>JAZKJV010005941.1:0-142500 GCA_037367405.1 Ottelia alismoides
TGCCTCCTCCGGCGAGCCTCAAGGAAGCCCGATGATGGCGATGCGTTGGCGCTGGCTCCTGCAAAAAAGAACGGTGAAGAGGTTGGGGGCAAAGTGCCCCAACCTCGTGGTCTTTCACAAGGGGAATGGGTCTGCTGCAACGCGAAGGCGGCCGGCGAAACTCGATGCCGGCCGCGGTTAAATCGGGAGGGAATGATGCCTACTGGACGAATGTTTCGGCAAGGGAAACGCCACTATGGCTTTCTATCACGAAAATATCAAGGAAAAGGAGGAAGAAAGGGAAAGAAAAGAACCTCACTGTGCATGCACAAGGTGTTCTCCGGCGAGAACTCCGGCGAGGGGATCGAGCTCGATTCGACGCCGATTCGCCCAACTGAGAATCTCTCCGCACTCCTGCTGTCACCAGGAGTCCAGACGAGGGTCTAGACAAGGGCTTTTGCGGTGGAAGAGTGATCAAAAGAGAAAGGGAAAGTCAGGGGGTTGGTTTTGAATGTGGTCGAGGGGCGACTTTCGAGGGCCGATCACGGGTGAACCACGAAGATCTAATAGGATCTAAGGGGTCGGCGTGAATCACGGATATATGGGGTACATTTTTCATGAAGGAAGCGGGGTCAAAAGATGAACGGTGTGGCTTCCAAAAATTCATAAAAAGTGGGTCGCAACCCGTTTCTGACACAGCCACAGGGGGGGGTCAGACAGTTGACCAGAGGTCAACTGTCAGACCAACCTGGTTGGTCCACGTGGACCAACCAGGGAAAAACCCTTGGAAAATCAATAAAAAATGATAAATGGCATTATTTTAATTAGGTTATAAAATAAAAAGTTCTTGTAATTTTATAAATTATTTTATTCTGATTTTTAATTAATTTTTCGAGATTTATTTTTACAAATTTGCATTTATACCCCTATAGGTATCTATAACTATATATTGTAGTCCTTCATTTTTAATTGGTGTCTCTAATTTTATTTATTTTTAATTCTTATTTTATAAAATTATAAAATACTTTTATCTACACAAATATATTTTTATTTTATTTTTCTGATTTATTTTGTATATTTAATAAAATACAAGTATGTTTTGTATAGGTATATGTGTAGGTGATGTATCTATGTCTTTTATTTTTAAGTATTTAATTTTTGTTTTTATTTAGGTTTTTATTCTTCTTTTAATGTACATAATTATTATAAGTATTATTTACAACATTATAAAAATATAAAAGTATAAAAAATAATAAATAAATAATAAATTGAATATTTTAATATGTACAAGGTACAATAGGGGTCCAAAAGTCAACTTTCAAACCGTAGCTCCGCCGAATGCGAAACCACCGCCATTAATTAGCTTATTTTCTTCTATATACAATTAAAGGTGAGTACGCTGCATTTGGAGTTTCTGTTTGTGAGATACGGGTCTGGGAAGTTGGCATTCTGGATTTTTATTCAGACCATAACTTTTTATCTGTACATTGTTTTTCTGTGAAATCAATTTTGTATTTTTCTTTATTAAATTATCTACAACTTTCATGTACAAAGTTTCTTTATTTTATGAATAAAAAGTGGAACCAAAAATGGGTCCCAAAATGAATAAAGAATGAATACAAACTATAGATATTTTATCTGTATTTTGGCCCTTATCTCCCCCTACTTTATTCCTTGTCGACCTATTCATCAAGATGCCTAGGTCTCGGGGTTTCGGGTCATAAAATATTTACAATATTTTATTCTTTTTCTTTTCTTTTCTTTATTCTATAATTTTGGCTTTAAAAACCGCATTTTATACAATATTTATACTCATATGCATGAATGCTAAAATGCCTATATTAAGCCTATTTACACGCATTTACTAGGGTTTTTGAGGCCAAAATGATAGAATAAAGATGATGAAACGTGGATTCATCAGAAGGTCATGCAATGGATTAGAAGCCATAGGTCATCCAACGAGCATTCCATATGCAAAAAGGGGCGGAGGTAGTCGATGGCAGAGAGTTTCCATTGGAGACAGGAGGCGAAGATGATCGCCGGTGGGTGGAGGTGGAGATGGTTGCTGTTGGGAGGAGGCAGAGTCGATTGCTGAAGGGCAGCGGTGGATGCGGAGATGACAGTGGTTGGGAAGATGAAGTGGCATCCAAGGAACCCTCAAGGGGGGAAGGAATGGGCTCGGGGCTCCGGTGATCGTTTGGAGGTGATCTACAGGAGTCCCTGGTGTGTATGTGTTGGGGGGGGGGGGTGAGCGTATTCAGGAAGAGGATGCACTTCCTCAAACTATATTTAGTATACTATATCCATCTTGTTGCTTCAAAATGAACAAGATTTATTAGATTGGTGGAATAGATATATTCTGATAAGAAATTGTCAACTGATTCTTCCTCGTTGTAACATGAGTACCAATAGGATGCTAGCTCAAAGCCTTATCTTTTCAGAGGATATGGAAAATTTGGATCATCTATTCCCCCCATTAATTAGGTTGTGGTCAAGGGCTTTGATCGTAAGTAAGACGACTCATATCCCAAACTAGGAAAGAGTAAGGGATATCATTTAAATTGATGTTTAGCAATGCTTGACCTCTCTAGGACATGATGAACACTAGTGCTAGGGCTGGGGTCCTCCAGGACCTCCACGATCACGCTCGGTAGCACTCAACGATGGAGCTTCCACCCATAGGGATGAGGAGCAACACTAGCATTGATGGAGGTTGCATGAAGCGTTGCGCAAAAGTCATCACACAAGCCACTTGTAGGCCACTGTGATCTCCTTGCCAACCTGCACTCTAGAGAAGAATACCAGATCCTCACATTCACAACCAACTATGTTTTGTTACCATCTTGACAAAACAATCAGAACACGGGGATATATATAGGGACGGAGCCAGAACAATTTTGAGGAGGGGGCACAAGCTAAAAAAATTACTTATCAATTTCAATACTATCATGATAACTTTATAAGTATGACACTAAAAAGGGTAGATCATGTTGTATGTATTTTTCCATATAAATATTAGTAATCATTTCAAACTCCTATTTTCATAAATCTGACCAAGGGTGTCAAGGTTTTTTTAATGATATTTTGTATCCTTTTTTCTTTATAAATTACTTGTGATATTAATCCGTCACTATATCGTCCATTGTTTAATATATAATGGTGATATTATATATTGTCGAATTATATTTATACTTGAAACCAATGACGGGTGTCATATATGTTGTTATATCATTAGCAACAGTGCGATAACAACAGTTATTTGTTGTTATTATTCTAAATTTTACCAAACCATCATTATTTTTTAGTTGAAAAATTAGCAAATAAGTAATTTTTTGAAAAGTAACAATACATAAGCATCATTATATGGATCATTGCAATTGATATAGGAATAAATATGACATTTGTCACTACTTTCAATGATAAAAAAATTTGAAAAAATTATATTGTCATTATATATAATAACATAAAATACAGTTGCAACTTTTAGAAAAAATATCACATAAACACATTCTATTGTAGTGTGACAAATAGTTGATTAAATTTGTATGGTTCTTTACATCTTTGTGAATAACAATAAGATAATCATCGTATAATATCTATTACATGTTTATTTGTATAAGAAATTACTAATAAAAGTCGATACAGATAAAATATACTGGAATTTGGTGATAACTTAATGTTAATAGATATGTTATTTGAGTAAATAATCCAAGAGGAGGCATGCATGGTAGTTTTTATCTCCAAGAATCCCAAAATATGAGTACATATATACATGGAAGACTATTTGACTTTTTAAACCCCAACGTACACCATGAGATGTATTATATTCTCTCCAATAATTTAAGGGGGGCATGTGCCCCTCCAAGCCCCCCCTTGGATCCGTCCTTGGATATATATGGAAACCCTTCTATGATAAGGGAGAAAATCACAGGAGCAATACCCTATCCGGAAATGATGGTTTGGGTTTTTTTATTTTAAAAAAGAGGAAGAGGGAGAGTCACATATGTAGTTGTACATGGTAAGATCGATCCTCTCCAAGATTTATAACCATTCAACATGACACTGAATCAATATCCATGTGTATTTAAAAGAAGTGTCATATATTCAAGAAATATAAAGACAACATGCATTTAGGCCAAAAGTTCAATCCAATGTTTTGAAACTGAATCGGACACCGAACATAAAAACCTTATCGAAATGATCGGATCGGGTTGAACCATGTAATCAAAATCGGATTAAACTGGACCAGTGAGAAAAAAGTAGTTGAACCGAATAATCAAACAGAAATGAAATTATGTATATAATATACACTTAAATATACTTGAAATATAAATACATATACAATGTATATATTTCACACTATACACAAAATATTTTTTCATATGCACCATCAAATATCATACATATAATTTGAACTAGCTACTTTATAAAATAATAATAGTTTAATTATATTTAAAATCCAATACAAGCAAAAGGTTATGTTAGAATAGTTGGTTAGAAGTTTGAAATTGATAATCTAGTACTCGGATAAAAATAATAGGTTGAATCGGATGGGTTGTCTAAAATTTGAAATTTGAACAGGACCGATACATGCCTGATTCACCAGTCGGAAAGGTCGAACCAGTCGGTACGATTTGGTTAAAAACATTAGTTCAAACTCAAAAAGGGGTATTTTTTACCGAAATCCATAAGTCAATAGATTTCAACTTCCAATCTTAAGTTCTCTTTTTTTTATCATTTCAATACATAGTCCTCCCAACATCATATAACCCTTCAAAACAATCAAAGACCTAGCAATCCACATTTGGATTTTGCTCACATTTTATATTTCAACTCACACAATGCTTCATTCAGCCAACATCTTGCTCTATTAGTATTATTTTATGGACTATTAAATTCTAAAAGAAAACTTCAGAAGTCTATAAGATGATGTATTATCAATAGCTTTGACATTTTGTAACTTGCTTATAAAACGATGTCAAAAGAGCTTAACGGCACAATGATATTAACAATGTAGATAAGAACATTAAAAGCTTCGAGTTCAAAGTGAGTTTGATAGAAGAGATGATGTAGGAGCTCAATGGGAGAGTTAATGACTAACAAGTTTTACCTCATCAACCAATTTAGAAGAAGCAATATGGTTAACGATGAAACATATAACATGCCACATATAGGGGTGCTAATCGAATCGAATCATTCGAATTCGATTAGGATTCGTTCAATAAAAATTCGAAAAAAGTTCGATTCGAAATGAAATGAATTGAATTTGAATTTAACTTGTAGATTCAATTCCTAAATGAATCGAATATGAATTCACTTGGATTCGTTCGATAACAATTCGATTCGATACACACACACACATATATATATGATATAGTATGGGACATTATATATATATATATATGTGTGTGTGTGTGTGTGTGTAAATAAATGTAGTATATATTTTTACAAAATCCCCACAAATGATACACAATTTAATATAATAATTAATATTTTTCATGATCTTATTATGAACATTCCATTTTTGAGATGCAATTTTCAAAATCCCCATATCCCCCTTTTTTTACTCCCCCAAATTCTCTCTCCCATCGTCAATCCGGAGAAAAAAAATCCCTAAATTTTGCATCTGTTTCCAACATCGTCGGCTGCAATTGTTGCTCTTGTGTGTGCTCCAACGTCACCGGCTCCATCCTCCCACAGCCCGCTCCAATGCCGGCTCTAGCCTCCTGCAACCCCGCTCCTGATCGCTCTCTCTAATGCCGCCAACCTCCCTCTCCTCCTCGTTCTCTCCAACGTCGCCGACTCCAACCTCCTAAAGCCAGTTCCTTCTTGATCCCGTCGTCGATAGCCCGACCCTCCCGATCGCAAACCCCACCACCAGACCGTGCGCTCCCCCACCGTCAACAACGACAACGGTTCTTGACTCACTAACGTCACAGCATCTCTCCATCACTCCTACAGCAACCGGTATTGCCACACACGCCATCGGCGTTGGTATGGAAAAATCTCTGCGGATCAAGTTCAAAGAACTCATCTATCAAGTATATGATCTTAGTTTTTGCTCAAATATATGTGACATGTTATGTGCATTAATCTAATTATAAGAAGTATACATGTATAACTTAATCTAATTAGTGCATTCAAGGGAGACATATGTGAATACTCCTTAACACAAAATGAATAGAAATATTCAAATCCAGATAGATACAAACAATTCAAATTTTTCACCAAAACAATAAAATGTGCAGACTAAAATATAGTTTGGACAATATAGATTTCAACAAATTCTCTGTGACATCTATTTAAACTATAAATCTAATGAAGGGGATAAATTCGTACCTTTAATGGGAAGTGGTTATCTACAAACTTCTTGATGCAAAAAAAAAATCAATTATGTATTCTATTTTTTATTCTTCTTCATGTGCTTTTGCAAATAGAGGTGGAGGAAATTCTCCAAAAAATTCTAAATTATCCCGATGATAATGAACAACTTATTTTTATGAAGACAAATAATACAATGAAGTAATCTCTATAGGTAGAAGAAGATTTATAGCGAGAAAAGGTAGCAGGATTTCAAGGAATCAAGGTTATACACATAAAGATAAACCAATCTCAATCATGAGTCATAGCTCGTTCTCTTCACAGTTGCGCATCTTCTGTAGACAACAAAGCTTGGTAGGTATGGTACCAATGAATTGGTTAGCTCCATTTCTAAGTATTGTGGGGACTTGTGAAAATAATTTGATATGAAATGAATCGAATTTGAATATTCGAAACTCCAAACGAATTGAATTTGAATTTAGATTAGAAATTCGTTTAAAATTCGATTCGAATTAGGATTCGAAAATTTTATATTGAATTGAATCTAAATCTAGGTGGATTCGAATGCATTCGATTCGATTAGCACCCCTAGCCACATAGGATTTGTAGTAAAAAGATGGGGGTCTATACTTATATATGAAAACCTACGTTACATCCAATGCAAATTTCCCTAGAAAAGGGTCCCACCTTTTCCGAAGAAAAACAAGAGGAGAAGCGACCAATCCGGTCGCCACCAACACAATCGGACGGTCAAACTCCTCTTTGTTTAGTTAGAAAACCAACAGCCAACGGCCATCGCAGATCAAACTAATCCTCCTTCCCTCCCGCCAAACCGCAGCCCCTCCCCTCCGGTCATCACCGCCTCTCCCGGCGGCGGCGATGGCCCTACGGGCGCTCCTCTCCACCGCCATCTCGCGCGTTCCGTACAGAGGTGATGCACCCTTCTCTTCCTCCCTATTCGATCTCTCTTCCCGGTCATCGCCGGATCTGACTTGGGTGAGCTGCAATTAGGGTTGGCGAGCGCCCGGGAGGCGTCTAAGTTGCCGAGGTTCGCCGTGATAGGGCACCGAGGGAAGGGGATGAACGTCCTCTCATCGTCCGATCCCAGGATGAGGGCATTCAAGGAAAACTCCGTGCTCTCCTTCAACGAGGCCGCACGTTTCCCTGTCGATTTCGTTGAGTTCGACGTTCAGGTATCAAATCGATTTTTGAAGTCAATGCGTATCCATTGTTGAAAATTCCAGTTAGTTTAGATATTTGTTGGTTACCAGGATGGAGCTTTCCGATTTGAATCAAAAATCAAAATTCGAAGATCTATTTTTTTTAGAATATTTGGGATACCTATATGAGGCGGGGGTTACCTTGCATCACCTCACCTCTTTTCTTTACCTGGAAGAATGAGATTTTCTGAAATTCCTAAAATCGATGCAGTTACTAATATGCATTTGGTCGTGTCTGCGTAATGTTTCCAACATATATGCTGTTGATTAAGATGATGAGGATTTGTAAGGAAAATCTTTAGCTGAAGATAATATCTATTGGAAAAGGAAGTTCTGGATGGGAATGGCGATATTGAATATCTTTTTAAGTATGGGCACTGAAATTAGGCTTAAGAGCTACATTGCGTTCTTCTTCTTCATAATGATAAGTGGCTTCTATCTCAGAATTTGGGAACTGTGTTGGGTTCCTCTTCCTGTAAACGAGAAATGAAGATTTATACCATCACTATTATCACGTATCCAGAGCTGCCTTTCCAGTATATCTGTGTAAGAACGACGGATGCATAAGGGGGAAAACATGGTTATAATATCGAATTGGATTGGTATTGTAAAATTGCCTGCCTAAGGAAGAACGATATGTCAATTGTCATACACAAGATAGATGGATGTCAAATTAATCTCTCAAGAATTTAACAATCTGTTGCGATTTTCCTCCCACTGTTCTACTCATTCATTAACTTGGGAATTTTACAATCTGTTCTACTATTCTTGTCACTGTTTTACTAATTGATTAACCATTATTTAGTGAAGTTGTAATTATATAATTTTGACTTTTTAACTTTAGTAGCATGCAATCGTGCAGGTCACTAGAGATGGCTATCCTATTGTTTTCCATGATGATTTTATTCTAACTGAACAGAATGTAAGAGATATTCTATCATGTTTTCTTTTCTCCTCTATTTACAAAGCTGCGTGATACTTATTTCTTCCGACGAATTCATAGGGAAATATTCATGAGAGACGTGTTACCGAGCTTCTTCTGGAAGAGTTCCTTTCTTATGGACCTCAAAATAAACCAAAAAATGTAAGAACTATGTGAAAAATCTATTAGTTATTTTGGTTTCCTGGCAAGATCTGAAGAAATAAAGCTTGGATTCTTATTTATGTTGATGGCGGAATTTTAGATGGCAAAGGCCTTGCACAGGAGGAGTAATAATGGAAGGATTCTCTCGTGGAAAGTTGAAGATGACGATTCTCTTTGCACTCTGCAAGAGGTGTTTCAACGAGTTAATTCTCGTCTTGGTTTCAATATAGAATTGAAGTTTGACGCCCATGCAGCTTATCATGAAGAAGAAATCAATCATACATTACATCTTATATTGCAGGTAAACTTTAAAGTTGTAAGATGTTACATACTGAACAACCTCTAGCAAAGAGCTAGTGTTTTGTGCTCATATCTTAACCAAATGCTGTTGCACAAATGACACAAAAATTAGAAGCTAGTTCAAGTTGGTGGCACTTGGTTTTGATTTTTGAGATGGATGCTCTCGCTACCACTTCAAACTCTCATCTACATAACTACATTAATGCTAAGATTATCATTGTATAGTGACTAAATAGATACCCTTCTGACATGTAAATAAATGACAAGTGACAACAGAAAATCTGAACCAAATAGTCCAATGAGCACATTCATCATGTAGATGTGTTCGGACTACTCATCTCGAGTAGTCATCCTTAAGCTTAAATTAAATGATATTTGTATTAGTTGTATATGAACTTGGTTCTTATATCTCACCCTAAAGACAGATGAATTTACGTCAACAAACTTAAGTTTCAGCTGGGCTCTTCAGGGAGAAGAACCCCACATGCCAAGGTGTGAATCGTGTGATGCATGCTTACTCACATCAAATCAACTAAAGGACTACAAATATGAACTTCAATGTCTTGTTTACTTCTCATCAACACTCAGGACATAGGTTGACTTAAAATAATCATTCTATTTTGGGATAACCTTCAACCCCGTCCATGGCATTGCCAGGAAGATCATCTTGATGTGGAAATGACTAGACAGAGCACAGTTAGACATCAAGAAAATTTCTAATGATTGCATCTTACTATTTGCATGCAATTACATTCTAGATGACTTGGTAATAACTTCTTGAAATTCCTATTGTTATAACAGAGTTATTTCATTTGCCGATCCCCATTATTTGATATCATATATATTTGTTATCTCTACTCACTACCGTAGCATACAATCCTTCCCAGCTGGGCCAGCTCGTCTGGTCCAATGATCGTTTTTAAACTAGAGCAACACTGAATTTGTGATCATCTCATGATTTTCATTTATCTATGTTGGAAAGGTGGTATATCAACATGCAAAGGACAGACCTATAATCTTCTCAACCTTCCATCCTGATGCAGCCCAGCTGATGCGAAGACTGCAGGGAATTTATCCCGTAAGTAGTTGCACTTCTTCCTCCAACTTTCTTATTACATAGTAATGGTAAAGCCAACCTTGATTTTATATCATTACTTCGAAGAAATGGAAAGTCTTAGGTATGCAATCCATGGCATTAAGCAGGTATTCTTCCTCACGGAAGCAGGCGGCGAAATCTACAGTGACCCGAGGAGGAATTCCTTAGAAGAGGCTGTCAGGCTCTGTCGTGAAACTGGGTTGCATGGGATAGTGTCTGAAGTTCAAGGCGTCCTCAGAAATCCCATGCTGCTACCGGAGATTAAGAAATCAAATCTTCAACTTCTAACATACGGGCAACTGAAGTATGTCTTAGCCCTTTTCCATTGTCATCTTCCTGAGGATTTAATTAAATCTCCTTCCTTTGATTATTTTTTTCGTTCCTTTCTTATACATATTCAGAAATTTTTCTGAGACGGTATACATGCAATACGTGATGGGCGTAGATGGAGTCATTGTCGATCTTGTCGAGGAGATCACAAAAGCTGTCTCGAATTTTGACAAGCGTTTGGAAAAAGGCGTCGAGGGGAGATTGTACAGTTAGGAAAGGAGGAGGTGGTAAAGCCAGAGCAAAACTACCAAGATCCACCAGTATCCGATTTTTGCAGTACAGAGGTGATCCTCTCAAGTATCATTACTAGGATGCTCGAAAACTAAAATTGATGGTCGAGATGTCCTGATTAACGAAACTTTGACCATGCGAGGAGATTGATGTATGTAGTACATCTCAAGATTGGTTAGAAGAAACTGTACATGCTAGTATAGCCATTCGTCTGATCATTCTTAACTTTTCTTTGGGGCATTTGTGCTCCTATTTTCTTTTGCGTCTGTACTGCGCTGCAAGAGATTTTGAAGGAATCTAATTCAGATCTGGTGGTTGGCCACCTAAAACCAAAATTTCTTATCTTTGGTCATTCTTGTTATAACTTGTTTTGTGAATTGGTAGAGGATTGCTGAAGTCTTAGATCTCTAAATTTCCTCATATAGGGGAACATGTATGTTGTGCAACGCTGAAGTCTTAGATCTCTCCATGATACTTTGTTTGAAGATCAAGATATCACACATCATTTACCAAGCACACAACAAAATCACAAAGAACATGAGGTTTAATATGGAATCCCCTCTAGATAAGGCAAAAAACTATAGGGGGGAAGACTGATCCCTACTTCTAATCCACCAGAAAAGATTTACCATAGTTGAAAAGTACGTTAACAACTAACTTCTTCTTTTCCCTCTCTCTAGGGATTCGTCCTATAATGAGAGGATCTCTTGTATATTTGTAGGCACACATAGAATCCCATAATGATGGGATTAATTAATCCCTCCAACTAATTGGCTTTCCACTTGAAAAATCAATTTAGTTTCCAAATATAATTACATATGTTTACTAATTTAAATCCAATTACATCGATTTATACAACAATTCCTACGAACTCACTATTTGAAAAGAGATTCAACGTGAAGCAAAAGGCATCTGTAGTTGCCGTACTTTTCTTTCTGTTTGTCCGAACTACTACTTGATTTTACTACTATCACCTTAACATGAATGAAGTTAACTAGATCTTGGACTTCAAACCTTAATGTCATTGGTAGTAGGAGACCTACTATGGTTCCAGCCTATGGTAAAGGCACAACATGTGTGTATACCATAGTAATGTTATAGCAGGTGTAACAGGTGCACTACAACATGTAGTGATGAGGGGGAAGATGCAGTAGCAGAAACTACAGAATGTGGCTTTGGTGTTGCAACAGTTGGTCTGTAGCAGGTGGCCTTGGTCATAGCAGGCAGGGCTGAACAGAAGTTGTTGTCGCCATAGGTCAGGCTAACAGAAGCAGAAACTGCAGTAGGTCGGCCTATGGAGGCACAATAGGTGACCTACTATTGCAACTAGGCCACGAGAGGTTCGTCTCTGGAATCACAGTAGGAGACCTATTCTGTAAGTACGGAAATTGATTTCCATCACTTATGAAGGGATCCGCTACCTTGTCTTTATCCCCACAGGAAGTGGGAGATCTCCATAGGTGTCTTGAGGCTTATTCCAGCTCATTTGTTCTCTCCAAAAGAGCAAAATCTATCATGTGGAGAGAGAAAACTCGTTTCATTTGAGCGACACATCAGAGAAAGTTTAGGGTTGCAACCTTGTGTGCCCTAACCCCATTCCGCTAGTCCGTGTGCAGGTTTGTTGAAGATTTTCGATGGTTTCATCCCCCTCCTATGGTGCATGGCTCGTGTGAGGGTGTAGGAAAGGTAGGAAGACGTAGCGGTGAGGCTCTCTTTGTAGGAGGGTAGCGGATTGGGTTCACACTTAGAGTGATTCCCTTCCTTCTCTTCTTGTTATCAGTGTTTGGTGTTGTTCCGTGGTTGATACACAAACAAGAGGGCTTGGCTTGTGTGCCATTGTGAGGAGAGCGAACTTATTAGCAAATATAGTAGAGGAGTTGTGGTCTAGAATGCCCCGTGATTTTTCCCCCTTACATTTTTGGGGGTTTCCACATTAAAATCTCTTTATGTTGTGGTTGTTCGTGCTTTATGGTTAGATGTGATCATTTGCTTGGGATAGCCATTAGTGGTTGTTACTCATCTTTGTTAGGGATATGAGTTTCCGTCCCACATGCTTTCGCAATCTGGGTTTGCTAGAGGACCCCAACAAGTGGAGTAAGGGAAAGCCCTTGTGTTCCCCATCAAATGCTATTAAAGCCAACACATTGGAGAGATGGCCAAAGATAACGAAGGGACAATGATTAAGCTGATAAGTAGCAACTTGAAGATCTGGACAGCTAAGATGGAGGATATCTTGTACTGTAAGGATCTACATGACACGGTGAAGGGTGGTACAACTAAGCTAGAAGATATGTCTGCTGGGGCATAGACGAAGCTGAATAGGATAGCTGGTTGGACTTGTCTGTGTTCCACCATATTGTAAAGGTGACGAATGATAAAAAGATTTGGGAGAAGCAAATGGAGCTTTATGAGCAAAAGACCACCACAAACAAAGCATTCTCGATAAGGATGCTGGTAAACCTGAAGTATAAGGATGGAACAAACGTTGCAAAGCATCTGAATGGGTTCCAAAGCCTTATCAACCAACTCAGTTCAATGAACATGATGCCAGATGATGAGCTACACGGGCTTCTTCTACTGGGATCTCTAGTAGATAGCTCAGAGATGCTGGTGGTCACTATGTGTAACTCTGTTATAGATGGGAATCTGACCATGTCTACGGTCAAGAGAAGTCTTTTGAATTAGGAGATAAATGCCAATCTTTTGGAGATGAACATTCCTCTTCTTCGCATATGTATGCAAGTGAGAGAAGAGGTAGTTCCAATAGCAAAGGGGGTACACAGAAGAGGCAGACATCCAGGGGCAAGCCTGAGACTAGACTAAAGTGCCATCAATGTGGAAAGCCTTACCATTGGAAGAAAGATTATAGAATCTTGAAAAGAGAACAAGATGAATTCATGGAGAATGAAGATGCGAATACAACTATAATAGTGTATGATGACAATGAGAATGATGTGGTTCTCACAGTGCAAGAGTACTATCTGCATGCATCTAGTGAGAACTCAAAGGGGGAGGTTGATATCGCCGCATATCATCACGTGACTCCATACATGGAGTACTTAACCTCCTACACAGAAGGTGATTTTGGAGGAGTCAAAATGGAGAGCAATAGTTACTCCAAGATCATTGGCACTGTCACAGACACATTTGAGAGTGATTTTGGGTGCACGATGGTTCTGCATGATGTGAGACATGTGCCTGAACTATTGCTTAGCCTCATGTTCGGTTCACAACTTGACAGGGAAGGTTGTCTCTCAAAATTGGTGACATCAAATGTAAGATATGCACGGGTTTTCTTGTCATGGATAGGGGAAAAGTGTGTTGCACACTTTACAATACTCGAGTGAAGGTCATGGATGACACCATGCATGCAAGCAAGGTTGATACTTTTGATTTGTGGCACTATCGTTTGGGGGCACATAAGTAAGAAGAGGATACAACTTCTGAGTAGGAAACAATTGATCCACATAGCAAAGATATCACACTAGCTCTGTGTGATTTCTTTGAGATTGGAAAGACCAAGCATACACATTTGAGAGTTATATCAAAGCCGAGTACATAAATTTATAGCTGGTACACTCTGATGTCGGTGGTCTTATGGAGGCAAATTCAATAGGTGGTAACATATACTTTCTAATATTCATAGCTGGTGTGTCAAGAAAGGCGTGGGCTTATGTATTGAAGACAAAGGATCAAGTGTTTGATTGCTTCAAGAGTTTTCATGACAAGTAGTATGTGAGACGCGAAAATCATTGAAATGTCTACGTACTGACAATGTAGAATAGTACACTTATTATGAGTTCCATGGCTTCTACATAGAGCATGTAATTAGGCATGAAAATATAGATCCCAACATGCCTCAACACAATGGTGTGGCTGAGAAGATGAACATGACCATTGTAGAGAAAGTATGTTGCATGCTAGAGACTGCAAAGTTACTAAAGGTGTTTTGAGCAGAGACAGTTCGGACCACATGATACCTGACTAATAGATTTCCATTTGTTCCCTTGACATTTCAGCTTTTTGAGTGCATTTGGACATGAAAGGATCCAACATACCTCATTTGAGAGTATTTGGTTGGAAAGCTTACATGTATGTACCAAAGGAACATAATGGCAAAGCAGCGCCATCTTCATTGGATATGGAAAATCAGGGACATGGATACATACTTTGGGATCCAAGGATGAAGACTCTCATCATGCATAAGGATGTGATGTTCTATGAGAACCAATCCTTGAGCGAGGTTAATAGCAACAGTGTTAATGCCGAAGGGATTCATATAGAAGAAGATATAGATAATGACTCATATCATTCTCTAATGCATGGCGCATGTGGAGAAGATGTGCATCTAGAGTATCATGGAGATGCAGTCATAGATCATTCTAAGCTGGAGGAACATCCTTGATTGTAGGAAGGTGTAACCCAACTTCTAGCCAAGAGATTAGAGAAAGTTAATCATTCACATGATGTGGATATGGTCCCATTGCAGAGTGGTACACATATTGTGACAGGTGATGCTATTGAACATGAGTTATGTGTATGAGAAGATGAGGATGGGCCATTTGATGATGATGGAAACCACGTTCATGAAAATTCTTCAGGTTGCATTGATGCGAAGAAGTTCTCAATCATGATGACCAAGTCACATCCATTTGAGAGGTTTGAAGTATGCCAATCCATTGTTGGGTTGGAGTGGAATTCGCTCCATGATCTCGATGGCAAGTAATCTCCCTAAAGTGATGGAGAAGAGGGAGATTAGTTGATAGTAGGGGGTACATACTAGGTGCACCTACCATGATGTCCAACCATTGAATGCCCATGATCTTGGCAGCATGAGATCTCCCCATGGGTTGGAAGGTGGGGATTTGTTGATAGTAGGATACCTACTATGGTTCCATCCCATGGTGAAGGCACATCATTTGTGTATACCATGGTGACACTACACCAGCTAGTGATGCGAGAGAAGATGTAGTAGTAGAAAGTGCAGCAAGTGGCTTTGGTGTTGCAACAAGTAGCATTGGTCATAGATGGTGGGGATGAACAGAATCTAGTATTGTAGCAGGTCAGGCCAACAGAAGCAGAAACCATAGCAGGCCTGCCTCTAGAAGCATTGCAAGTGACCTGCATTGGCATCCATGCCATAACAGGTCGGTCTCTAGAGTCACAATAGGTGACCTGTTATGGCATTTGCGCTATAGCATGTGGCAGTCTGTAAGTGCGGAAATTGTTTTCCAGCACTAATGAAGGGAGTTGCTACCTCGTCTTTATCCCCACAACAAGTGGGAGTGCCCCATCGATTTCTTAGGGCTTACTCCAACTTTTTTTCTCTCCAAAAGAGAAAAACCTATCATGTGGAGAGAGAGAGAGAGAGAGAGAGAGAGAGAGAGAGAGAACCTATCTCATTCGAGAGAGACACATCTAAGAAAGTTTAGGGCAACAATCTTGTGTTCCCTAACTCCATTCCTATCATCCGTGTGTGGGTTTGGTGAAGATTTCTAGTGGTTTCCTCCTCCTCCCGTGGTGCGTGACTCATGCAAGAGCATGGGAGAGGCAAGAAGACATAGTGATGAGGCTCTCTTTGGAAGAGGGCAACTGATTGGTTTCCCACTTTTGGTGATTTCCTCGTTTCTCTTCTTGTTATCCTTATTTGTTGGTGTTATGTGGTTCATACACAAACAAGAGGGTTTGGCTTTTATCCATTGTGAGAAGAACGAATTTACCACCAAATATAGTAGAGTGGTTTGTATCTAGAAGATCCCGTGGTTTTTCTCCCTTACATTTTTGTGGTTTCCATGTTAAAATCTCTTTGTGTTGTTGTTGCTTGTGATTTGTGATTTGATGTACTCATTTGCTTGTGATAGCTATTCATGGTTGTTGCACATCTAGGTCAGGGATCTGAGTTTCCATCCCACATGCTTCCGCCATCAGTGGTTGCTAGGGTACTCCAACAAGTGGAGTAAGAGCGACCTATTGTGTTCCCCAACAATTGTTAAAATATATCGTAGTAACAACAAAGCGTTGTTCTTGGTACAATCTTTAGGCTTGATGCTCTCACATGTCATGAACCCTTATCATGTTTAATGTGTGTACTAAGGAAACACTCTTTTCTTTTAACTAGGCTCACAATAAAACTCTGATGGACATTATGATCGCAAAAGGGATCCTAACCTTCACTAAATATTTGCGTCATTTGCAAGATTGGTCCTGAACTTTGACAAATTGTTACAAAATGAATTAAAAATTCCTTGAAATTGCATTTAGTACCTTTAATTTTTGAATTAAATCATTTTGTGCATTTTAAGTTTTTTAAATAACATTTTAGGTCTAAAATTTGTAGTAAAAATATCTTAATTACTTGGAACCATATTTTACCACATATATTTTTCTTGATGTAATATTTTCCTATTTATAAAAATAAAAAACATTACATATTTCCTTGTTTGTCTTAGAAAAATTATAAAAATTCAAAATCTTGCTAAAATTGTCAATATATATATATTAGCTGTATTTTACAATATTCTAACATATATCCAAAAAACATGAAAAATATAAAACTAAAACCCTAAAAATTGCAAAATACTAAAAATCTTATAAAAACATAAAAATTCCTCAAAAAATAAAAATAATGTTTCAAAGTTCTATTTTTTGTACTGTATATTTTGCAAGAAAATTAATTTTGGGCCCTATCTAATTTGTTAGATATTTATTAGGCCCATTAAAATCTCTTGATTTTTTTATTTACACTATTTTGTGCTTTTCTATTATTAAAAATCCTTGTAAATGATCAAAAGTTCCTAAAAAACCATCAAATCAGAGAACAATTTAAAAAGCTCAAAAAATTTTATTTGGAAAAATTTTAATTTTATTTGATATTTTAAACTTTCAAAAAGATAAGTTTCCTTTATTTTTCTTATATATATATCCTTATTTTATATATTATATATTACTTGTATATATATTATATTTATATTATTAGAATTAAAAATCAATCAAAAATTTGCAAAATTAAAAAGACAAAAAATAATAATTAGAAATCCACAGATACATTAAAAAGCATAATTACTAAAATTGCCTATATGGATTGTTCATTTTTGCTCTACCCCCCTCTGCTCTCAGTGGTTCGACACTCTACACACTTGTCACTATACATACATTTTGGTATAGTTATAATAAATTTTAGCTCACATTTTCATTGTCTATATATTTACGGGTTGATTATTGGTTGAATTGTATTGATCGGGTATTGATGGCTGTGAGAGTGGCTGATACAATGATTGTCGGATCTGAATTGTCGAACACTACAAGTCCTTCAAGACCGGATGATAGATACCTTATTCTCTGCATTTCATCAATATATGTATGTGTATCCTATTTTGATTGGATACTTATGAATGCGAAGATAAGAATAAATAGATATGATAGTGAATCATACACTACAACAAAATTGAGTTATAGTGACGATTTTTTCAAAATCCGTCACTAAACTAGCTGTTGTTAAATATAAAACAATGATATTATTCGTTGCTAAATTATTTTTCGTACCCGAAATTAGTGACAAGTTTCATATATGTCATTATATCATTAGCAACGGTCCTCATAGCGACGCTTATCCATTGTTATTTTCAAACTTATAATTAACCGTTGCTAAATTTTGAACTAAAAAACAACGACGATTTGTTGATATTTTTTATGGATAAGCGTCATTATGTGGACCGTTGCTAATGATATAATGACAAATATTATTTTCTCGCTAATTTCGAGTACAAAAACTCATTTTGCAACTAATAATATCGCCGTTATATATTTAACTACGACTAATTTAGTGATGGGTTTTGAAAAAATATCACTATAGCTCAACTTTGTTGTAGTGATACACACACACATGAGGTTAATGGGGCTGCCCCGTGTCATTTTCGGTGTGTTTTTTTGCAAAATATCATCATGTATATTCATCCATATATCTCTCCTATATGCCATTCAAACTTCGTTAGAAGAGATGCTCCTATTTCCTCCATCTAGAACAGGTACGATTACAATAGTTCTATGACCGTTAAAATTACATGTTCTATATGAAGGGCATATGAGTATCTGTTTCTGATGAAATTCAAATGAATATAGGAGGGATATAGGGATGAATATACATGGTGATATTTTTTAAAAAAATAAAAAAAGCTGAAAATAGGAGGTGGGGTAGCCATGTTAGTTGCCCCTAGGGTTGCTAATTGAATTGAATCATTCGAATTCGATTAGGATTCATTCGATAAAAATCCAAAAAAAGTTTGATTCGAAATCAAATGAACTGAGTTTGAATTTAACTTGTGGTTTCGATTCCCAAATGAATCGAATCTAAATTCACTTTGATTCATTCGATAACAATTTGATTCGATTCGATACACACACATATAATATGTATGAAGCATTATATATATATGTAAATATACGTAGTATATATTTTATAAAATCCCCATAAATGATACACAACTTAATATAATAAATAAAAAATTTCATCATCTTATTCTAAACATCCCAATTTTGGGATGCCTGTTACATAACCATACCCTCTCTTTACTCCCCCAAATTCTCTCTCTCCCCTCGTCACTCATGAGAAAAAAACCCTAATATTTGCTTCTTCTCTCCAATGCCGCCAACTCCAACCTTCCGCTCCTTCTCGCTCTCTCCAACGTTGCTAGCTCCAGTCTCCTGCTACCGCTTGCTCTCTCCAACGTCGTCGGCTCTGGCCTCCCGCTTTTTCTCGCTCTCTCCAATGTCGTCGGCTCTAGTCTCCCGCTCCTGCTCGCTCCCACCACTGACAATGCCACCCTCCCAATCGCCAGCCTCACCACCAACTCTCACTCTTCCTCGTCGTCGACAACAACAACAGTTCTAGACTCACCAATGTAGCCATCATCTCTCCATCACCCCCACAACTACTAGTATTACCCCACACACCCTTTTACCCTAAAAACTTAAGATTTAGGTTCTATCTAAATAATTTATATTATTTAAAAATACATCATCTGCAAATAAACACATACTAAATTTTTAAAAACCATCCCGATGTCATAGATTTCAAATTTCTAATAATATTTTCCTTAATCACACTCTTAATCCTGCCATTTACAATAATATCCAGATCTTATGATAAGAACAATCAAGCATTTGAATACAAATAACATCCTAGAGATAATTAAGGTATGAACAAATTTCATGGATTTTGAGCTTTGCCTAAATGACTACATGTGCAAAAGATCATAGATGCAACTAAATTCCATTTCTCATCAAGATTACAAGGAGACTAAGTTATCATGAAGGAAATATCATCATAATCTTTAATAAGCCCAACTATGCCCCCATAAGAATGCATTGAAATGAAGTAAGCATGAACTGTTCATGATTGATGTAGAAAAAAATGTTACATAATAGAAAATTGAAGATTAGAGCCATACCGAATGAGTTCTTGCTCAGATCTACCGGTTTTTATACACCTCAGATGCAGGATTCAACTCCATAAGTCAGTTCACGTCAACCTTTTATTATTATGATGGAATTTAGTGATTCTTTTTTCATAGATATCATGGAGATAGGTCATAATGGGGGGCAATATATGACAGATTCTCAGAGAAACATGGAACTCAATCTTCTGTTATTGTTTTGGACATGTATATCTATTAATCTATATTTTGTATTTCTATATTGGTATGGAATTTAAAATATAGTTGAGTATGTGTTTTCATTTTGTTTTTAGAAGTCTAATTCAAACATACCATCTTCTCAAGATAGTATCCATGAGAGGGTTATTGGGCATGATGATGATATTAATGAAAAAGTGGAAGAAGAAGGTGAAGAAATAGAAAAATTGAATTATGAAATAATTAACAAGATTGATAGAAAGAAAAGATCAATGGTTTGTGAATAATTTACCAAAGAGAATGAGAAAATTGGTGGAGTGTTTGCTAAAAGGTGGAGATGCATTGATTGAATTTTCATCATAGGTATAAAAAGAAAATATCAATGATTTATCAAGATGTCAATAATTATTTTTTTATATATTCAATTCACCATAGGTACAAAAAAAGTAAATGAGAATTGCAAGAGACATATACGGAGGACAAAAGTTAGGTACTTTAATGTAATTTATATAATTTATTGAATTTCACCATTTATGTTAAAAGTTTTTTACTTATCTTAATTATTTTTTTTACAAATTAGTGTCACAAAGTCTATTCAATTCTTTGAAACTTAGAATATTATTAATATAAAACTTTTATTATTAGTTACTTTATTAAATAAAATTCTAATTGGATATAAAATGAATCGAATTTGAATATTCGAAACTCCAAATGAATTGAATTTGAATCTATATTATAAATTTGTTTAATATTCTGTTCGGATTCGGATTCGAAAATTTTATAATGAATTGAATCTGAATCTAGCTGGATTCGAATGTATTCGATTCGATTAGCACCCCTAGTTGCCCCAAGGGGGAGCCTCATTAAATCCTATATATGTGTATATATGTGTGTGTGTGTGTGTGTGCACGCACGCTTATGTATGTATTTATGCATATATGTCTGTGTGTAGGGTGGAGCATCGGGCTTGACCCGGCTCAACTCGAGAAAACCCGGCCCAGACCCATTAATTTTCTCCGGGCCTTGGGCCAGGTCGAGACCCTTATTTTTGGATAAGAATAGGACCCAAGCCCGACCCAAGGCCCACGAGGTCGGGCTCGAATTCGGGTCGGGATAGGCCCGCCTTCATTTTGAATAGTTGAATGTTGGGCGTTGCCAACATCTCTTACAGTTGCAATATAACACGTCTCTTTACCATTGTCGTTAGGTTTTATCAAAGGCCACCCCACACCATTTAAATTTTGACGCACAATCATTGGAGGGTGAATTTAACTTTACAATATCAAAAGAATATCATGTTTTATATAGACACCTCATGTGATCATGCAGGTCTGGAACTCGAGATCTTTATATGGTACCCAACGAGCAAAGGTGGAAAGCAGAAGGTTTTCAAGTATAAATGAATGTCGATCTAACAAGTCGGTTCGGATTTTGAATAGTCACTTAACCACTAACAAAATCCATGACTTGAGCATCAGGTTCGTTCACAGAGTACATGCATTACTGGCATGGATTTTTTAACAATCCTATAAACCATGAATTTTACCAGCATTACTAGCCATCTTTATAAAGACACAAACTTCCCTTGCATATAATCTCCATCAACGTGATGGTGAGTATGATTTCAAATGGTGTGAATTCTAACGTGCATGCATTCAGAGTTTCGACTAAGAATTTCTTCGAGAATCACCAAAGGACGATACATATTATGGTGTGATCATAGATGACGGATCGGTAAAGAATACGCACAAAATACACGTTCATGTCCACAAATGGAGGGTCAGGTCGGGCTATCTAGGGCCACGTTGGGTTTGGGTTGGGTCCAAATCAGATTTGCAAATTTAGTAAAATGAGGCCTCGACCCTGACCCTTATGTTCATTGGGTCTGGGTCGGGCCTGATCTTTTGCGGGCCGGGTCAGGATCGGGTACAGACCGATCCGATCCAATGCTCCACCCCATATGTGTGTGTTTTTGCACCCATCTTTAGTACTTGTTCCCACACTTTCTTTTCTATAGTGTTCCTGTGTCTTGTAGCTCCAATCCATCCCAAAATCCATGCCGCCTTTCACTTTGCAACATCTCCACTACAAGGAAAACACGTGGCTACAAAACTATTCCCACAGATGTGGGGTTTGTGGCCACAGAATTGGGCTTTGGCCACGACAAGTCGTGGCCAATAGTCGTAGCTACACGTCTCGTCGCGAGAGGTTTCTAACCACGAATATGCCGTGACCACTACAAGTGACCACATAACTTGTCATGGCTACAACTATTATATGAAGTTTTTGGTCACGGATTGTAGCTATGAGAAACTAGTGGCCACGAAATTACCGTGGCCACAACTCATTTTTCTTGTAGTGCTCTGTCAATTCCCGAGCCTATTCACTTCATCTATGTCCACAAGAGCTCACACATCCATGCACATACAAATATTTTTATCGTGGAATCTGCAAATAGTATTCCAAAACGGGACCGAATCGTCCGTTGTGGGTTAAAATGTAGCAGAGTCTGTTGTGGGTGTGGGAACTACTCGATCTTGACGGGGGGCAGTTCACACGATTTTACACTTTTTATGGGTCCGTGCAAAATCGTGTGAGCCGCTCGATCAAGATCGAGCGGTTCCCATGGTTACAGCAGGCACAACAGAAGATCCTATCTGATTCCAAAGCTCCTCCAATAACATAACAAACATATTATCGATGGAATTTGTGACATTGCCAAATCAATTTACCAACTTATATCCGAGCAATAACGGATCCAAGGAGTGTGATGACACAAACAATATTTCGTGAAAATCAGAATGATAAATGAAACGTATGAAGAAAATACAATTGTTGTTTTTTGGCTTAATTTGCTAGCCATTTATTTGCACATAATCAATCTCCTTTTAATACATACTACCCTGTGTACCCACTACGCCACTAAAACGAAAAATATACCTGTAGGAACGAATTAGAACGATCCATGACTCGATAACGATCGGTCATGACGGATAACGATCAAATAGGTCAGGTACCCTGTTAGCAACCCTAAATCCAATCCCACCTACGTTGGTCTGATCAGAAGCACGACCGCAACAAACGACTAATAGTTAATCTTACCCTCGACACTGAAATGTTATACAAATAATTGGAAGGGAGAGGAAGAGGATTGCTCCATATTTATTTCTATTCGAAGGATATCTAAGTCAAAGAGGAGAGAGATATTCTTCACGTTTGCATAATCTGCAACAATACTTGTTAGAGTCGTGTAAGCTTTCGGCTAGTGAGTCTTAAAAGATTGGCCACAAGGAAACCATGGAAAGAAAGTCCAAAAGAAGATAGAAATGATTAAGTTTAACTATACATGGCGAACAATGTCAATTCACGATGAATAATATCCTCATTGTATATTTAGTATTATAAACTTAATTTTTCACGTTCATTATTCCGTATTCCACATATATCAATCATATAAAATTCAAAATTGGCTGGGGCCCTTTTTGCCTTCTTAAGCATGGAAATAAAACGGAAGGTAAACAGTAGTAGTACGGCACACAGATAGAATATCTAAAAGGAACGTACATAATTAGTAGAGGCTAATGACAATTAGAGGGGCGAGGAGGAGGAGATTAGTTGAAGACGTACGCATGCAATTAACTACATGCATGAGTGAGTACGTAACAAGGACTGGAGTGGAGCATATGTCGGGAATGCATCTCCGTGACGAATCAAAAGAATGGCATTGAATGCGTGACGTGTTCTAATTGCCATCGATCATGCTAAATTAACAACGTGTAATGTGGCTCATTAATTATAAGACACTTCCGTGAGTCCTTCCTATTTGGTTTGCTCCTCTTGTTTGCACATTTCCGGCCTCCTTCCTAATCACTTGTTTAGTTGCTTGACGTCTCCATCCCTTTCCAACAAAAGAGATGACCAGACATTGGTTCGAGTTGGCCAGCAGTGTCATACTCACAATACACCTAGGTTTCTCTTTTGATGTGCTTTAATTAGGTGGATTTACAACAATACGGTGTGTCAATAGCTATGCATAGCTCGAAATATGTTGTTATATCGTCGTTTGTTACTTTCGGTAATGACTTCTCCGTCGCTATATCACTGATACCTTTACCTTTTCGCATCGCTAACACTTATGCCTTTTTATTAGCCAGCCGTGTATTTAATAAACTAACCATGATTTGTTCAAACTCAAGTATAGGTAAGAAATATATATATATATATATATATATATATATATATATATTTCACGTGTGCCTCTATGTACTTAACCGAATACCCTTCTAAGCAATAACCAAACACAGCCATGGCGACCATCTTAGGGAAGCTACTAATGCCACCAATCATCGCGGTGTGAACCATAAGGACGCCTCGAGCTCAGCACTGGTAACAGTGGCAAGGGAATTGAGGGAAAGGTTGGCTGGAGGTGACAAATAAGGGGATGTGAATCACCCGAAAATGGTGCTTCAGGAGTCTTTAAAGAGCTGGTGGTGTCCCTTCCAGTCAAGAACCGGAGCCTCACAATCATTAGCCAATATATTTTTCTCTCGTGTCTTTCTTTATTCATCGTTCAATATTTTGGTGTCCTAGGCTTAGAGGAACCACACCGATCCGTCTCGAAATTGGTGGTTAAACTTTACTGCATCGATGATACTGTGTAGATTTATTTCAATATATATTCGTTATTAGTTAATGATCTAATAATTGAATCTACATGTTTAATTAGGATAGGAAATCAAATAGTCAAATAATTATTCATCAGATGACTATTCATCTTGTATTTTATAGTAAGGGACAACGAGCTAGGATCTCTCAGTTATCCTCGCACAGTCAGAGCGCCCCCCCTCCCCCACAGTCTCTCCGAGCTCTTCCACTGTGTGGCCTCCATTTGCCTCTCCACTGCAACAAGCCCCCCTCCCCTCCCCTAGCCATCATCTCCTTCACTCCCCTGAGCTTGATCCCTCCCAACAATCGCCACCAAATATATGTTCCCAAAGGCCTCATTAAGGTCATGTGTGGTAACAACTTCGCTCCTTGGGCTTATTCCTCGTAGGACGACATTGCCCTCAAAGCAAGTGCCTTGATGGAGGAGACCTTTGACACCACAAGGGGCGTGAACTAAGCCTACACAAGGCTCCAATGTGCATATTCCCCATGGGACATAGAGAATATGAAGTATGTCAACAAGGCTGTGTTAGCGGAGCTCAAAAAGATCACAATGGTAAATGAGAGGTACTGAAGTGGTTGGGAGGCATCGGTAGTGGCACTATTGTTGGAGGATACAATGTATGAAGTGGCGCTCAATGAGGTGAGGAGGGAGCAAGGTAGTGTTGGCCAACATGAGGAATCATCTGGGGAGAAGATCCCCTCGACTGCATTGCCACCAGAAGCCACCTTGACATTGCTGATGTCCACGACGTGGACGTGGGATGTTCTCCTCGGAGGAAAATGAGAAAGAAGTCAAGGAGGAAGATAACAAAAACATTACATTTGTGCCCCTTTGTTCCCGAGTAGCAGAAGTAACATGCATAAACATGACCAATCAAGTGAACACATGGATTTAAAAGATTAACCCATAATTGGGCTACATCCTCGAGCGATAGTGATTGGTTTCACTATTGTCGAGAAGAAAATACAGAGGATGCATGGAACCCTAACCCTAAGGAGTTTATATAGTACTCCTAGCACAAATGGATCCAAATACTCACATAAAAGTTTGTATCAAGATGAAGAACCTTAGAGAGTTTATACAGTACTTCGAACGACCCCCATGCTAATGGTGGTGGTGGGTTGCATGAGGGGGGGGGGGGACGGCAATCACACTTGCGCCTATACGTTAACATCCATTTGGGGATGAATGGACGTCAATTAATTCGAGTGGTATAACTATTAATAGTCCAAGAAGATACACAAATAATGTAGAGCATAAATGTAATCGCAATATCTCAGAGGATATCTACTATAAACAAACCATTTTCTATTTTGATCGGGAGCCACTAAAGAATTCTAGCTTAAAGAAGCTTATTTTCTAGTGACAAATTATTCAATTTCTTCTATCAGATGAATAATCGACAGAATATGCTCTTTGTTTGAGAATTTCAACACGAGAATAACCCAACGATGTCAAAATCTCCTTGATCATGAATGGTAGTTATGCAATAATTGTTGACCAAAATCATTTATAGCAAATATCATTTCCTTATTTGACCAAGTTCATTTTGTTTAAAGTTCGGTTTTCTTAGTTGGTGATGTGATTTCAGTGTTATTAATTGTCAACATTGCCTTTGAGTTCGATTTCTCTCCTAATTGTACAAAAATGTCTTGATAATGATTTTCGCTTACGAAATCGAAGGTAGCCCTTTTGAAATTGACGGATGTCAGTTTGAGCAAATTAAAGATATCATATTGGTTGATTCATCCCATTTGACACTTTAGCACCTCTTTGCTATTATTGCAATCCCTCTTCATCTCCTTTTTTTTCTTCATTACCGATCGCTAAAACTAAAATCTGTTTTCTTTGGTTGAGGTCTAAATTAGGATAATCAAATTATGCAAATGTTTGTGACTTTTGTAAATTAGAAACGAGCATATTCATGCACACAGACTCATATCTCATTTTAGATTTGAAAGAAAACCTAGAATCCACGGAAAAACACACAAAATATATAGGGTTTTAATCAGTTGTGTCCCTAAGAGGTATTGCAATTTCAGTTATGCCTTTCTATTTTTGGTATAATCAATTGTGCCCCCGACTTCTTGTTGTTTTATCACTTGTGCCCCTCCATTACTTTAGCTATCAATAATTTAAACCTAACCATTTTTTTTCTCAAACCATGGTACAATTAAGAGGGGCATATCCAGAAAAAAGTACATATACCCCTTTCACTCGTCCTCCCTCCTCACCCTCCAACCCTTCCTCCTCGGACCACCTCCTCATACATCCCCTTCTTCCCCTGTCATTCACCATCAATAGAGACGAGGTCATGAGTTCTCGACGATGAGGCTGACCACCTCCTCCTTCACCCCTTCCCCTTCGGGGTCTGGAAAACTGCAACAGAGGGGAGGAGCTCGCTCTAGGCGGAGGAGCGCATAGGGGGAGGACCTCGGGGTGGAGGGAGGAGCTAGATCTGAGTGGAGGAGGGCACAGGGGTAGGACCTTGGGGAGGAGGTGGCTTTCTAAGTGGGGGAGGAGCTGGGGGTGGAGAGAGGGGAGGTGCAGGGGCAGGGGAGGACCTGGGGGGCAGAGGGGGAGGTCTGTGTGTGGGGAGATGAGCTTGGGACAAAGGAGAGGAGGGTAGGGGGACGAGCGTGGGCGGAGGGGGATGCAGGGGCGGAGGTGCGAGGGCAGAGGGAAGGAGCTGGGGGCGTACAAGAGGCCGAGGAGGAACAGGGGCAGCTGGGTGGAGCTAGGGGAGGAGGCCGAGGCGGAGCGGGGGTCGGAGGCACGAGGCTGGGGGGAGGAGCTTGGGGCAGAGGGAGGAGCTTAAAACGCATGTGCGGGGGGAGGATCTTGGGGCAGAGGGCATAGAGGCAGATGGAGGGGCTGGGGGCGGTCGGGAGGAGCTGGTGTAGGAGCAGGAGGCAGGGAGGAGGAAGAGAAGGGGGATGAAGAGGAAGAGGATCGGGGAGGAGGAGGAGGAGGAAGAAGGGGCTGGACATTTCAGTCCATTTTAAACTAATTCTCGTTGTATCCTCAAAGTCAACGTCAGTTTGCATTGGAAATGGACAACAACTAATTCGACGGGCACAAGTGGAAAAACGACAAGAAGTTAGGGCACAATTGATATTCCCAAAAAGAAAGGGGCATAAATGAAATTGCTGTATCTCAGAGAGACAGAACTGATAAAACCTAGCTCCACCATTGTTGTCATCTCCATCTCAAAAATGATCAAGCAAAAGCTCTTATGAACACTAAAATAATTTTGAACTATAGTAACATTTTTTTCAAAATCAGTCACTAAATTAGCTGTTGCTACATATATAACGATGATATTATTCGTTGCGAAAGGAATTTTTGTACTTGAAATTAGCGACGAATATTATATCTGTCATTATATCATTAGCAATGGTCCATATAGCAATGTTTATCCAGTGCTATTTTTCACAATTTCAACTAATTGTTGTTTCTTTAGTTCAAAATTTAACGATGATTAATTACAAGTTTGAAAAATAACAACGGATAGGTTTCACTATGTGGACTTTTGCTAATGATATAACGACAGATATGATATCCGTCGCTAATTTCAAGTATAAGAAATCATTTCACAATGAATAATATTGTCATTATATATTTAACAACAGTTCGTTTATTGACAGATTTGGAGAAAAACATCACTATGGCTCAATTTTGTTGTAGTGGAAGGCCGTGTCAATTTCAAAAATAATGCTCATGTCACAGTACTCCTTTCACTTCTCCTCATCTACCACCATCCATCGCCCTCTTTCACCCCTCTACTCTCCTTGTGTGACATCCTTTTTTTTTCTAAGGGGTGTTTTGCAAAAAAAATGAAACTTTTAGATAAAAGAATTGAAATAGAATGAATAAATAGGTGAATTTAAATAAATAAATATACCAAATGTAAATATACCAAATAGGTGAATAGAATGAATAAATAGAATGCATTAGGTAAGTATACCAAATGGGCAAGCAAATCATCATACGAATCATCTTTTAAATAAATAAATAAATAAATAATTTATGATTAATAAGTGAAGTTGGAGCCTATAACCGTGTAAAAAAATTCAAAACGGGGGAATTTTATAATTGACCAAATCGATTAGGAGTAGTGGTTGATGATCAATTTTTCTTAATTATTATCTCAATAAACTCGTCACGGTATATGTGTTCTTTTTTAAGCCCATCTTGATGCTCTCTTTCTTCCATCCGAGGATTTACAACAAAATTCTACGACCCCCTTCCATGTTCATCAGCATTTTGTTCCCTCAAATTGAGATTGTTGGCACGCAATCCACGAGTTCAGGAATCCGATCTGAATAGTTTTGCAGTGGAAATTTTCGTCTAGGTAAATTCTTTCAATTATTTATTTTTGATGAATCGGATCGGTATTTATTGATGTATCATTCGCTAATTTTGTTGCACATAAATCAAGTCATCATGCCTCGTTGTATTTCCTATGAGCTTGAGTCATTTTTTTTGTCAAAAGTTATTAACCCTTTGGCTTAAAAAAACACGAGTCCTTAGTTCAACAGATATCTGATGCCATCTTGAGGCAGTTCTAGTGCCAATTAGACTTTATTACAGCATTATGACCTCTCTAATCCTGAATCAATTCCTGTTGGAACTCTCAAATAACTTTGTTTGATAGGTTTCAATACATCATTTTTTTAGTGCTTCCTAGATCGGAATTGAAGTATTATTATCCTTATCCAGGGACGGAGATGGGAGGATGGGGCTTGCCCCCCGTCTCCCAATTTATTTGTTTATATACTATTATATTATTATAATATAATATGATCTATATATAAATTAGAGAACTATAAACATCAATAAATTGTATATAATGGCTCCTCCATCTCTCATTTACAAGTTGTATATAATGGCCTCCTCATTTGTATCTGATCCGTCACCATTTCCATATCATACAGGTTTTGACATCGTATCTGCGGTTGTTTTCAAATGGATACGGATATCGATATCACTTTCATATCAACAAACATCTATATCCTTATATCCATTTTAATATATAAATATTGTTGTACATTCATTTTTAACTTTATATAACATAATTGTATACATTCTTTCATCATATCTCGTATAATGGTTATGATCTCAACACATTTAGTATATTTTTATCATATGTAATCCATGCAATACATGTATATTTAAGCTAATATATAGAATATTTCTAATATTATTCCTATGCGATTGATATCCCTTTTATCCTGATATCCATTTTTTATGGATATGGCATCGTATTTTTCATCCATTAATATCTATATAGACATTCACATTTGTATTTAAAAATAGATAAGGATGCGGGAAAGCTTAAGAAATGATATCTGTTTTAAAAACAGATCGACACCCGTTTTGTATTGATACCCATTGTTACATCAATACTGGTGATCCATATATAAACGCTTAGTTATCACAATTTTATTAGAGAAATTAGTTCAAATTCTAAAAATAGCGACGGATAAGTATTCTATATGATCCCACACTAATGATATAGCATTAAATATAGCATTCATAGCTAGTTCTAACATAGAAATTATTATGTAACAAATATTATTCGTCGTTATATTCTTAAAATGAACGAAATATGATAGATTTGAAATAATCTTTATAGACTCATTTGTTTTAGTAAATCATTCCCGTTATTAAAGAAATACACTTGACTATTAGCATTTACATATTGTAAAGTGTGTATTTTATATATTTTTGAACACTTTCATTTAAAAATAAATAAACTCAATATAAAGGTGGAATTATTAGGAGCGATGTAGTTTTACTTATTTAAAAATCTTAATTTTAATGGCATTACTTAACATCGTGTCAATGAAAGCGTATAGTTAATTGAAGAATTTCGTAAGGAACTTTTTGTTAATACAATATTTGTTGGAATATTTATGTGAAATTATAAGTTTACAACAATATATGGGTGAAATAAACTTGTAAGCACATTTTAATAATTACAACGAGGAATAATAAGAATGATGAATCATATATATAGTCGCAACAATCTGCCCCCCCCCCCCCCCAAGTAGAATTTTCTAGCTTCGTCCCTGTCCTCATCACTCGTAAGTTTTCTACTTGTCTCATTAATTTTCAGGATAGATATCTCATGTAGCACCTATAATTTTCAATTACGTCATAAGATGTGCTTTATCTAAACTAGTTGACTCTTTATGAAGTACTAGGTCTAATTTCCTATCATTGAGATTAATAATGATGATGATAAAAATTTAGATGACTAATGTTGTAAACTCACAAAAAATGTGCCGATCGGAAATCTGGATTGTAGAATAAGGTGCATTATGTCGTGTTCATGTTGATAAGATACATCCTTTTTCATTTAGGTGATAACTAATTTCTGTGGACGGAGAAACTTACATATCTATCCATATCATTTTTTCTAACAAGGTATGTACATTAATTTATGTCGCATACCGTTGTTATTTATACCCCACATTGGATTTTATTAGTTCTTGGAATGTTATTCTATCTTATTATAATATTTTGTTATATTTTTGTGTTAAAACTCTAGGTAATCAGGTGCTACTTTGATATTTAGCCGTAATGCCTATCTGTGGATTAATTATTAATTGTTAAAGAGATTGATACATTATTGTCTTTTGATATATTTTTTGTCCTAACATTTTATTGAAAATTAATTATTGATTTTGATACCATTATTATGAGGGAGTAGACATTGTTAATTGTTAGTCCATTGGAGATTCTGACCTGATTGGGTGCCGCGTGGACAATTAATTTCGCCAATTGATCGTTAAAGACGTGTAATTCTACACTACTCCTGAACAATCTCCGCTATGACGGTTGACTCAGTACTGATGTCCATTGAATTAGGCTTTAAATAGGAGACCTCGTATTGAAATATTTTATGGTTTAAATTTTTTATTTTATTGGAACGAGATGGCACCTATCTGAGCTCAGGCTGCCTAGTGTCGGCAAATGGTATGGATTTTCCTATTGATATTGAAATTGATACTCAATCTCAAAATATGTGATCGTCGAAGAAAAGTTGATTGTAATATTATGGTTATCTCATAGTTATGCACAAGTGAATATTTTTAGTATAGTTCATTATTTTACTTTACATATATTCTTTATTGCATTGTCATCGTGTTAGCATTTTTTATGTTTGAGGTGTATGGATAATTATGGCATGTTTCATATTTTGATGCTGGATACTTAGTCAATTTGTTTGACTAACATTGAAATACAACCTTGCAGCTTAGCGGAAAGCGATGTGTTGGCTATCGGCTTGTTTGAAGAGTCATTGCTATTTTCTAGCCTCTTAAATCATTGTACGGATAGACTTATTTAATTTTATTATGTAGTTCAGACTTGATGAGTCTTTTATTTATTGGTTGATTTTACTTTCTTCTTTCATTATTTTATAGCACTCTGAGGTTTATAGTTAATGGATCATTGTAACTTTTGTCTCGCGATGCTTCCATAATATTTCTCATATTTCGAGTTTCAGGATGTGACAATGTTGTATCAAAGCCAAATTAAACATTAGAAATTTTTATCCAATTTTAAGTTGACTTCTATATTTATATATAAAATTGAAATAACTGACTAAATAATCATCGCTATTTGTAGATGTTGACCATCTTGAACCATAAAAGGAGTCATCGCTCCTGGATTTGGCAGCTCAGAATGCCAAATTAATGAAGATGGTCGATGAGCTCTCTCAACTGATTCACGATCAAGCTGAACAACACCGGAATAAGGACAAGGAGCAGTGGTGTCATGAAAGACGTCTAGTTAGAGAGCGGATGCTTCGTGATGAGCGAAGAGATGAAATCACCTTTGAGAGATTCTTAAAGGTGAACCTGCCTAGCTTTAAAGGTGCAGTGGATGTTGAGTTAGCAAACTGATGACTAGAGGAGTCAGAGAAATTATTTCATGCAATAAGATGTCTGGTAATAGCAATATCTCCTTCTATACCCATCAGTTGAAAGTTCTGCTAAGGACTGGTGGACTAGTTGCCCGTAGAGGAAGTTCGAAAGAGGGGAGATCATTCCTTGGGAGGAGTTTGTAAAACTCTTCCGAGAGCAGTATATTCTGATGCACTTACAACTGATCAAGGAGCAATGGTTTATTAATCTAATGCAAGGAGATATGACTATTGCTGAATATAACAACAAGTTTCATCTCTTACCGAAGTATGCTCCACACCTATGTCCAAATAAGTATTTGATGACTCAAAAGTTCATTGAGGGACTTCATCTTGTTTTAAGATCGAAGGTTTGAGGGAGACGACCATGGAGGATGCCCTAGCAAGTGCTACCACAATGGAGCGAGATTTATTGAGAAGAAAGGAGGAGAAGTCACACAATGATCAGAAGGATCGATTTGGGAAGTCCAAATCATTCAAAATTTCTCAAAAGCAGAAGAAACCCTCCAAAGCAAGGCAAGGCAACAAATTCCCTGAATGCTCTTTCTATCATTGTTTCCATCCTAGAGAATGCTATCTTAAGAATGATCAGTGTTTGAACTATGGAGAGAAACGACACTTTATTCATGACTTCCCTAAGCCTAGGAAGCAGTCCACAACTCAAGGACAAGAGCAAAAGCTGAAGGTACCTACACAAGTTTATGCTCTCACCACTGGAGATGATGCTGGTAAGGAGGAGAAGGTCATCGATGGTACTCTTCTTATTGATAATTTGCATGCAAAGATTCTTTTTGATACTGGTGGTACACATAGCTTTATTTCTGAGGCTCTAATAAAAAACATGGGGGCCAAACCAGAATTTTTAGGTATTGATTTCATTGTTGCCACACCTACTGGGGGAAATGTAAAAGCATAGGAGTATATACAAGATGCTCTATTCATTTTAGAAGGTCAAGAGCTACCAAGTGATCTCTTTGTCTTGAAAATGACAGATTTTTGATATAATCCTTGGGATGGATTGGTTATCTCAATATCATTGTATTATTGATTGTTGTAAGAAAATGGTGATCGTTGTAAGCCATCAGATTCCATTCCACGTATCGTTATTAAAGGGCATGGAGCCACCTCTGAGCGATGCATCATTTCTGCCATGAAGGTACATTGTATGATCTTGAAAGGGCGAGAAGCCTATCTTGGTAGTAGTATAAGGGTTGAGTCATCAACTGTATCATTATCTGATCTCGATGTTGTTTTAGAGTTTCCTGATGTATTTCCAGGAGAATTTCTAGGAACCCCACCTCATCGAGTGATTGATTTTACCATTGAGCTGGTTCCTGGAACTGTACCAATATCCAAGGCACCATATCATATGGCTCCTGCCGAACTGGTGGAATTATAGAAGAAACTTGAAGAGTAACTTGACTTGGGATTTATCAGGCCCAGCGTATCACCATGGGATGCACCCATTTTATTTGTCAGAAAGAAGGATGGGTCACTTCGATGCATTGATTATCGAATGCTGAATTAGGTGACTGTGAAGAATATATATCGGTTACCATGAATAGATGATTTATTTGATCAACTCCAATCAGCAAGGGTCTTCTTTAAGATTGATTTGCGATCTGATTATCATCAACCGAGGATTTGAGAGGAGGATATCTCGAGAATTCTTTTCGAACATGCTATGAGAATTATGAATTTTGTGTGATGCTTTCGGATTGACTAATGCTCCTGACGCTTTATGGATCTTATGAATAAGGTCTTTCGACCATTCTTGGATCACTTTGTCATTATTTTTATTTATAATATTCTTGTCTATTCTCATAGCGTTGAGAAACATGAGGAGAACTTGAGAATTGCATTGGAAACTTTGAGGCAAAGTCAACTTTATGCTAAATTCTTCAAGTGCGCATTCTGATAGGAGAAGATCATGTTCCATGGGCACATTATTTCCAAGTATGGTATTTCTGTTAATCTGGCCAAAGTTGAGACAGTTTCAGATTACAAGAAGCCAAAGAGTGCAATAGAAATTAGGAGCTTTCTTGGATTAGGAGGGTAATCGTAGATTCATTCGTAATTCTTGAATATTTCGCTTCCTCTGACCAAATTAACTAGGAAAGGGACAAAATTTGAACGGTCTTCTGCATGTGAGCATAACTTTCAAGAATTGAAGTAGACGTTGACCTCTGCTCATGTTTTGACATTTACTTCTGGTTGTGGAGATTTTGTCATCTATATAGATGCATCCTTGAATAGCTTGGTATATGTGCTAATGTAGAATGAGAAAGTTATATCTTATGCTTCGAGACAACTGAAGATTCATGAAAGAAATTATCATATGCATGATTTAGAACTTGTTGCTGTTGTGTTTTCATTGAAGATCTGGCAACACTATCTTTAGAGTGAAAAATTTGAGGCCTGCTCAGATCATAAAGTCTCAAATATATCTTCTGAATATGCGTGGATGGAATTTCTTAAGGACTGTGACTTATCAATTGATTGCCATCCTGGTAAAGTAAATGTTGTGGCAGATGTCTTGATCCGAAAAGTATATGTCATTTTTGGTAGTTTAATGATTTAAAAGTGGAAGTTAGTTGACAACTTCATCTCTTGGAATCTTTTCAAGAAATGATACAAGATTATCTTATCTAGTATACATATACGTTCTGAGATAGTAGAGAAAGTATCGAGGGATTAAAAAGAAGACCCTAAATTTTATGGTTTAGATGAGAAGAGTAAAGGAGAAAGCTCATAATTCTTCATTGCTCCAGATGGTGGCATTAGATTCAGAAATCTTTTATGGGTTACTTCGCAGGAAGTGTTGAAGCACGAAATTATGGATGAAGCTCATCGTTCTAAATTCACTATACATCCGGGAAATTACAAATATGTACAAGGATCTCCGGCAGAATTTTTGGTGCAAAATATGAAGAAGGAAATTGCAAAATTCATTTCTCGTTGTTTGGTGTGTCAACAAATTAATACTGAGCATCAAAGACCAATCAAGCTTTTGGAGAAATTATAGGTCACTGAATGGAAATGGGAACACATCTGGACTTTGTGATGGGTCTTCCAAAGAATAATGCAACTAATTATGATGCTATTTCGATGATCATGGACAGATTGACGAAGTTTGCCGATGAAGAAGAAGGAGTCGGTTGCAAGCTTAGCAAATTCATGCATGAATGATATTGTGAAGCATCATGGTATAACGGTTTCGATTGTTTCCAATCGTGATCCAAGATTTACAGAAAGATTTTGGAAAAATCTATAGGAAGCCTTTGGTATAAAGCTGAAATTTAGTATTGCTTTCCATCCTCAAACAGATGGTCAATCTGAAAGAACTAATAAGATTATCGAGGATATGATTAGGGCATGTTCTTTGGATTGCACTCGATGTTGGGATGAGAATATTCCACTTATTGAATTTATCTATAATAACACTTATCAAGCTAGTATTGGAATGGCTCCATATGAAGCTCTCAATGGGAGGCCTTGTAGATCTCCTCTTTGTTGGAGTGAGGTAGGTAAAAGAATATTTCTCGTACTCAAACTTGTACAGAAGTGTACTGATAAGATAAACTTGATTAAGAGGAGGCTATAGATAGCTCAAAGCAGACAAAAGAATTCTCCGGACAACAATCGCAGAGAATTATAATTTGCAGTTGGTGATTATGCCTTTCTCAAGATTTCTTTGACCCGTGGTGTATTGAGATTTGGAAGAAAAGGAAAACTTAGTCCAAGATACATTAGTCCTTTCGAGGTGTTAGATAGAGTAGGTGAGGTAGCCTACTGATGAATCTGTGATTCATCGCCTTTATTCTTTCGTTTTGGCTAAAATGCTTGGTAAAATGCATGTAAATATTCACCAATTTCCACTAATTAATCTTCTAACCACAATCATTAATATTATATATTTAACCCTTATTTTATTCAAAATAAAATAATGAAAAAGGAAAGAAAAATAATGATGTAGATATGTAATATATATAGACTGATCCCAACCCGAGATCAGGTCAATATTGACTTGGTCAATAAAATAAATAAGTAGGGGGAGATAAGGATCTTAACATATAAAAATGATATAAAATCGAGACAACAAAAATACATTTACATATTTTTCACATTGTAAAAATTTCACCTATTTTATTTATCACTTAGAAAATCTTAAATAAAAGCACTTCCTTTACAAAAGTTGTTCACAAAAATATATATTATTTTATAAAAATCCAAGTAAAAATATTCCATATAAAAATAAAATATTACTATGAACCGAGAAAGCCGTAAAAGTCAACTTCTGAGGTTCATAACTATTTATAGAATACTCCAAATAGACTAACCCCTCTTTTAAATGTTATTTTATACTTAATACTATTTATTAAAAATATTAAAAATATTAAAATAATACAAGTGAGTTTTGGCGTTTGGGCCCCATTGTATATATGTATTGGATGTAAAATATTCTTGATTTTATAATTAACTATAACTCCATTTAACTTAATTTATTTTCTAATATACTTCTAAAATAAATAAAAAAGTAAAAAAATATAATTTAAGCTAAAATACCAATAAATCTTGAGGCCACGAAGGTGTTACATAAATTTCTAGACCTCGTAGCTCGACTATATGTACTCTGAATTGGACAAACTCAGTCTTAAAGCTCATTCTATTTAATTATCTATCAAATTACACTGATTTCTCTAGAATTAGAGTTAATATGCAAAATACGGGTCTCGAGACCATATTAGTATATGATGTATAATGCACCTTAATTTATATTATTATATATATATATTATTACTCTATTCTTAAATTAAAATAAATAATAATTTAATTATTAATTTATTATTATTTATTACTTTTTAATTATTTAATTATATACTTTGCTATTTAATAAATAATTTATCTACTTAATTACTTACTTATTTAAGTATATATCAAATTATTTCTTAATTAAGTTATTTTAAATATAATTTAATAATAATCAATTATTTATATTAATTATTTTTACTATTTATTTATTTATTTATTTATTTTCCTTTGCGTGTCAGACCTGCATGCCTGGTCACTTTCTCCCCTCCTTCCCCACGTGTGAACCCATCTTTCCCCATTTCCCTTTCTTCCTCCTACTATCGAGCACGCCGCCACACCTTTCTCTTTCTTTCTCCACCTCTAGCCAACATCCCGACTGTTTGGTCATTCGCCAAAAACCCGCGGTGCCTCCACCACCTCGTAGTGATGGCACCCACATGCGTGTTCCCTATGAAAACTAATCTATATATACCCCCTGACTCCCCTCCGGAGATCGAATCCGCCATAACTTCCACTTTCTTCTAGAGCTCCAAGAGAAAGAGTGAGAGCATGGAGGTGACAAATCCAGGCTCCCCCTCATCGTTGAGTGGGAGAGGGAGAGGAACAATAAGATCTATTGTTAGCGTATAGCTCTGCTCCGCAATGTACCTAGCCTCCTTTCGTCGCAAGTTGCGGGCCACGACTCGGAGCTCTGCTCGAGCTCTTCCACAAGCGACAACATTTACCCCTTCCTCCATTCCAAGTTAGTAGTCATCATCCTCTTTCTATTCCTTCCTCCTATCTCTTCCTTCTTCTGCTTTTCTCTTCTCAATTCTCTCGTTTCCCTCTGTTTTCTCTCTGACTTGAATTCCAAGATACAAATCCATTTCACCTTCTTAAATCCATGCAATTCCCTTCTATCCTCACAAACCTAGCCACCTCAGGCCACCCATGGTGGTCGGAGATCATGAGCTCGATCCTCCACCTCCATTACCTCTTCTGCTCACCCTTCTGTGCCTTAACCCATGACCGAGGTTCGCCGACTTTGAGTCCTATTATTCATTGCAAGTGATCATCATTGAGTGAATCTTCAAGAGATAGATCGACAATGAGTGAGACTCCATCGATGGAAACATCAGTAGTATCCAAGTTGATCTGAATACTTGTCGAAGCACTATAAATTGCAACGACATTTATTTGAAGCACATCAAGTCTCAGCTCCTCCTTTATTGCATCTCCAGGTCTTGTGCCTCACCTATCAAGCATCTCTACATCGAGATAGCGGCTTGCAAACGAAGAGCAAGGACACTCTCCGGATACAGCTCCGCTGCCTTTGATCGAATACCTCCGCCTGCATCGCCTTGAACCACCGTACACCTGCTCGTGTGTCGCATCAAGCTTCGGCATCTCAGCCATGATCGAAGTTCATTAACACCACATCCTCGAACCTCTACCCACTCCAGAAAAGCAGTCATCCGTCTTCGCCTACTTGCATTTGAAAAGGGGAAGAACATGTTTCTTGTCCAGATTAAATCGAAACCCTCGGATCTTCCTTGATCTGTCGATTAGCCTTCAACCACACATTGTCATTAGAAGCCCCACTGCTAACCTCTCTAGCAAAGTACATGCGAGGTATGTGATCATGGGATATTTTGAGATGAATTTGCTAGAGTACCCTTGAACATATTGAAAACCACATACAAGTCTAGGAGCTGGTGCGAGCACACGCACGATAACGTGTCTATTTGCATAATTGAATTTTTCATCACTCGTGCTCCTGATATCTTCAAGCAGGTCTAGGACCCACTGAAATCACGTTCCCAAGCACGTGATACCTAGGTTTTTTTGTGCGGAAGCCCCCTACACTTCTGCCATATTTCACGCATACTCCGTAAGTTTCCTAATATTTGCAGATACCCATGTACTGCATTATATTATACATTTTATAATACATAATAAATAAAATACGAAATATAAAAATACAATAAAAATATGTATAAATGCATAGTATTATACTAAATACAATATTAAATCAGTTTTGAAAAAAATATACTTTTTATTTTTAATAATTCATTTAAAATATAACAAACTTTAAAAATCATAAAAAATATTAAAAATGCCTTAAAAATCTAACAAAAATTACATGTAGTATAGTTTACTATATTTTACATAATAATCTCAAAACAAAATAAAAATTGAGTATTTAAACTAAAAAATAAAAAATTATTATTAATAATTTGAAAAATTCACTTCTACTTCATTAAAAATCATAAAATTACATACAACCTATCATTTTAAAGATAATTTCACCTACTTTCCAGTAAAAGAAAATAAAAGTATTTTCGTACTGATTTCTATCTCAAAAGTAAAAAATACCTCGTAGTTTTTGATAAAAAATATTTTCTAACTTTAAAATATAACAAACCCATAAAAATCCTTAAAATACTTAGAAATTCATAAAAAAGTAAGAAAGAAAATAAAAAAACATAAAGAATAAAAAAATCAAATAGAAATTACGAAATATTTTATAAAATTTAAAATATAAATTAATTAAAATCTAAAAATAATATAAAATTTATAAAAACTGAATAAAAATCTATAAAAATCTCAATAAATAAATAAAAATCAGGAAACCCATGAAATCTTAGAATTCTATTATTTTCCCTAGTTTCCAATAGTTTTCCTACTTTAGTTCGACACTCCTGTACTTTCACTATAGATCAAAGTTTAGGAGTATAAATAAGATAAAAAATAAATTTTCTGCTAAAATCCACCTGGTTGATACATTTACCTTTTTTTATCTTTAGATCGGGTGCGGTTCTTTAGATGGTGCCATTGCTGAGGAGGCAACGCTAGGGTAGACCGAAGACCATAGATTTAGGGTTTTCTTCGTTTTTAGCCATCTTATTTTTCTAGCTTCACGATTTTTTGTTTTTGATTTGTGCAGCACAGGTTCAGCCGAACAATTGAGAACGAGAGAGCTACATTTTTTACTAACGATTTTTTATTTTTGATTTGTGCAGCACAGGTTGAGCCGAACAACTGAGAACGAGAGAGCTACATTTCTTACTTTTTTGTAACCCTTGTAAAAATATAAAAAGAACAAAGGATTTTCCTGTTTTTCTGTATTGTAGAAGGGGCCTCGTAAGGGCATCCCGACTTGTACCTTCCTCTTTCTCTTTCTCGAAGTCTTTTTTCACAATGTGCCGTGCACTTGGGGGAACATGGCACCCACCGCAACTTTTCTCGCATTATGATTTTCTCGACATTTTTTGTGATTTCTCGAGGCTAGGTGCTTGTTTAGGATTTATTTATTTTTCTTTGTCTGCGCTTTCGTAGGATGAACTTGGACATGCAACCTAGTTGTATGCTTGTCACCTAGGTCTAAAAAAATCGTTAGATATTCTTTGAAAATATCCAAAAAAAGTGATAACCAAAAAATTAAAACAGGGACCACTAACTATATTTGACCTAAAAATAAATGTAACTGACTCCACTTGATTTGGGAGAGCAATCCCTAGCAAATGTCTGACAGGTACTCTCTGGATTTGTGAGTGAGAGACGACCCTTAAGGCTAGAGCCAGAGCTTGAATTTCTTTTAGAATACTACTGATTTCATATAGTTAATCACTTAATCTTCAGTGGGGACACTTGGGTAGCAGAAAAACGGTATGAATTTCCTTAACAGAGTAGGAGGTTTAGAGGATTCTGTGTGAAACTCTGCTCTCAAGTAACACAGGTTGCCGGAAACGGTACATACTTACTAGTATGCTGATTGAGAATAGGTGTTTTTCTGTAAGAACTTGGGACAGTCTTCTAAGGAAATTTTGAGAACCTATCATCTCGCATTATTCTGTGAGAAGACTTGCTTTGGCAATTAATCATAAAATTGAAAATATTAACGACCGAACTTTTACGGTCATCACCGGGCTGAGGTGGTGAAAACATGGTTTGCTTTGTCTTTCATTTTGTGGCATGAGTCCAATCTCTACGATCTCCAGCAGTCATTCATCGTCCGCATCTTGTCTAGATTCATCTGTCTAATTACGATGATGGGTAGACGATCTCTTAGGCCGACTCTTACGGCAATGCTTCCAGGCGCACCTATCTGTTCATCTAGTATGGTTCGAGACTTCTCGTGTTTTGAAACCTAAGTTGAGTCCTCTATCCTTCTTTGAGTGTGACTCCAACCTCGGCGAATCTTCTCTTTTTGGAAAAATCTCGGAGATCCAAGATTTACAAAAAGATTTTAGAAAAATATGTAGGAGGCCTTTGATACAAAGTTGAAATTTAGTATTGCTTTCCATCCTCAAACAGATGGTCAATCTGAAAGAACTATTCAGGTTATCGAGGATATGATTCGGGCATGTTCTTTGGATTACACTCATAGTTGGGATGAGAATCTTCCACTTATTAATTTTCATATAATAACAGTTATCATGCTAGTGATGGAATGGCTCTGTATGAAGCTCTTAATGGGAGGCGATGTGGATCTCCTCTTTGTTGGAATGAGGTAGGTGAAAGAAGATTGCTCTGACAGGAACTTGTAAAGAATGTACTGATAAGATCGACTAGATCCACCACGGGATATGAGAAAATTATTTTCTCTATTATCTCCTTTCATTAAATAAAATAATTTAATACTAACTCGTGTTTCTAATTTAATTTAAGAAAACATAAAGTGAAAAGAGAGGGCTCTCTCTCTTTCTCCATCTTGGACTTCTATGCATGGAGTAAGACTCCATTGTGGTTGTCCAATGCCCTGTAAAAGGACAGACATGGCTTCTCTTCTAAATTAATGGATTCAATATAGTTGAACGAATTTCCACGTTCAGATCATAATGAGAAAGAGGAGAAAACTCATAGAAAATTATTCTCTGTATTTTTCTCTTGGGCGTCCCCTCACATATCCTCTAATAAAAAAACCCAAGCTGTCCACCAACATAGCCTCTTTGTTCCGCTTCGTTGGTTCGAGCAATAGCAATGTTATTAAATAATTACACACTTTGATGATTGAATAATACAACAAATGGGAAAGGAGGTATATGTGAAATATTATTAAATAATTATACACCAATGCAAAGAATACAAAGTGCATACACAGATATAAGGTGAGATGTATTGGTATACCTTGGGTATGGAGTGTACCTTTTGACAAAATAAACACGTCTGTCATATAGGAATTCTCTATGATATTGAATTAAATTTAATAAATAACATGGACACCGAATGAATACGAAAACTGGTAGATAAAAATATGGTGAACCCCATATGATTAATTATTTACGGATAAAATAAATTGGACTTTCTTTATTTATTATATCTATATGCGATGGAATAGAAATAAATGGATGGGTAGAAAATCCTATGTGGATTATTAAATAGTGGACATGCTTTATTATTATTGATTATTAAATAGCAATTATTAAAATTTATTGTGGGTCGACTTCCACAGTAGACGAGTTGAAATGAGAATATACTGTCCCGGTAGAATAAAAAGATGTAATGGAGTGCGACCTTGAATGAAATTTTCATATTATATTTCTTAGGATTTGATGGTTGTGTGTTAAAGAGTACTATAGTAATCGAAAAAGTTAATCTTCTTTAGATGAACGTATAGATACATGTATAAATGTTAAGAAGCACTCTCATGGTATCGTTTACTTGACTCAACAAAGTCTTTTCTCATCTCGTCAATTCAGTATTGCATATTAATATCTCAACATTAATATTTCTTACAAGCACTACAAAATAAATCAGACGTAGTCGCAGAATTTCTAGCTTTTAGTATAATGAAATTTCTGTTGTCACGGATATTCCAAACAACGTGGTAACGAAAATTTTTCATTATCAGTGTAATGTATAAGGTATTATTAAGTAATTAATAAACAAAGTCATAGTAAAATATGAAACGAGAAATTATATGAATATTTCAAAATATATGTTGTATTAACGACCTACGATATTGGATTTTATAATCGTGGTAACAAATATAGAAAGGTTCTAAACCTAACGACTTCGTGATCAAGAACCGCCGTCGATCGTTTCGCCAGCTAGGCCGGGTCTCGAAAATTTGGTAAACGTCTAGGTGTAGGGGAAGGAGCGGAATGCCGTGAGTTGTCTATCCCAGTTCCTTCTCCCATCTCACCAAGAGAAAGAGGAAACACGCCACCCTATTGATTTTAATCATTTTCAGTGGTAAATATAATTTTGTATTTCAATCTACACAAAATGGTCAATAAGCTACTCCAGCTTATAGGAACGTGACCTAAGGATGGAAATGAATACGGATATATCTGAATATCCGCTTAACGTATTCGAAAAATTACCAGATAGGTTTATCCGTATCCGAATATTAATCGAATATGGATATTGGTTGTAATTTTTTTGGATACGCATACATATATGATAATGGTCTGAATATCCGGACCTGGATATCCAAATACAATATTTAATATTATTATATATATATATATATTAGTTAATATAATATATTAGTATTATACTAATATATTAATGATATTATATTAACTAGTATATATAATACATTATGTTATTATATTAGTATTATTATATTAGTATTATTATACAATCATGTGTTATTATATTAGTATTATACATTATATAATACAATATATTAATGATATTAATAAATTTCTATTTGTTTGGAAATGGACACGAACAAAACTTACGAAATTATATCCCTTTTTGCTTCCGGTCACGAATACAGTTCATCTCGACACTCCCTTTTGTCGTGGTGCATCTTATTTATATTTCATTGGCATTTTTAAAAATATTATGAATTTTGATATAAATTCAATTCATATTCGTATGTGTTCTTTATCCGATCCATATTCGGATTCCATGTTTATTGGATCCATATTTGGATTGGGGTATTTACGCCCATAACCATTGGTAGTTTCGTAATTACCCCGGGAACCCTCGATAAACACGAATTACATCCATAACCTCGATAACTGTTCTGTTTTTCACCCATAACCTTCAGTTAATTTAGTCAATTAACTAAGCCAAATAGCTGAGTAAATCTAACCAATCATTGATCTAACGACTGAGCTTAATCAAAAAAAAAGAAAAGAAAAGGAGGTCGACGTCCAGGGGGAGGGGCTCGACTTGGATGGAAGTTGGCATGGGGGCGGACTGCGAACAGGAGCTGGGCACGGGGGCTCCTCGCGGCAGGGGATGGGGGTCGAGCAGGGCACATGCGGCGACGGGGGGAGGGGGTTATGTAGGCTTCGAGCAGGGGTGGGCGGGGGGGCTTCCACGGGAGTCGAGTAAGTTCAGGCGGGACAGGGGCGGGCGGGTGATGAATCCACGTTTCATCATCTTTATTCTATCATTTTGGCCTTAAAAACCCTAGTAAATGCGTGTAAATAGGCTTAATATAGGCATTTTAGCATTCAGGCATATGTGTGTAAATATTGTATAAAAAGCGGTTTTAAAGCCAAAATAATAGAATAAAGAAAAGAAAAGAAAAAGAATAAAATATTGTAAATATTTTATGACCCGAAACCCCGAGACCTAGGCATCTTGATGAATAGGTCGACAAGGAATAAAGTAGGGGGAGATAAGGGCCAAAATACCAATAAAATCCCTTTTATTTTATTCATTCTTTATTAATTTTGGGACCTATTTTTGGTTCCACTTTTTATTCATCAAATAAAGAAACTTTGTACATGAAAGTTGTAGATAAATTAATAAAGAAAAATACAAAATTGATTTCACAGAAAAATAATGTACAGATAAAAAGTTATGGTCTGAATAAAAATCCAGAATGCCAACTTCCCAGACCCGTATCTCACAAATAAAAACTCCAAATGCAGCGTACTCACCTTTAATTGTATATAGAAGAAAATAATCTAATTAATGGTGGTGGTTTCGCATTTGGCGGAGCTACGGTTTGAAAGTTGACTTTTGGACCCCCATTGTATACTTGTACATATTAAAATATTCAATTTATTATTTTTATTTTATATAATGTTGTAAATAATACTTATAATAATTATGTACATTAAAATAAGAATAAAAACATCATTAAAATACAAATAAAAATACTTGTATATATTCAATACATAGGTATATTACCTATAGACATACCTATACAAAACATACTTGTATTTTATTAAATATACAAAATAAATCATAAAAATAAAATAAAAATATATTTGTATCTATAAAAGTATTTTATAATTTTAGAAAATAAAAACCAAAATAAAATAAATTAAAAATACCTAAATAAAAATAAAATACTTAAATACATAGATATAGATACCTATAAGGGTATAAATGCAAACTTGTAAAAATATACTTCATAAAAATAAATAAAATTCACCATAAAATAATTTATAAAATAATAAACATTTTTTATTTAATAACCAAAAATCAATAAAATCATTATCTATGTTTAAATGATTTAATAAGCATTTTTTTTAGGGTTTTTCCTGGTTGGTCCACGTGGACCAACCAGGAGGGTCCGAGAGTTGACCGCGGGTCAACTCTCTGACCCTTCCCCTGTCTTGTGTCAGAATGAGTTTTGTCGTCTTTTCGCCCATTTTTCTAGGTCAACCTTTTCCTCCTTTCGTGACGAAGTCTTCACGACTTTTCTTCCTCGACTTGTGGTGATTCACGCCCAAGGCTCTCCTTGGGCTGTGGATCGCTGCATCGAGCTGACCGTCTCGATCTTGGAGCCTCGTTCTTCACGCCATTCACCACCCATTCAAAAACCCATCTTTCCTTCCTCCTCACTTTGAACCCATTTTGACCCCTTTTCTCCCTCTTTTGGTGAAGCTCCGGACTGGACGGGGTGACAGCTCGTCCTCCAGCTCATCGGAGGCAAGATTCGAGGTTGAATCGGCGCTCCAAATCCCCCATCTCCGGCGCCGCCGTCGAGGTCCTCTTCCTCGGGCTCCCCAGCCTTCGAGGTCGTGTTTATCTTATTTTTTTTAGTGTTTAGCTTGCTGTTATGTTTAGCTTTTAGTTCGTATCTTCAATCAGAAGTTTAATCGTTTAATTTTGCCTCGATTCCACCTCGAATACCTCGCCGGAGCTCCAAAGCTCCGGCAACCACAACCTCGCCACGCACACCACCCAATCCTCTCGTTCTTGTCTTGGGACCTCTGCTGTGTCTTCTTTCCATCTGCAGGTCCAGGGCGCGCAAAGACCCTCCTGGGGGTCGATTCTGTGCAACTCGACCCTCCTGGGGTTGTCCTCTCTTGCCAACGCCGCCGCGGGGTCCTGGCCGTCGTAGGCCATTTTGAAGCCGCGGCCCCTCTCGAGGAAGCTCCCAGGTGGATCGTGGGGCCATCGGAGGGAGATCGACGCCCGCGCGTGGAGATTTTGTAAAGCTTCAACGTCACCTGGGCGTGTTCTTGCCGGGTTCATCCTCCACGCGCCAGGTCCGTCGGATCTCTCCTGTTCTTGCAACCATCCCAGCCGCCGCTCGATTGGAAGGGCCTCCAGCCGTCGGATCCACAACGCCGATCTAATCTTGGCCGTCAAGATGAAGGGATATCGGCCCCCCAGCGTCTGACACGTGGCGTAAGTGGACACCGCACTACCGTTGGATCGAGCCCCTGGGCATTTTGTGCTATCAGCCCAGGGATTTTGTTGTTTCATATCGACTGCAGAGACTTCTTTTTGCCTTGTGATATTTCTGGTAAACTTTACAGGAGTGCCCTTGTTCTTTCTGATATCACAGTCATACCCCCGCCAGGCGCGTGCAATGCACGTGGCTTTGGCGTTTTTGCAGGGGGTCCCCTGTGGCTTTTTGTTATTAATTCTTGTCCAGCAAAGTTTAACTTAGTTATTTAGTTTCTGGAAACATTGTACGCAGGCCCCCCAACTTTCATAATATTACATAAATGCCCCTGCAATTATGAATTTTCCTTATGCTTCTTGTATTTTTTTGCACGCATCTCTAAAACCTTAAAAAATCCATAAAAATTAACTTAAGTTCCTGTTGCATAGTAGTTTATTACCATATTTTTATTTTTCGTAATTATTGCATTTTATTATTTATAAAAATTCAAAAATAGCCATTTTCAGCACTGTTTGCATCATAAAATCCCTAAAAAATATAAAAACACTCCAGAAAATTCCCAAAAATATATATTTTGTTCCTTTTAGTGTGTTTTAACTCCCAGCCAAAAATCATAAAAAAATATAAAACCAAACTCCTAAAAATTGCAAAACTCTAAAAACCTTCATAAAAACTTATAAAATCATTAAAAAATCCAAAAATAGTGTTTTCTTTTCCTAAATTTTCTTGGTTTTATTATCTTTAAGTGAAAATTAATTTGGAGAATTTTTGTTACTGTTTAATATTTTATTTCTCCATTTTAGTTTCAGCTTTGTGTTTTCTTCACTGTTTGCTTTATTTTGATAATTAAAAATACCAAAAACATTCTAAAAATTACCCAAAAATCACAAAAACAGTAAAAAAGTATAAAAAGACCAAAAAGACTTTGTTTCTTTATTTTTGAGTATTTTTACCTATTTTTATAAATACCTTAGCTTGTCTTTTATTACCTTGTCTTTATTTTCCAATATTGAAAAAGAAAATATAAAAAAAATATAAAATATAAAAAGAAAATATAAAATCAGTAAATTAAAAATCAAAATATAAAAATACAAAAATTAAAAATCAAATAAAAATTATAAAATTAAAAACCCACAAAAAAATAGCATAATAGGCCTTTGATCACTTGCACACACATTTTTGAGCACTTGTGCCCCGATCTACCTGTCTGCTCCCTGTGTTCGACCTCTACACATACTTGCACTATACACATCTTGTTGTAGAGTTATAATAAATTTTAACTCCGCACATTTACTTTCATTGCTTGATTTATTTGTCGTGGGTTAATTGTTGTTTGAATCGGGATTTCGAGCGGTCACCGCATCGACTGCGGTTTCGCCTTGTGAAACCGTACGACCCTCTATTTCTTGGTTCAACAGCGGGTGGTCTGCGGGGTAGGGGTTCAAGGAGGGGCGCGACGCACAGGAGGAGGCTAAGGGTGGGGGGGCTGGAGCTCAGAGGGAGGGGGGGGCTTTCGCGGGGGTCGAGCAGGTGCAGGCGGGGAAGGGGTGGGCAAGGGTTCCAGAAGGAACCGGGAGTGGGGGGAGGGGGGGGGAGCACAGGCGGAGGCCAGGGGTTCCAGGAGTAGGGATGGGCGGGGAGACTTCCGCCGAGCTCGGGGGGGGGGGGGGGGGGTCGAGCGAGTGCAGGCGGGGGGTTTCTCGTGCTAGGGATTCCAAGAGGAACCGGATGTGGGGGGCTGGAGCTCGGGGGGCAGCTTGTCGGGGGCGAGTGGGAGGGCCTGGAGCTCACATGCGGGGGCGGAGGCATGGGGAGGGCTGGAGCTCGCATGCCGGAGGCGGACAGACGGGGCGAAGGGAGCTGCTTGACGGGGACGCACATGGCAGAGGCTTTGGGCTTGTCGGGGAGGAGGGGGTATCATTTTATTTAATCTACAAATGGCATCATCTTATAAATATGATGTGTTTCGAAGGGCAAAATAGTCAACATATGACTTTTTCCGTCATAGTTAACGGAGAATTAAGACGGAACATCACACATGGTTATGTCATGTAAAGGTTAAGCATTATTCGGGGTTCCGGATGTAATTCGTGTTTATCGAGGGTTCCTGGGCTAATTACAAAACTACTCAAGGTTATGGTTGCAAATATCCTATTTGGATTTCACTCTTTATTCAATTCATATTTGGATTAGCTCTTTATTCGACCCATATTCGGGTTTGCTCTTTATTCGATCCGTATTCGGATTCGATAAATATTCGATTCGAATTCGTATCCGTATTTTTAAGGATATGATTTCCTTAATGCATATCCGAGTCATATCTGTATTCATATTCGCATTCGATAAAAATAAAACGAATATAGATATAGTAATAGACATATCTCCGATCTGTTTTCATCCCTAACGTGTCCTCGGACCAATAAATACATCTCCACCTAGGGATGAGCATTGGGCCGGGTCGGGCCGGGCCCAAGCTAGCCCGACCCGAGCCCGATTTCGTTTTTTGGGTCAACGGGCCGGGCCTAAGCCCGCGAGATATCTGGGTTTGTGGCCCAAACCCGAGCCCGCTTGCAATTAAATGGGCCGGGCCGGGTTCGGGCCAGCCCGTTACTGCATAATGGCATGTTTCGGCTGTTAAATACCCAATGCGGTCTGACCCTTCCACGGATCCAACGTAATGGGAGCTTATGAACTGTGCTGGTTTGTTCCTTGTGTGATATCTGGTGACTGTACCTCCGCCACAAGTCACAGGAACACATAACACCACGTAGCAGAATGTAACTTGGACAAACCCACGTTTGCTTGAAGTGATATCCATAACATTAGATAGAATCAACTCAACACAATTCTTAAAACATTAAATTTGTGGAGTTTAGGTTAATTGCTGTTTGTTATCAGCCCTTCAGTGTCTCCTTGATTTGGGAATTGGCTATTTCTGCATATTGAAACGTGTTGGCAGTGTTGTTGTTCTTACAGGTACCTTTTGTCCTTCGCAGAGATCAAACCCAATGCAGAAACTACTGCAGACACTACGTCCAAGAATGCCAATGAATCAAGAAAGCACAGCATCTTCCTCGAACATACACGGGCAGAGAACGAATCGTTTAGATTAGTGTTCTATCGGAGGGCACATAGTCCACCGACATGTAGACGAGTAAGTGAATACTAACCCGATCCGCCGCACAAGCCGCACGCACGCCGTAGAAGATGATCGCCCATGCCGCCGCTTGCGGGGAGAGCCGGAGAGCCGGAGAGGGTCAGCCGCCAGTCGCTAGTCGCCAGGCGCCAGGGGGATTTGGGTTTTTCGAGCGGGGGATGGGAATGGCCGAATGGGAGGCCATTGGGTTTACGAAACCCTAAGTTAGGCCGCTCGGGTCGGGTCGCCCAAACTTAGCTCGGGCCCTAAATGCGGGCCGGGCTCGGTCGGGCATATACGCGGGCTCGGGGCGGGCCTATAATCGGGCCGGCCCACGGGCCTCGGGTTCGGGCCCACCTTGCCCAAGCCCGGCCCGAAATTCTGATTAGGCCAAAAAAAGAGCCCAGGCCCGCCCAGCTATTACTCGGGCTCGGGTCTGGACCGGGCTTGATCGGGCCGGGCCGGCCCTACCCAATGCTCATCCCTATCTCCACCTACAAAACACACCCCACTGAAGGATGGATGTAGGGAAGGAATACTTTTTTTCCCTCTCATCTTCCCCGAAGCATGAACCCATTCTTCCAATTCCGGAATCGCCAACAGAAAGATGGGAATCTGTTGGCTTGGAGGTGAGAGTGTCCCGAGAGATTTAGATGCTTCCAAAGGGGGGAAAGCCCCGGTAAGAAGATGAGATGCCCCCACAGAGTGGTCTATCAGGTCAATGAAAACAATGTTCGGATAGGAGGGAGGGGATCCCATTAATGTGTAATGTAATGCAACGCAGGCAAAGTTTTCCTGCTTGGATATCATATCTCCTTACGTCTCCTTCTTTGGAAGGTTGGTTGGTGCAGCCCTCTCGTATGTGATAGCCTCTGCGTGAAGCCACACGTACACACACGTGTGATTACACGTAATTAAATACTTGTGTATATTTGTTTTGTTAAGCAAGCCAAGGGGAAAACATATGTAGTCCTATAAAGAAAAATTAAAAGGCAATCAAGCAATCAGATGTTGCTAGGGAAGCAATAGATTTATTTCTTCTGTAGATAAAGATATAAGAGTTCATATGACTAGACACTTTGGATGGTTATCAATGACTCTGATTTGACCTAGATTCAGTAAGTTGTCGAGCCGAATTTTTTCAATAACAACTCATATCTAAGTTCCATATGTTATAATTGATATTAGAATGGGTTTCATCCAATAGTGGAAAGGACTTCATAAGAGTATAAGTGATGGGACATATCTCTATGATGACGATGCAAACATAAGTGGGAGAGGTTATAACACCCCAAAAATGGTCTCACATTTACTACTCACGCAGTGTTAGAATGAGTTATAAGTGGTGTGTATTGCTATGTGCAAGTTGAGCTTAAGTATTTTTGGTGGTTGCCTATTTATAAACCCAATAAGTTATGAGGTCAAGTTTTCCTCGATAAAGGCACAAGCCAATCCATGCGTGACTCTTTTAAAGAGCCAAATGTTGCCTTATTTCATTTTGTTCATTTATTATGAAAATGAAATACCACGATCACTTTAGTCAATAACACGTTATATCGTAACCCCAATAGTCATAATTATTTCCTTTAGGAGTTATCCCATAAACTTAGAAAATGTATTTTTATACCATGACACCTATAAACTTAGCCAATTACACTACAAGCTTAAATTCTTTATATTTACCTCACAATCCCTTGCAAACTTAGCCAATTGCTTGTATCTATTTTATCTAATAAACTTGAAAACATTTACAAAAATAATTATATGCTTGTGATTGTATTTAGTTTCATGTCATATTTTTCTTTTGCAATTTGAAGCTCTTTATTATTTATTAAAAATTAAAAAGAGCATGTCTTATCCCTTTTTACACTAGAAAATATATAAAAAATAAAAATGTTTTGAAAAATTCTCAAAAATATATACTTTTGTTTATTTATGTGTTTTTAACTTTCATACCAAAAATCACTAAAAATATAAAAGAAAACTCAAAAAAATTGAAAAGCCATAAAACATTTATAAAAATAAAAAAATTCTTGAAAAATCCAAAAATCGTGATTCGTGTTCTATATTTTTCTCTAGACTACTATCCATTTAAAAAATTAATTTGGTGAATATTTGACTCTGTCTTATATTTTTATCTCCATTTTAATTTCAAGTAATTAATTTAACCCTATTTTAGGGTATTTTTACTTTAAAAATATATAAAAATTAACAAAAATTCTTGAAAATTACAAAAAATAGGAAAAATATTTTAAAACACAAAAATAATTTATTTTATTTATCTTGTCTATTATTATTATTTATATCTATCTTAGTCTACTGTATATATATACTTGGTATATAGCTTTATATTTATATTAAAAGAATAATAGAAAATGTATAATATAAAAATATAAAAAGAAAATGTAGAAAAATAGAATAAAAAATTACAATATAAAAATATATAACAAAAATAAAATTTAAAAACTATAAAATTAAAAAACCACAAAAAGACATATAGGCACCTAATTCCACAATCATTTTTGTGCATTTACTTTCCCAGTCTGTCCTGTCGGTTCCATGTGTTCGACCTCTACATAGTTGCATCTATACACATCCTTGTTGTAAATTTATAATAAATTTTAACTCTGCATTACTTTTTATTGATTAATTATCATTGTGGATTAATTGCTGATTGACCCGTGTTTCATGAGCGGTTGTGATGAATCCCCATTCATCACTCTTTATTCCTTTATTTTAGCTAAAATTCTTTGCAAAACACCATGTAAATATTTGTAAATATAATAAATTGTCAACTTGCATGCTTTGTGTAAATAATAATAATTAGCATGTTTTTATGTAAAAATAAAGGAATAAATAAATAAAGAAAAAGAGGGAAATATTTAGAATAAATATTGAGTGACCCAAACCCAAGGGAGGGCCAATCATTGGCCTGACCGTAAAATAAAATAAGTAGAGAGAGATAGGGTCATTCATCATCATACATATATTCCCCCTTTATGTATATAATTTATGTCTCATAAAATAAAAATATATATGTGTTTCTTATAACGTGTATATATTTATAAATATAAAATAAAAATGAGAAAAATAAAAATAAAAAGAAAATAAATTCTCTCTCTCACTCTTGTATGTACCATGTATATATGTACCTATCTTTATTTATTTTATCCTTGTAAATACACAATAAAAATTAAATAAAAATTATTTTATATCCCAAATTTTATGTTGTAAATAAATAAAATATAAAATAGGGATTATTGTACAAAAATAAGCCCATAAAAATAAAATTTAAAAATTCTTAGGTATTTATACCTATGTGTAATAATACATTATGTATATACATTAATTTAAAAATTTAGGTATTTATACCTATGTGTTATAATACATTATGTATATACATTAATTTATTTTTCAATAAAATAAATACAAATCACTAAAAAATAATTTGAAAAATAATAAACGTTTTTTATGTTGAAAATATTTTAAAATAAAACCATTAGCTATTTTTAATGTAATTTATAAATAATTTCAAAAGGAATTTTTTTGATTGGTCTACGGGGGAGTGTTGACCCCTGGTCAACTCCCCCCTGGACCACATCCCTCGCGGATCTTTGCACCGACCCGATTTCTCCGATTTTTCGCACCTCGATCCACCTCCAATTTCCTTAAACCTCGGGCTCCGATTGTCGAGCTAAGATCCATGATGCACGCCCAATCTTCTTTCTAGGGGTTCGTGCACTGATTTGCTCACCCGATCTCCCTATTTCTCGGATCCCTACAGTATAGAACCTCATCTGGAGCCGCAATTTCCTTCATCTTTATCCCCCGTCTTCGACTCCCAGGACCTCCACTCTCTTGCCTTGAGTGACAGCAAGCCTGAGGGGGTGTTGCAGCGAGGAAGGAGACGTTGTAGCCTCAGATCCGGCGACCCACGTCGTCGTGCTCCGCCACCGACGAGCTCGAGCCTCTGGAGGCGTTGCTCTAAATATTTTCCGTAGTTGCTTTTAGTTTATAATAATTGCACTCTGGACCCTCTAGTTTTGAGTATTTGCATTATAGTCCCTCTAGTTGTGAAGAACGTGCTTCGTCACGTGAATTTTTGAGCTTTTTGCATGTAATGGCCTGGGGTTTTATGGATGTTATGGAATGGAAGTTTGGTTTTGATATTTACATATATGCCCCTATGAGTGTTGATTTCGAATATGTGCTGGTATTTGATGCGTATTTTACATTAAGCCTTCTAGGCTTTGCGCACGTGTTTCATTTTAGCCCTTAGAACTTATTTTTCTTACATTTAGATCCATGTGTGTTGTGCCTTGTTTATTGGTTGAATAAAATATCAAATCAACTCCAAATCTTATGAAATTTGGACATGTGGCTCCTTCCACTGTGTAGAAATTTCACTAATTTTTTTGGGATATTTTTGTTGCTATTTTCTATTTTTCAAATTCAAAAACCTTTATTTTTGCTAATGTTTGATTTGGAAAATCAACCAAAAATATTAAAACCCCCCCAAAAATTCTAAAAAATAGATACTATTTATTTTAGTGTTTACTTGCTTCAGTTCAATTTTTGCTTAATTTGGATTTATAAAACACCTAAAAATAAAAAAACCCTAAAAATTTTATAAAATTTAGTAAAAATTCTAAAAAAATAAAAAAAATACAATTTCTTCTCTTATAGCATAGTTTTTATTTGTAGTTTCATAAAATTATCTCCAGATTTTTAGAGGCTATTTATCTATTTTTAGATAGCCTTTCAAATCTGGCTGCACATTAGCTTCCTGTTTTTGATTTGTTTCATTTTTATAAAATCAAAAAAAATATAAAAATATGAGAAAAATTACCAAAAACACTTAAAAACTTGTTAAAACCAAAAACATTTTTATTACATTTATCTGATTTGATTTGTGTGGTTAAATAATTAGTTGTTTGTGCTTTTTCTAGCTTTTTATATATTTTTGTTCATAATTAAAAATACAAAAAATTTAAAAAACCCTAAAATCTACCAAAAATGTTTTATTCATTTTTTAGACTACTTCGTAGGCCATTTGGCCAATCCGTACTCTTTATGTTCGACCCTGGTCACTATACCAGGTTAAATAAATAACGAGACCGTTATTCAGCATTTTTGACTGATTATTCTCTTTGGTGGTCTTATTTTATTGTTGAGTCCGATTCGAGGAATTGAGTTCGCAACGACCCGTGATATTTATCTCCCTTAGTCTCTCGTTGATTTTTGGCTCATCAGGTTGCTTCAGCGACATTGTGGTCTCGTCTCGTGTAGAATACTTTAGACTATTGTAAAACTCTAGTTATCACATGTCTACACCCTGGACTTTCTCGATTTATTCTCATAAAATTCTTTCACCATTTTGTGTCGATTGCTTCACAACATTTCTACCTCGGTCTACATTCTATCTCGCACACATAATTCCTCGATCTGAGGACATCTGAATCAAGAACGCTAGCCCATCCAAGTCACGCCTATACATAAGCCCTCACTGGAGCTCCATTTAATTTTTGATTCTTTCTTCACCCTTTAACCGTTAGATCATATCACCATTGGGACGAGGTTGGTGACATCAAACTTCCTAGTCGATTTACAGTGCGTGCATTGTGAGAAGAGAGTCAATATACCACCACCAGAACTCCGCTCCGACGTGGTTCCACTGGCTCCTTATCTTCATTAGGATGAACCATAGAGTAAGTCAATTAGGTAGATTTTCCTTCCAGCATTTATATTCTGTCTTTAGTTTGTGTTTTAATCAGCTACAATAGCGTAAAAATCATTGCCTAAAGTTTTTTAGAGCTTTGCTCTGGAAAGCCTTCCACTCATTGTTTATTTTCCAACCCGCCGATCATCTCCCACTTCTTCCCCTTCATGTTTTTCTACATTAGCAGCACCTCCATGCACCTCGAACCTTCTTAGATCGAGCTTCTGAGGTCCTTCTCCTCCGTCGTTTGCCAGACCTCATCTCCACAACTCATCTTCGGTCATTCCCATCTAATTAAGGGTTGGATAGATTTGTTTTGTTCCACAGTGCTAATTATGCAGGTCTTGAGCCACTAGAGCCCCATTTGAGGTGTATTCGCACTAGGAGAACAGGTCTCAGGTTGCTACACTTCACCGCACCTCTAGGCATGTACCAATGAGGCTCGAACATCCTTGAGAGCTCTAACTATTACAAAATCTCCCCAGGAGTATGAGGAGCTCATTTGTAGCAAGGGATGTGGCTTGACGGCCACATGAAGTCAGATTGAAGCTTGCCCTGGGAGTGTTCTGCCTCTCGTCCTCCAGTACCTCTCCATGTCGTTGGATGAAGAACACTCCCCAGTTCTGATCGCACCCGTTGGATAGACTCCCTCCAGCACTTTCGGATCAGGGGGTTGATCTAATCCATGCCATTCTCAAACGAACTGGTATTGTTTGATCAAAGGTTGCCACGCATCCAAGTGAAGAGATCATCAATGCCCGATCAACTATGTTGGGGATATTTTGCACCACCCCTAAACCTTTTGTATTTACTTTATAATATAGAAACTTTCATATGTTAGTTCATTAATTATTGTAATATTTATAGTTTATCCCCAGATCTCTGGGATTTGTACTTTAGTCTTTTACCACGCCACCTCATGTGCCTGCATGCGTGAGGTGCATGCATTTTCTAGGGGGACTCCTTGGTTTTCTTGAAATTTTATTTAGTACATTAAATTCCAGTACTAATATTAAAATTTTTGGATAAATTATAGTTTGGACCTCAAGTTTTTTGTTAATTACAAAAATGCCCATGCTAGTGTTTTTTATTAGATATATTTGGGAATTTTGCATATTAGGCACTAAAATTCATGGGGGGGGGGGTTATGGAAACACAAAAATAGTTTTGTCTATTTTCAAATAGGCCCCTACCAGTGTATAAAAATATCATTTCGTATTTAAAAATTCTAGGAAAAATATTTTAAATGCCTTAGACCCTATTTAATCACATATAATTTGCTTGGTCTATTTAAATTATTTTACTATTTTTGAAAAATAAAAAACATTGCATTTTATTCATGCTTTCATTAAAATACATAAAAATTATAAAACTATTTTAAAAGTTTCAAAAAAATATATTTTATTTACTACTTTATTTTACAACTGTAGACTAAAAATTCCTAAAAATATCAAAAGAAAATCATAAAAATTGAAAAGCTCCAAAATACTTATAAAAATCATAAATAATTCTACAAAATCCAAAATTATTAGTTTCTGTTTCTAAATTTTGTTTAATATATATATTATATCTTAAAAATAGTTCTGGGAATTTTTGAACTTTTATATATTTTAAATCCTAAAGCAAGTTGGAATAGTAATTCCATTCAGTGTTCGCTTATTTTTATGAATTTAAAAATACAAAAAAAAACTAATAAATTTTCTGAGAAAAATAACAAAAAAATAAAAATACAAAAAATACGAAATAAATTTTTTTATTTTGATGTATGTATAGTTATTTTATAAATCTCAAAATCTTACATTATTATATATAGCAATAATTACTTATTTTATTATTATTATTATAAAAAACATCAATTACATTTTTTAAAACTTTTTAAAATAAAAAGGACTTTACCTTAGGATATTTTCAAAACTTTATATTTATTTTGGAATTTATTATCTCTATTTTATGTATTATATCTAAATACTAGTACCTTATATTGTAACTAATAAAAAAGGAAAAGTAAATAAAATTCAGAAAATATCATAGAAAATATTAAAATTATAAATTAAAACATTTAGAAAATATAAAAACAAATATTCCAGTGAAAATAAATAATTATAAACCCACTAAAAATCATAAATCTTCATAAAAACCCAACAAACTTTTATTATATTTTTGCCAAAATTTTTTGTTTACTCTCCATGCTCTTTGCGTCCGACCTCTACAATACTTGCATCTATATACTTCTTTTGCAGAGTTATAATAAATTTTAACTCCACATATTTGTTTTGCATTGCTATATCTATTTGTGGGTTAATTATTGTTGATCTGAGATTTCATGAGCGGTCGCTTCAATGACACAATATCTTCATTCTTTGTGAGTATATTTTAGACCCTCGCCAAATCCTTGTCATCAATCAGTCACAGGTAGTCTCATGTATGCCATGGTTTGTAAGAGGCAGACATTACTCACACAGTTGGAGTTGTTAATTGGTTCATCTAAAATCTAGGGAAACAATATTTGGAAGTAGTTAAGTGGATTTTGGGATATTTTTAAGGTACTAGCAGCTACACTCTTTGTTTTGGAGTAGAGAATCCTATTCTTCTTGGTTACACGGGCTTAGACATGACATGTGACGTTGATGGAAGAAGATCCATGTCCTGTTACATGGTGTCATTGACAGGTAGTGTAGTGTCTTGGCAGTCTCGTCTCTAGAAGTGTGTTGCTTTACCCACTACAGAGGTCGAGTTTATTGTAACTACCTAGATGTGTAAGGAGTTGTTGTGGATGAAGAAGTTAATGAAGTAAGATGATTTTGGTCAGGAGAAGTATGTGTTTATTGTGTTAATAAGAGTACCATTCACCTTTACAAGAACTTCACTTTTCATGCGAGGTTGAAGCACATTGATGTGAGGTATCATTGGATACGAATAGCCTTAGAAAATAAGCAACTTGTTCTTGACAAGATCCACACAAATTATAAATAGTGCTGATATGATGACCAAGTCATTGCCTTTGGAAAAGTTTAAAGATTACCATTCCCTTGCTGGTTGGAGCAGACCCTCCTTGTTGTTGATGAAGAGCTTTGATGATTGGTTCCTCTCCATGTGGGAATTCAACCTTATGTTAGACTGAGTCCATCTTCTCAACATGGAACTTGTTTGGTGATCTCCTTCTAAGGGGCTGGGAAGATTTGTTGGGTTGTGCATCACCAGATATTTTCCAACCCATTCTAGAGCATTCATCTAAAAACACCCAAAAATACATGGGGACAATTTGCCCAAGCAATTGCGATTTTCTCTCAGACAGAACCCTTGTACGTTGTATGATTCTTTTCACCAACAAGTTAGGGTTGCAGCTGCTACATTTTGAGAGGACTAGGGATGCACCTTGCCTGCTTTTCTCTCCTTCCATTTTCCAGGACGGGCCACCGCTTGCAGCCGGAGATCATGCCAAGGGCGAACCAAGTTTGGGCTGCTGTAGAGCAAGTTTGGATAGCCATCTTTGGGTGAAATTTCTCCATCTTCTTCCCCTTATATTTGTGTTAGTGTGGTTCATTTTGATATACCTTGAGGAGAAGGAGTTGGCTTTGTATAGCCTTTAGGGAGAAGTATTTTATCACCATATAGTGGAGAAGTTTGATCGATCAAGTCGGCTCAATGATTTTTACCCCTTTCATTTTAGGGATTTCCAGTATTTGAAAGCCCACTCATCCATTATTCTATTGCTCAGAAAATTAAGGAAGGAATGCATGAATACATTCTTATAGATTCAGGTGCTTGACTGTGTTGTTTAGGGTATACGGAGAAATGAGCGGGAGGTAGGTCTTCTTCTTCGTATTCTCTTCTTCTTCTTCCCCTCAACTCTGTATCTTTCTCTTTTCTTTTCTCTCTGCCCTTATCTCGCTTTAGACTATCGAATCTTCTACTCTCCTACTGCCTCGAATGCGCTAAGTGGTTAAAATATTCCTCATGCATTTTGTACTTGTGATTATGGTTGTTTGGTGATTGTTAATTGCTTGTGGTTCTTATCATCATTTGATTTGTTTTTGTAAATCCGTTAAATTCTCGAATCGATACACTTCCCCAATATCAGTGGGTTTACTTGTTCCCAACACTACCACAATAGCATCTTTGTCACCAAGGGGTATTAATTAGCATTTGCCCTCCAATCATCGAGGAGAAAGTGGTTCAGGGGATGACTATGGGGACTGATACGAGCTAGGGAGGGGGAGACAATGCTGGTTGGTGGAAAGAGAGGAAGATAAGGGCATGGGAGTAGGTGGCTCGAAGACGACAATTGGGTTGGGTAGTGCAGGGAGGGGGAGGTGGTGGCTGCTCTTGTAGGGGGACGAGGATGAAGCAAAGGAGGATGGTGGCAACGAAGGATTTAGTGGCTTGAGAAGGGGAGCCATGGATGGCTGGAGGGCAAGTAGAAGCCATCCCGCATTCTATGGTTAAAGTTGATGGTCATAAACAACAGTGGAAGCTGCACATTTGCATATGAAAAGGGGGTGCTTCGTTGTTTTATTCTCATATGACAAGATTTTAATAAATTATCTGCATTACAAACCAATAGAGGTACAGGTGGAGTGGGCCTTGACGCTTGGCCTAGAAGGGAGAGGAAGATGAAGAAAAAGGAGCAAGAGAGGGAGAGAAAAATCAACTATCAGATTTTCCATATACTTTGATTAACTAACGATTTACTCAAGAATAGTCCAATTGATCGGATAGATCATGATGTAATTCAGAGTAAGTTTGTAGGGGTCATGGGGTAAATACGAAGAAGTCGGGGTTGTGATGTAATTGACAAAAACTAAAAGCGTCATAGTGCAAAAAACCCCTTTCTTCCGTACTAAATATTCATCAACTAAACTATTAATTTCAGCATCACAATTGTTAACCTACAGATACTCCCATCAAGAAATAAAAGGGGAAAAAAATCAAGTCCTATTTTACCTACCTACTCACACAATTCCATCCAAACACAAATTTCACACCAAGAGTCTATGCACGCAAAACCCACTACAAGTCCAATTAAACATGACGTCAATCGCTCTAAACAGTTGCTAGGTTACATTAGCATAAAAAATAAAGGGATTTTATCACTTGTGCCCCTCCGAGATGTTGCAATATCAGTTATGCCCCTATCTTTTTGGTAATATCAGTTGTGCCCCTCAAAACTTGTTATTTTATCACTTGTGCCCCTCGGGTTAGTGACCGTCCATCTACAGTGCAAACGGACGTTAACTTTGAGGACATAAGCGGAATTATTTTTTTTAAAAGGTTATATGGTCATTTCTTCCTCCTCTTCCCCAACCTCTTCTTCTTCCTCCTCTTCCCATCTTCTTCCTCCTCCTCCGACCTCCTCCTCCTCCCTCTCCGCCCCGAGCTCCCCGCAGCCCCTCCCCTCCCCGGCGCCGCACCTCCTCCCCCCCGCACCTCCTTCCAGCCCGCCGCCCCCTCCACTCCCCGGCGCCGCCCCCTCCCCTCCCCGACACCGCCCCCTGTACCCCCTCCCCTCCCCGGCGCCGCCCCCTCCCCTCCCCGACACCGCCCCCTGTGCCCCCTCCCCCTGGGCTGCTGTCCACCGCCCCCCAGGCGTTCCAGGGGTACCCTCCTTCTACCAGGGAGTTGCCTGCAATGTTATTGGGGTCTGCCCAATTCGGCGCCAGGAAGATGCTCGTCTGCGACTTCACGCCGGACCAGTCTTGGCTGTCGCCGATGAACGTCGTGACGAGGGCCTTGTCGTTGATCTTGAATTGGGCGGGAGAAGAGGCGTACTTGTTTATTGTCGTGACGATGAGGTTCGTGTCTGCCGGGAGGGAGTAGTACGCGAAGTCAAATGAGATGAACATTTGGAAATTCCCGTTTTCCTGCGCGGCAGCGTAGGCGTATCCCAGCTGGGTGTCGGTGTAGCTGTCCTTGCCGATGTTGAGCGCGAAGGCATCGATGCCGGAGGCCTTCGCGTCGGTGATCTCCTGTGCCCATCTGGCTTGGTCGTAGCTGGTCATGATGCCGACTACGACATGGGCGAATACCGACTTGGCGCTCGCAGTTGCGGCGGTGTCTAGGAAGATCAGGAAGCTCAGGATGAGTGTCTTTCCCGTGATTCCTTGGTTGGAAGGATGTGCCATGTTTTCTCAACTCACTGAACACAAATTCCTTGGTTGGGGAGGGGAGCTCGGGGCGGCGCCGGGGAGGGGAGGAGAGCTCGAGGCGGCGTCGGGGAGGGGAGGGGAGCTCGGGGCGGAGCTCGGGTCGGAGAGGGAGGAGGAGGAGGTTGGAGGAGGAAGAAGAGGCCTCTGGACAATAATACCCCTCTTAAATGCACCAAGGTTTGAAAAAACCATGGTTAAGTCAATTCATTGACGGTCAACCTGACGGAAGGGCACAACTGATGACGGAGAAACTTTTGAGGGGCACAACTGATATTACCAAAAAGATAGGGGTATAACTGAAATTGCGAGATCTCGGAGGGGCACAAGTGATAAAATCCCAAAAATAAACATATCCACAATCAAACTTCAAATATACTCCACATCTTCCATTAGGTTCTCAACAGTCTAAACTTGAAGGACAAGGCATTCCTCCTACAATGTACGGAATCTTAAGGCACAACAATTGATGTTACCATAAATAGATAGAAAGATAGATATATAGATAATGCCCAAATGCTTCACGTCAAAAAGATGTCAAGCACTCGCCCATCACGAAACCCCAAAAGGTTGCCCCTCCACATGAGGTAAACAAATAGATGGAAGCTCGAATGGTGCCATGCAACCACGTGCACTCCACCACCATCAATGCCTTCTAAACAAATAATATGGTTCCAATATCCCCTCCAAATGCAATATAACTTTGGAAGATAATTTTAGAGTTGAAATTAACAAAGATGGATTTTAGGATTTCAGCTATCCGGTGATAGATAATTTATTTGAATTATTTTAGCTTATGATCATGTTTTTTTGAGAGTAAGCAAAGGAATAAGGGATTAATTTCCCACCTGGCACGGTTCCCAAGAGTACGATTATTTTCATTCACATCTCATTATTCATCTTATTTCATCCTTATTCATATCTTTATTCCACCTTATCTATCCTTATTCCACCATGCTCTCCTTATTCATATCTTTCTAGTCGAACAGAGAATATAATCCTTATTCTCCTTATTTATCATCCTTACTCATTCTTATTCCCGAACCGAACATCTCATATATGTTGACATGCTTCGTGTCAACAAAATTGAGACATGACAATGGATAGTTTAATATTTTTGCTATGCATTACATTCTTAATTTTTATAACAACGAATATTTTTCCTTACGAAATAAATCTGTAATGAATGTTATATTCATTTTTTGTATTCTTAACAACAACTTATCGAACAATAGTTATCGGCTTACTTATTCTTCTAAACTTTGCTAAATTAGAAATGATTAGTATAGACCAATGAAAAAGTCGTGGAATAGTCCTTGTTATACGATCCTTTATCAATAAATGTTACATTCATTACGAATTAAATAAATAAAATATCTTTATACAATAAAATCATTATAAATTTAAATTGATATGATAACAAATATTTAAATAATTTGTTGTGGTTTATTATATTGTCATATGTTTACTCTTTTTTTAATATTAACTCCATTATTAACCCCTAACAGGGATATATCTAAAGAATATTTCGCGGCAAACAATTCATAGGAAGGATCTCTCACTACGATAAAATTGAATTAATGACGATATTATTCATTGTAAAATGAGTTTTCGTAGTCAAAATTAGCGACGAATATCATATATGTCGTTATATCATTAGTTACAGTCCATATAGTGACGTTTATCCGCTGTTATTTTTTAAAATATTAACTAATCATCGTTATTCTTTTAGTTCAAAATTTAACGACGATTAATCAGAAGTTTGAAAAATAGCAACGGATAAGCGTCGCTACGTGGACCGTTGCTAATGATATAACGACATATATGCTATTCGTGGTTAATTTTGAGTACGAAAAATCATTTCACAATAAATAATATTTAACAACGATTAATTTAGTGATGAAAGTTGAAAAAACCATCATCATAACTTATTTTTTTTGTAGTGTCTTACAGCAACATACTGCTCGGTCTGGCTTTCAAGTCCTAAAATCCAAGAACCACATGAATGTTTCGATCTTTCTTGTATTAATAAAGTGGGTTTTAGTTGATAAAGGGAAAAAAATAACATAAGAAAAAAGCTTGAGATAGAAGGTAGTGTAGTTTACAATTAATTGTTCAATTCCCATAATCAGCTTACTTCCTTCTCGTCTACCACAGGTAACCACTACAACAACAAAATAAACCTATGAAAATATCTACATGTAAACATATAAATTGATATTTTTAAGTATTTGTTGGATATGCTTTGCACCTCAGATGAAATAGAATTAGTGGTTGTGATGCTCAACCACTTGGTGTTGCACATGCACATTAGCCATTTTAATGACATTCCTTCTTCCCTCGGATAAGAACACAACACAAGCCAAGAACATGTACACGAACAAGCATCCATTTGCATCAATGAATAGCAAAAAAAATGGAAACAAGACTGGCGGTTTGGATACATGTGGTACCTCTACCATTACCTTCCAAAATATATAGCAAACAATCCAATAAAAGGATATGTCCCATGTATGTATATTGGTCTACATACACACAATCCTTTAAATAGAGTTGGTATGCACATTCAAAGCTCTTCTACCTAAAACTTTCGATATGCAAATGCTTGGTGTGCATTTTGTTATATAGATAAATTAAATGTGTGGTGTCCTTTCACAATAATGGAATGGATGGCACTGACTCTCATATGGATACCCTCACGCAAAGTCTTGGACCAAAGAGGAGAAGAAAAACACTACATATGTAGGAGGGAGAAAGAGGAGAAATAAGATTGCAGAGAGAAGCAATCAAAACAAAGGACAAGTGTGGGAATATTTTTATTTTGGATATTTCACATCACTTTCTGTGATTCTGCCTGTGGAATCTGATGGTTTTTCCCTTGGTTTCGATCTCTTGCATAAACAATTATAATTTATATTCCCTTTTTTGGTGCCTTTTGATGAAATGGGGGCAATGATCCACAACAAGGTCTCCCATCTCTTCACGTAAGCTACATTTCTCATTATTATTATTTTTTAAAAGAATAGCAATGTCAATGCCATGGGATGTGTAGACAGTTCATGTCACCCCACGAGGGATTTCGTTGTATCCAAATTGGCTTCTGCTCACCTTGAGATTGATGCGAATCGGAAGATATGCGGCTTAATTAATTAATTAATTAATTAATTAATTAGTTATTATATATTTTTGAAACAACGATTTATATAATAAACATAACAATAGTAGGATATCAGCAGGTCGGGTTTGGGGCAGGTGTTACTATTTCCAAATCCATACTCATTTATAATGTCACTACCCATACCCGCCCAGTTATTAAACTGGTAATTTATAGCGGGTACCCATATACCCGTCGGATACCCGGATACCCAATAGGTACCCATATCTTCGACATGGTAAATCTTAAGTTATTTATAAATGTATACAAGATTTTCATAGATAGATGAAATAGAGCGAGATTGTGTAATATGGCGATTCATAAAAATGTGCAATATATAGAATATTAAATGTTTATATATGTTAAGTGTTTAACTCTTTTGTGTTGATAATTTTTATTTATCAAAGATATAAAAGTTAGTTGAATATGAATAAATGGATGGAGAGGAGAAAATTGAGTTGGATATTTATACGTGTAGATCGATACATATTAGATATGAAATGAATTTGGGTTTAGTTTAATTAAAATGCAACACGCACATCTATCTTTATATATATATATATAGACACATATATATATATATATACATATATACATATATATATATATATCTATATATATATATGTATATATATATATATATGTATATATATATCTATATATATATATATGTATATATATATGGGTCATATGTGGCTGCCCCATAGGGGCAGCCAACATGGCTGCCTCCGCCTTATTTGGACAAAATTTTTTATTTTTTTTTGAAAAATAACACCATTTACATTCATCCCTATATCCCTCCTATATACCATTCGAATTTCGTCAGAAACAGAGACTCCTACGGCCTCCATCCGGACAGTAATTTTTTAACGGTAATAGGATTTTTTTAAATCGATACCATCGAGATGGAGGCCGTAGGAGTCTCTGTTTCTGACGAAATTCGAATGGCATGTAGGAGGGATATATGGATGAATATACATGGTTTTATTTTTCAAAAAAAATAAAAAAACCGCCGAAAAATGGGGCGGGGGCAGCCCCATTTTTTCCTATATATATATATATATATATGGATAAATGGGGCTGCCCCCTAGGGGGAGCTAACTTGGCTCCCCCCGCCCCATTTTCACCATTTTTTTATTTTTTTTTTGAAAATTTCTTCCATGAATATTCATCACTATATCCCTATATTATGCTATTAAAATTTCGTGCGAAACAGAGACTCCTACGGCCTCCATCTAGACAGTCATTTTTTAACGGTAACAGGATTTTTTAAATCGACCCCGTTTGGATGAAGGTCGTAGGAGTCTCTGTTTCACACGAAATTTTAATAGCATAATATAGGGATTTAATAATGAATTTACACGGTTTTAGATTTCAAAAAAAATAAAAAAAATTATGTCAAAAAGGGGCGGGGGGAGCTAAGTTAGCTCCCCCTAGGGGGCATACACATTTTTCCCATATATATATATATATATATATTTGTTATTCGGATTTGGGGCGGGTTCGAGTTCGGGTACACCCAAGGTAATCCCAAACGCATACCCATACACGCATGTGTAGTCAATTCAAAACCCAAATCCATCAAAAAGTAAATGGGACGAGTTTCGGGTCCTTAAATGGGGTGGGTTCGGTCGAATACCCAATGGATAAACCCATACTGACATACCTAAGCAATAGCGTGCGATCTGTAGCAAATATGACTCGTCTCACATAAACATAAATATTCTATTTGTTGTGAATTTCAAAAGATATAGAGTAATTTTACAGTATATTTCATTATATTTAAAAACTTATCGTGGACAGAAAAGGATTCAATGATATTATTGAGCCATTATATGTACGTTTGTGCACGCCTGTGTAGAGGTTACATAAAAACTAGTACATAGTAGACAGGAGATAAATGATAAAGTAGAAATAATATAATCGTTTTCTGAATTATATCTTTTAACGGTCTTCCTTAAGCTAGAGCATACATGTCAATCATGCTCAGCGTGTTGCAACAACACTCAAACTGGAGGCATCTTAGTGGTTTGTTGAAAGCATATGCAACCTAATTATCTGGAGAAACTATGACATCCCGTAATAACCCCCTCTGAATTAGATCTTAAGTAAAGTGATTATCAAACTCAACATACTTTATAAGCTCGTGAACATATGGTTGCTTGCAATATACATGGACACATGGTTGTCACAGTTAAGCTCAATAATACCAAGATAACTAATATGTAAGTCAGTCTTAACTACCCTAATCCATATAAATTCAGTAGCAACATAGGTCATAGTTAAGCTCAATAATACCAACATAACTAATATGTAGGTCAGTGTCAACTACTCTTATCCATATAAATTCGGTAGCAGCATAGGCCATTTCCCTATATTGCTCAAAAGTGAAGAAAGAAACTACAGCTTGTTTTTTAAATCTATAACTAAGAATCCACTATAATTAGCATCATATTATGTCACAAGATCCATAGAGGCACCTTCGAGAAACAAAAGTCCTTTCTCTGTGGCATATTTAATATACCTAAGTATAATTATAAAGACATCAAAAAATGAGTTTGAGTTTGACAATCTATAGACTGACTCAATTTCCCAACAACAAGAAAGACATCTGGTATAGTAATGGTAAAAAATAGTAGCTTTCCAACCATATGCATGTAGCTGGTTGTGCGACCAATCTGAATTGTCTCATACAAATATGATTTGGGATTCATACATATGAATCCTAGAAGGCTTGGTTACTAACATATCAACTTTATGTATTAAATCGGTTATACACTACTTTCTTTAAAGGGATATTACCCAGTAGACCCTGAAATCTTTGTAAATTACCTCTACGACCTTTGAAACATCGATATTCCTCCCTAGACACCGTAATCTTGCTCCGTCTTACCCTATAGACCCTACCGTTAATTTGAGATTTTTTAAGTTAACTAGTTTGGGTTTAAGTTGAGTTAATCTAACCCCAGCAAATCCAAGGGCCCTTCTTTCTTCTTCTCTCCCCCTCCTTATTCTTCCACACTCTCTCCTTCTTCAGTGATGACAACCAATGGCAGCTGCCGCGACGCGAAGCTGGAAGCACGCAACGGCCGCTGCTCGATTTTGAGCTGGTGGGTTGCCCTGTTGCGCTCTGCAGGGTGCCGTGGAGGGAGGACGGAAGACGAGATCTTTGAGGAAGAAAACCCCAAGCCACGAGCCCCAGATGTTACCCGAGTGCAAGAATTTGTATGTTGTCGGCATGCACCGTGTCGATGATCTTATTTATCGCGTTCCTGCGGAAGACCTCCGTGGCAGAGGTGGCGTGACTGGCAATTTCTCCAAAGGGGACGTTCCCCTCATTTGAGAATCTGGGGGTTCTCTTCTTCCGTGGGGGAGGTGGCGGAGCTTGCGTTGGCTGTAGCTGATCATAGCCAATGGGCGGTGGATCACAGTGGCTACTCGTGGGAGAACCACCACCAGAGCTGCGGTGGGGAAGGTGCATTCGCTGGTGAGGTGAAAACGCGGTTAGGCCGATGGAGGGCGTCTGCGGTTGAAGCAGGGGCGAGCGATGGTGGTCTTGTACGGAAGATGGAAGAGACGGAGCGTGGCTTCGATCTATGCGAGATCATAGATGGAAGGTGTGGGAGGTAGAAGAAGAACTGTAGAACTAGGAAAGATGAGATCAACAAGGCTTCGTCACTTGGTTGTGGGTTGGAGCTGAGCAAGAAAAATAAAGAACCATAATGGAGGAAATGTAGTGGCAGAGTAGAAGAAAGAAGAAAATCGTGTGGAAGAGGGGATACTTGTGACTGGTTCACCTGGAGGTGGCTGAATGGAAGTTGACGTCCGGGAAGGAGCTGAGCTCGACAGAGCTAGAGTTCTTGCTCGAGGGCTCGGCACAGCCCAAGCTTGACAGCTGCGATAAGAAACTGTAGCAAAAGAGGAGATCCTCCTTTGGATCTCGTTGAGGTTCCAATCTTCGTATTCACTCTACAAGTCAAGATTGCTGTTACCAATCTTCCCAAGAGCTAGAAGAAGAGGTTCGAGGTCTTCGTACTCAAGATTGCTGCAAGATATCGCTGTCTTCGGCAGGCGGCGCGGGTGGGGGGGGGGGACCAGGGGAAGCGACGCCGGGGCTTTGGGCGGCACGGTGGGGTTAGAGGTTTCGAGGACGACGGCGGGGAGGGCCAAATCCAAGGGGAAATGGCAATGAATGTAAATTTGACAAACAAAATGGGTTTAATGTAAACAAATATAATGGAATCCGGGTAGTTTTAACGGACAAATGGAAGGGAGTTAACCAGAGGGTCTGTACGGTAATGGTTAGCAACATTACGGGGTCTAGGGAGGAATATCGATGTTTCAAAGGTTGTAGAGGTAATTTACAACGATTTCAGAGTCTGCTGGGTAAATATCCCTTCTTTAAAACATAATAATACATCGCTTTCTGTGTGTAACTCTATCCCAAGAAAGTATCACAACCACCCAAGGGCCTTGATGATGAACCTCTCTACTGGCAATCTATTCACACCAGCAAACATCGTCTGAGTCATTGTATGCAAGAACATAGCGTCAATATAGACAATCAAGGCATCCATACTTTTCTCTATTTTCTTCAGAAATAAGGAATAGTCTGAGTATGATTTGGCCCATGTATTTTGATAGCTTCTAGAATCAACCATAAAGAATTTACTTCAGGACATATATGGCCTTTTTAAGGAAACCCACATTTTGATACTCCCCATGAACCTCAAAGGCGGGGGGGATTGTTGCATGCAAACAACCTCCTATAAATCACGTTGAAGAAAGGCATTCTTGACATTATGTTGATAAAGAGGCAAATATTCCGGTATTGCCACAGTCATAAGAATTCTCACACTCCTCACACTAGTTCGATGAGCCATAGGAGAAAAAGTAGCAAAGAAATAAACCCCATAATGTTGATTAAGAGGCAAATATTCCTGTATTGCCACAGTCATAAGAATCCTCACACTCCTCACACTAGTTCGATGAGCCATAGGAGAAAAAGTAGCAAAGAAATAAACCCCATATGCTTATGCAAAGCCTTTGTCCACCAATCTTGCTTTTTTTATCATGCCATAGACCCATTGGAATTATATTTTACTATAAATATCCATCGGGAACCAAGTACTTGGCATCCTTTGGGCAATCAACAAGTTGACATGTATAATAATAGACAAGAGCACTCGTCTCCTCCTCTGTGGCATGACACCGCTTGAAGTCATGAAGCACCTCAATGTGCTCTTCTCATATTTCTTCATTGGATGGTTCATATGGACTTTGTCATTTTCCCAAAACTAAATGTAAATGTTTCTATCAAATCGCAATGAAGGGAAGTATATATTGTAGTTGTCAGTGCCTTAGAAAACCTTCTATAAAACTGTCAAAGATAAAAGACATGATGTATGCGACCGGAATGGTATCACTCTTTGTCTCTGCAATAATATGACATCGATATATAGCTCCGAGCCATGATTACTCACCTTGATGGTAGATGTTGGAACAAACTCCAAAGGAGGACAATGAAGTGGAATCAGAACCTCTACAATAACATACATAGACAATGGAGTAGACACCTGAGCACTAGAACTCGAGAAAAGAGGGACAAACCTAAAGATGTCACATCAACAGTAATCACTACAGGCCGGTGGCTCTAAGGGAACGGTCAAGGATCGTCCTTTTTGCTGTTATAACCGTCCCTTCTGATCAGAGGAGACGGTATAAGAACCGTCCCTTCTGCGACCGTCTCATTTGATTAGATGGGAAGCTTACCACGAACGTCCCTTTTAATCAACCATTGGGGACGGTCAGAACCGTCCCTTTAACCTTAACGAATGGAGACGGTTCCGACCGTCCCTAATCCGCGACTAGTAGGGACGGTATCAACTGTCCCCATACTAGAAGCTTAGGGGACGGTGACAACCATCCCCAATGGTCGGACATCATTTTGAGACGACCACAGAAGATCGGTCGGGACGGTTACAACCGTCCCCATTAGGTCCCACTGGTCGATATCCGCGATAGTGAATCGATGTCAAATGGAAGCGACAGTCGAAACCGTCGCCTACGTCACGTAACGGGTATGGTTGGGACCGTCCCTTCCATGAAAATGTCCTTTTGCGACGCCAGTAGAAGGCTTTAAGGGACTGTTGAAACCGTCCCTTATAGCCATGATTAACACAAATTTGAGGCGGCAAGGTCCTTGGAAGAGGAAGGGACGGTTACAACCGTCCCGCTTGAGAATCAGAGGGGACGGTCGTAACCGTGCCTTCCGGTTGACAGGGCTATAGGGACGCCATCAGAAGATCGTTAGGGATGGGCTCAACCGACCCCTTTGGTTCCCATGGCCTCTAAAAGGAGACAAAGGGTGTCTAACATTTGGAAGGGACGGATATAACCGTCTCCCTTGGTAATTAAAGGGGACGGTTGTGACCGTCCCCTCTACGTTAGCGACGACAACAGAAGAGTATAGGGGACGGTTGTGACCGTCCCCATTAATCTTTGAAAGGCAAAAATGTGTCCCGCGAGCTATCTTGGACAAGCAGGACGTTTCTGTAGCACTGTAGGGGACGGTCATAACCGTCCCCAATACTCCATTTCTATCCTTCTTGTAACCTAATCCAACGCGACCCACATCGAACCAGATGCAATGAAATAGAGCACACCTTGCATCATGTGTAAAACTAATTTCTAGTATATCAATAATCTCGCCATAGTATCCGTCAATTTCAGCACTAAGATCGACCTTCACTATTACTCCAGAAAGCTGTGATGCTTTATTTTCATCAATTGACTTTTTTCGAAATCTGAATCTAATAACGATATAGTCAGAATGTGATACTACTAATGAGTATGGACTCTTGTGGATTATATCAAGATTCGTACTCCACCGTTCATCTTTGGTAACTTTTAATAGTTCAATATTATCCCTAAACCATTTAAGAAATTCTGATTTGCTAGTAGTTGTTGACTGAAACTCTTCAAAGAAATAATCAACCTAATCTATTTGCATCAAAATGTAATAATGAATAAGGTCTCTTTCATCATCTGAAATACTGCGACGGGCACTCTTTAAGATAGCTCGTCCATTTTGTTGAAAAATCCAAAGTTTGTTTGGATCTTCTGTCCACAATTCACCATTATTATTTTGTTCGAACAAATCAAATCTAATACTTTTGCCATCATCCATATACATGTCACAAAATGTAATACATTCTTCACATAAATATCCCTCGGCAATGCAACTTTCAGGTGCAGCTTTATTAAACACCATATCCTTTAATTTCCGTAAGTATCTTTTAATTGGATACATCTATCGATACTGTACAGGACCACATATTCGAGCTTAAATAATCGGCCTAGAGAGTAGTTGCCCAAAATTTTTTGTTCCATCCACATTACGCTTCCTGATCGGCGATTCAAAATTAACCGACGTCTAAACGACTGTCCATCAAACTTGTAATTATTTTCACTTCTTAGCGATCTATGACTTACGGGTAAGAAACGACGATGTCCCAATAACAATGTTTCATACTCGCACTTAGCCATGTCGAATGTGTTTTATCCATACAAACCGGACATGCGAGTTTACCTTTCGTACTCCATCCCGATAAATTAGCATACGCGGGAAAGTCATTAATTGTCCACAATAAAGAAGCACACATTGTAAAATACTCTTTCTTTACTGCGTCATACGCACTAACTCCAGAATTCCATAGAATCTTTAATTCATCAATCAATGGTTGCATATATGTATCTATTGCATTACCTGACCTTTTTGGATCAGGTATCAATAACGACATCATCATAAAAGAAGATGCCATCGACATCCATGGTGGCAGATTATATGTAACAAGTATCACAGGCCAAATAGAGTAACTCGTACTCATATTTCCGAATGGATTAAAACCGTCGGAAGTAAGACCCAATCGTACGTTTCTTACTTCTTTAGAGAACGATGGATACATTTCATCGAATTTCCTCCACTCCTCCGTATTTGACGGATGTCGCATAACACCTGTCACATCTTTTTTTTGATATTACTGTGCCATGTCATCATTCTAGCTGTTCTTTCATATGAATATAATCGCTGTAGTCGGGGAGTCAAAGAAAAGAACCGTAAAATCTTCTCCGATTTTTTCCTCTTCAAATCATGACCCATATTCTTATATCTGCTATTTTTGCAGTCAGGACATGTATCTAACTTTGAATAATCCTTCTGATATAAAATATAGTCGTTCGGACATGCGTCAATTTTTTCGTAGTTTAGTCCAAGTGCGCGAAATCTTGACTTAGCGTCCTTCAAGTCCTTTGGAAAATTTTCTGGATTATTTAATAAGGTCTTAATTAACTGTAAGACATCTGTCATCGTAACCGATGTACATCGATTCTTCACTTTTATCTTAAACATCTCCAAAAGAAAACGTAATCGAGATATTTTGATTCCTGAGCATATTGTCTTTTATGCATCTTGTATTTTTTCAAGTAAGGTATCCGGAAGCGATCTCATCATTTTATCAGTGTCATGTCCTCCAATATTATCTATCATCTCAAACATAGCATCACGATCATGTGTTTCAAAGATATCTTTTTCAGTATCAACCTGGATATTATAAACTTCTTCTAAAATAACTCCTTCACCATGATACGTTCAATTCATATAATGAAGCCAAAAACCATTTAATATCAAATGCTCGTAAACTATGGTTCGAATTTGGGTCAGAGTGTTCTTGCATCTTATGCAAGGACAATGTATCATATCTCCTCCACCTACTACAATATGATAGAGTGACTCATATCGAAATGCCTAGTCTAAGAATCCGATAACTCCTTTGTTATATGTCTGATAATCATCGAATCTTTTGTTCACCCAACTTTTGTCCATTGCCTAAAGGTAAGATCCAAAGTTAATTACAATGTCAGTATCTCTTACGAATCAGTTCTACATCATTCTTAATATATTTTAAAGTTGTAATAATCCGATTATCATATCTAAGTTTCAATAATGTTTGCTAAGTTATATATTTAAATTAGAATGCCATAAAAGTTATGTTTTTGATTTTATGAACTTAACTATTAAGCATTTAAAAAAATCTATTACAAAGACTAAGCTATACAATCATAAGCTATGTTTTTGATTCATTTTTACAAAGACTAAGCTATTATTTTAAAAAATCTATACAATCATAAGCTAGAATAATATATTAAAAAATTACTAAAAAATTAATTAAAAAATTTACAATCAAATAAGAGGAAGAAATCAAGGCGGAGGGAGGTAGCCTCGGAGGGGAAGAGGATGGCGAAGAAGTCGGGCACCGACAATAGGGAGGAGGCCGTGCGGGCGAAGGGCGAGCAGGCGGAGGTCGAGGAAGCGGAGGACGAGCGGGCGGAGGAGGAAGGCGACCGGGCGGAGGGTGCGCGGGCGGCGACCGTGCGGGCGGAGGGCAGTGGGCTGAGGAGGAGGGCGAGAGGGCGGAGAGGGCGAGAGGGATGGGCTGAGCGAGTGAAGAATGAGGAATGGATTCGACCGGAGAGGGTATATGACCATCGGGGACGGTCGGACAACCGTCCCCTATAAGAATAATCGGGGATGGTTATAAGTGGACCGTCCCCTTTGGTTGCAGATATTTGGCAGGGCACACCAATTAGATAGGAATTGGCGACGGTTACGCAACCGTCCACTATAGCCAAGTATAGGGGACGATTACCACCGTCCCCTATAGTTTCGTATACGTGACGACAACAATGGAGTAACGGGGACGGTTAGGAACGTCCCCTAAAGTAACCGGGTAGGTAAAAAATAAGCTGGGGCTCTCCTAGTAAGGGACGGCTATATAACCGTCCCTAAAGGTCAAATTAACGACGACGGTCGTTAACGACCGTCGCTATTACTCTAGAGACGGGACGGTCAACCTACAAGCGTCCCCAAAGGCCGTCCTGTTTGTAGTGAATGTAGTGCCTATATGATTGTCATTTACAACAACTATACCCCTTTTTGTCGCGAGCATACCCCCAAAATGCACTTAAATGCCTTCTCCATATCCCTCTTAAAACCAAGAAGATGAATGAAAGAAACATAACCAACAACTTATAGAGAGATAGGAAATATCACAACACAACTTCTCCCACATGAAGTAGGATCGACTACAAAGATTATTTGCCTCCATTTTGATCTATTTTGGATCATTCTTGAACTCAGATCCAAATAAGTAAGATACTTTCAGATAGTCTCCTTCCACAAGTTTTTGGGCCATCTTTGACTTCTCTTAATTAGCTTAACATAACGAATCTCCCAACATCTAATTGATGCATGACTCGACCTTCTTTGCAAATGATGAAACCACCATAAGTGGTTCACTCTAATGTATCCTCTATTGGACTACACTAACTTTCCTTCTATCACATCCTTCTGAAACCTATGTTTTCATGCATGACCACACCTCTGATGAATCCACGATTCATCATCTCAATATCTTGATCTTAGCAAAATCCCCGAGTAAAAGCTCATAAAAATATACGTAAATCCATTAAATTAACAAAATGACTCTTGTAAATAAAATACATGAATTATTGTATATTAGATTGTACAAAATAAATTAACAATAAAAAAAAGAAGAAGCCAAAAAATCAAAGGAGTTTTATACATGTAAATAGCCCAAAACTTTATGTATTTTTAATAATTTCATGTCAACTCTTTTTGGCTAATTCTTTCTCCAACATGTTCATATCAATGTATATAAAAATACAAAAATACAAAACAAATTTTACCTCAAATAAATACTCCTAGATCCCAATGGGAAAAAGCCGTAAAGACCAACTTCCAAGCTAAATTCCCGCTCCGTATGAACTCCAAATTCACAAACTCACTTTTAAAGTTCAAGTTAGAAAATTATCTATCCAATGGAAGTGGTTTCATTAAAATCGGAGCTCATTTGCAAAAGTTGGGTTTTGGGACCTAGATGTACATTGTATACCTTGTATATATTCATTCTTTCTTTAATTTTTATTGTATCTTTCATAATTGCTAAAAATACAAAAATATCATGATTGTGTTGTATTTGAATTATATTATTTTATAGTATTTTTCCGTTGTAAATGTCTCTTATTAAAAAGATAAAAAAATACAAATTAGAAAAGTAAACAAAAATTGTACATGGTGTTTTGTCTTCTTTTGTAAATTCTCCACTATTTATCTTCTCTCTTTATTTTATTGTATTTAAAGTAGCCAACTCTATTTATCTATTTATTTATTATTTAAATTCCATTCTTTACAATAACGACCAATTCAACTCCATTATTCCACCATTTTTTCCCAACTTCCCATTCAACTCCATTAATAATACAACTTCCCATTCAACTCCACCACTTTAATAACCTCTCATTCCATCATCTTTATATACATGTCATTCTCCTCATTTTTGCATTTGATCCATCTTTATGTGAGGAGAGCCTAGTTCCTTGAGTTGAATCGGTGACAGCGACGCAACTGCGGTCGAGCAACGACGGCCCTCTCTCCGGTGTGATCCGTTGGTTTTTTTGGCCAACATCGCAGCCGCATCCGCGCGCTGCTCGAGCTCATCGCACGCCGGCGATTTGAGCGAAGACCGTGCTCACGAGAGCACTTCATAGGCGAACGTCCATCTTAGGTAATTTTAATTTCATCTCGTTATCATTTGTTTCTTTGCAAATTTTTTTAGCACATCATATCACCACCATCTCCCATTTATTTAGTTCATGTCATCTTCTCACTATCATTTTCCCCCCTTTCTTTTTGTATACATATTTCCTGTCTAAAGAAAATTTAAAAAATAAAATAATTAAAAAAAAATTTCCTTTTACAGCAGTTTTTTAATCAAAACAGTAAAAAGAATTAAAAAAATTATAAAAAAACAAAAAAATCGGAGGTGGAGCAGCAGCTCCAAGGCCGCCACCCCACCTCCCCATCGTCATTGCCGGTGGCCCTCGCCGGCCGCACGACTGCCGCCCCCTCCTCAGATCTCCTCCGCGTGGCCCCGCGCTCCCCGCCCCCAGCCGCGCGAGGCGACGCCGCCTCCAGCCCCAGCAGCGGCCGCCCGCCGTCCCGTCGAGGCCCTCTCCCTTTGGGTTCTCCACCTGCGTACAAGGAAGAAGAAAGGGGTAGTTTCTTTTCCTTAATTTTTTATGTAAAAATTGCAGTTTTTATTTTCATGTTTCTGTAATTACGTTTCCGTCCTTGTGCATGTTTTATATTATCAATTTCATTTTCTACTTTACAAGAACACCCCTGTCTTTGTGGATTAATTTGGACATCTGTTGAGCATCATTTTATTCAAGAAAAAATGTTATTATGTTGAGCAACTTATTGTCTACCATCTGATTATTTATTTGTATTTTTGTGAGATATGGATAATTAACTAAAATTATCAAACTGAAATATTGCATATTTTACCCAAACAGTGATCTTAAAAATATATCTCACACACGGTTGCTTTAAAAATTCCAAAAAAACTATATATGATGCCTTAATATGTGATGAACTTACTGTCCAAATTTCATCCAAAATGGAGTCGTCTTGTGTCTGAAATAAATTATAGAGTATTTTTAGTATTTGATTTTTCATTAAATTCACGTACATCCGTTTTGCGAAATTTCAACTCTCCTGGATTGCTTATCTAAATACCTACTTGAGATAATTCACACTCTGATTAATTTGATAACGTGGATTTATTAGAATTTATTTACTCACTGTCACTCAGTTTTCACTAAAAAATCCATAAAAAATTCATAACTTACCAAAAAATTTCAAAAAAATTACTGTAGCTTTCTTGCATCATGTTTTCATTCCAGTAATTTTTTTTTCATAATTTTTGCTTACTGTTTGTGTGAGAAATTGCGAAAATACCCATAAAAAGTGTGCATTTTTAGTTATTGCATTTTAACCTCTAAAATTCTAAAAAAATATGTTTTGCATTCATCACTGGATTAGGATTCTAGAAAAAATACGAATTTGCTAAATTGGACTTCTTTTCCATTAAAATTAATTTGGCCATGTTTGTGTTTTATAAGTGTCTTGATTCACTTGCATTTGCATTCTTGTTGCATAAAAAAATATAAAAATATACCGCACTGAAATCTAAAACTTAATTTTCGAATTAACCACAAAGTTGTTCCTTTGCCTCCCTGTGTTCGACCCCGGACTTGCCCGGGATATAAATTAAAGCCGAGACACTCTTCACGGAGATCTTCTCTCGGTTCTGACCGAATCGCTAAGTACACGTGCTACAACGTGACCAAATTAAATATCGTATTTAGCGACTCGTCAGATGGCGCCGTTGCCGGGGAGGCAAACGGCTTAGGGATTAGTTTAAAAATTTGGATTTAGATTTTCACTTACTCGGGTAGTCTGACCCCCGAGCCCACTTGTATTTAATCCATTTTCCTTTCAATTATTTCTCTTCATATTTTTGTATATATTTTGTTGTTTATCTCTCTAATATAAATCTCTTTTTCCTTGCGAGGGTGACGACACGGAAATCACACTAACAACTGAGGTAGAAAATAAATCACAATGTCGTTGTCCTCAATCGCTCAGAATGTGTCAGTCAAGAAAATTGAACCACGAATGAAAATAAATCAATGAAATACAGAGAAGTGGTCCTGCTATAAGATTAACCTGGTATAGCTCCCAGGGTCGAACACAAGGAGCACAGATTGGCCTTGCGGCCTACGATGTAGTCAATTTGAACTAAAACACAGAGAACATATTTTTGTGGTTTTTATTTGTTTTTATAATTTTTTTTAGATTTTTTTTTAATTGAAGAGAAAATGAAAGAAAGTAAATACAAGGGCACTTCAACAATTTATTAAACACTCCAAAAATAATGCAAAAATTAAGGAAAAATGGTTTTTATGTTTTAAATGTTTTTTACTGTTTTTGGTGAATTTTTGGGATTTTTCTAATGAGTAAATTATTTATTAAAAATCAAACAATGCGAAAAACAAAGGGGACTGTCCAGCAAGGCTTAAGACCCAAAAATAAAATAATTTTGGTTCTCAAAAAGCCCTGAAGGTAATTTTCCTATAATCTATGAAGAATAAGGAAAATTTAGGCACCCTAATTATTGTTTTTGGATTTTTAATTTATTTATTATAATTTTTATGAGTTTTTAGGGGTTTTTCAATTTTTAGGGTTTTTAAGTGATGAAAACTAGCCAAACTTGGCTAGAAAATCAAGCAACAAGCAAGAAACAGTAACCCAATTTTTTAGAATTTTTGGTGGAGTTTTTATATTTTTTTTTGGTATTTTTAAAGTCAAACAGTAGCAAAATTAGGTGTTTTTGAATTTTTAAAAATAATAAATGAAATCAAAAATGTCCCCAAAAATCATAGAAATTCCTACACCATGGCAGGAGCCATGTGTCAAAATCTCATTGGATTTGGGGGTCGTTTGATATTTTATTCAAAAATAAAGGTGGGGTACTGTGCACAGGGACCTAAGTGCAAATACCCAAAGATCTGGGGGCCTTGGTGCAAAATACCCAGCAAGTCACGCGCTTCGCGCGTGGCTGGGGCACACAGGGACCAAATTGCAATAAAAACCAAGTCCTAGGGCTATTTGATAACTCGTATCAAAAGCCCAGGGGTATGGTTGCAAAATTCCCAATAAATAACGCACATGCGCATAAACAATGCTCACAGGGGTATATATGCAATTATTCAAAAATATTCATGCATTCATTAACATTCCAGAACTACAGGGCTAAAGATGCAAAAATCCCAAAGTAACACGTGACGAAGCACGTGGTTCACTACTGGCAGGGGTATAATTGCAAATAAAATTAAGCGCGAGGGTCTCTATGCAAATATCCCAGAAAATAAACAACTGAATTAAAAATTACAGGACTAAAAAGAAATGGACAAACTACGAGGGGGCCCTATGATATTTACCCCTTTATTAGCCGACGGTCGGATGTGCGCCACGTGGGTGATCTGACGGCTGGGATGCGCGGCGCTTTACTTCTTCGGCTCTTGGGCTCGATCGACGGCGGAGGGAGAGGCACGTGGACGATCGAGCGGTGCTGGGTTACTGCGCCTCTCTCCTCGGTTGCGACGGTCCAGATGAGATCCTCAGATGGATCAACGGCTGCTGCTCCTCTACAGATCGACGGCTAGGATGAGAACTGGAGCGAGGTCTTCATCGGACGGCTCAGGAGGGTGGAGGAAGAACTCGACGCCGGCGAACTTCGCCGACGTCCTGCGTGAACTCCGGTCCTCCTCAGCTGCGCCTGAAGGTCGGAGAAGGTCCGGCGTGAAGTTGCGCAGCTGCTGCGGGTGGCCAAGGGCCCCACCGAGCCCTGGAGGGGCTCCGGCGAGGCCTAGTGGCTCGAAGCTCCTGGCTGAACTGTGAAGGAGGCTCAGACACCCCCTTTGGACCTGCAAAGTGGTCAAGAAGCTTCGCGGGTCGAGGGCAAAGTGCCTCGACCCGGTTAGGTGGCGTGAAGGTGATCGGTGCGGTGGGGCGGAAGAGCTCCGGCGAGGCGACGGCGGTGGAGCTCGACTCCCAGATCCTGTGCGATCTGGGTTGTGCGAATGGGTGAAGAAGGTGCGCGAGGCGATGGCGAAGGTGATCGTAGGGTCGGATGGTCGAGATGATACGCGAAGTGATCGGAATCGGATATGTACGTCGGAGCTATGATTTGGGCGTAATCGGAAATTGGAAGAAATTAAAAGGAATTAAGGCTACCTGATGGATGCTTGATGACCGACAGATCACGAGAGATCAAGGGAGATAAATAACAGGTCGTTGAGACCTCAATCCCTCGAAGATCGATCAACAAGAAAATAAACCACTCAAAGATATCAATCAATCAAAACACAAGAAAGAGCGGTCTGCTATAGGATTAACCTGGTATAGCTCCCAGGGTCGAACACAAGGAGCACAGATTGGCCTTGCGGCCTACGATGTAGTCAAGAATCCAAAAGAGTCTTTTTATGGTTTTTATTTGTTTTTATATTTTTTTAGAATTTTTTAAAGAATGAGAAAATGAAATACAATGAATGCAATGCAACTTCAACAATTTATACAACACACAAGAAATGATGCAAAAATTCCAGAAAATTGATTTTTATGTTTTTCAAGTTTTTTACTGTTTTTGGTGATTTTTTGGAATTTTTCTAATGGATAAAATAATTATTAAAAATCAAACAATGCAAAGAATGTAGGGTACTGTCCAACAAGGCTTAAGACCCAAAAATAAAATAATTTTGGATCTCAAAAAGCCCTAAAGGTAATTTTCCTATATTCTAGAAAGAATAAGGAAAATTTAGGCACCCTAATTATTGTTTTTGGATTTTTAATTTATTTACTACAATTTTTATGAGTTTTTAGGGGTTTTTCAATTTTTAAGGTTTTTAAGTGATGAAAAATAGCCAAAATTGGCTAGAAAATCAACCAACAAGCAAATAACAGTACCTAATTTTTTTGGAATTTTTAGTGGAGTTTTTATATTTTTTTGGTATTTTTAAAGTCAAACAGTAGCAAAAATATGGGTTGTTGAATTTTTAAAAATAATAAATGAAATCAAAAATGTCCCCAAAAATCATAGAAATTCCTACACCATGGCAGGAGCCATGTGTCAAAATTTCATTGGATTTGGAGGTGGTTTGATATTTATTCAAAAATGAAGAAGAGGATACTATGCACAAGGACCAATGTGCAAATACCCAAGACCTGGGGGTCGCTGGTGCAAAAAGCCCAGCAAGTCACGCGCGTCGCACGTGGCTGGGGCACACAGGGACTATAATGCAAGAAAAACTAAGTCCCAGGGCTTATTGATAACTCGTATCAAAAGCCCAGGGCCAAAGTTGCAAAAAGCCCAATAAATACGCACATGCACAAAATCAATACTCACAGGGGCATAATTGCAATTAATCAAAAGTTTTCATTCAATGGTTAACATCCCAGATCTACAGGACTAAATATGCAAAAAGCCCAACAAAACACGTGCCAGAGCACGTGGGTCTCTACTGGCAGGGGTATAGTTGCAAATAAAATAAAGCGCGAGGTCCTTAATGCAAATTATCCCAAAACTAAACAACTGAATTAAAAATTACAGGACTAAAACGAAATAAGACAAACAGAGGGGGGGCCTATGAAATTTACCCCTTTATTAATAGCGACGGCCCAGATGAGGACGCGTGGCAGATCCAACGGTGGAGAACAAACGCGCCTTTACTCCTTCGGCTCTTGGGCTCAATCAACGGCGGAGAAAGATCCACGTGGCTGATCCGACGGTGCTGGGCTCAGATCTCTCTCCTCTGCTACGGATGGCTCCGATGCGCTCCTCAAATGGATCAACGGTCGCTGCTCCTCAACAGATGGACGCTCAGGATCAGATCTGGAGCTGGAGCATCATCGGACGGCTCTGGAGGGTCCTCGAAGAACTGATGGCCGGCGAACTTCGCCGGCCTCGTGAAGGTGCCTCCGGTCTCCTCTGCTGCGCCTGAAGGTCGGAGAAGCTCCGGCGTGAAGTTGCGCAGCTGCGGCGGGTCTCCAATGCCTCGGCCGAACCCTGGAAGGCTCCGGCGAGGTCGTCGGAGAAGAAGCTCCTGGCTGAACTGGGAAGGAGGCTCAGACACCCCCTTTGGACCTGCAAAATGGTCAAGAAGCTTCGCGGGTCGAGGGCAAAGTGCCTCGACCCGGTTAGGTGGCGTGAAGGTGGACGGTGCGGCGTGGCGAACGAGCTCCGGCGAGCGGAGGACGGTGAAGCTCGACTCCCAGATCCTGTGCGATCTGGGTTGAGTGAAGGTGCGTAGAAGGTGCGTGAGGGTACGGCGAAGGTGAAAATCGGGTCGGATTGGAAGATGGGTGATCGGAGTGGCCGGAATCGGAGAAAATGCGTTGGAGATGAAATTGGGGGAAATCGAAAATTAAGCTAAACTAGAGGAAACTACGGCTACCTGATGGATGCTGGAGACTGTGGTGGAGATGGGCTATCTCCGGGTCGTAGCTTCGAAGGGCGTCAAGGCCTGAAGCTCGGTGCTCGACGCTGGCGGCGGAGCAAGTACGGCGAGGTACGCCGGATCGATGGATTCACGTCCTCGCCTCACTGCAACAAGGGCTAACGCTCGCTGTCACTCAGGCGGAGCCAATGGAGGTCACGGGGAAGGAAGAGAAGGGCCAAAGATGCGGCGCGAGGGCGGCGGAGATGGTGGTTTTATAATGTGACCGGGCGATTAGGGTTGCGTGAGGACAGCAAAGGAAGGCGTGATTTTGATGGCGGAGGATCCGGCGAGGGAGAGGGATGTGCGGCGAAGAATTTGGGCGCGGGGGTTGAGTGGGAGACAGCTGGAGTCGCGTGGGAAAAATCGGGGAAGAAGGCGCGGCGCGCGACGGCCAGAAAAGGAAAGAGGCGCGGGGGAGTTGACCGGGGTCAACATTCCCCCGTGGCCCAATCAGGAGCGGCCACGTGTGCCCGAACTTTGACCATTTATTTTAGGGCAAAAATAGGTCGAATTAAAGAAAACTTAAAACATGAAATATTTTTCTTTTATTTTTTTCTATTTTTTGGTGATTTTTAATTAATTTTTGGAAATAAAAATAGGTTAGCTATATACATAGGTATATGTACACTATATGGATTTTTATTTTTGATTTTTTTATTTGTTATTTTTATGTGTTTTTATGCTCATTTTGTATTTTATTTATCTACAAGATAAAATATGGAATAAAAGAATTTTTATTTTATTTTTATCACATATATACAAGGGTGAAATAAATAAATGAATACATTTATATACATGGTATTAATACAATGTATTTTTGGTATTTTCAATTTTGTAATTTTTATTTGATTTTTGTTTTGTTTCTTTTTATTTATTTTATTTACAAAATAAGCCATAGAATATTCACAAAAAGTTTGGAAAATAAATGAATTTATTTACAAGGTTAAATAAATACAAGGGTGTGGTCTATACACATGGTGAAGGAAGAGTATTTTTGAATTTTTGATTTTTATCTTTTTATTTTGTTTTTAATAGAATATACACACAATATGTACAAGTATATTTTTGGGTGAGGAAAATATAAAGTTTTATGTATTTACAAATATATATAAATGTGAGCCCCTATCTCTCTCTACTTGGCTTTTATGCGGTCAGGCCCATGCTGAGCCCTCCCTTGGGTTAGGTTGCTCAATATTTATTCTAAATATTTCCCTCTTTTTCTTTTTGCTCTTTATTCTTTTATTTTGTGCACAAAAAACATGCTAATTATAGGTTTTTACACAATGCATGCTTTTGGTAATTATTTGTATTTACACATATCTACATGTATTTGCAAAGGTTTTTGTAGCTAAAATAGAAGAATAAAGAGTGATGAATGGGTATTCATCACCCCCCTATGCTTAACTTTGCTAGTCCCTTAGCAAACACTTATTTGAAAAAGAAGTGAAAAAGAAAGAAAGAAAAAGAAAAAGAGGATGTACATGGATCAAGGTTGACTTATTAAATTTTGCCTTCATTAACTTGAAATATGGAGCTCGATCAGATCTTTGGATTATTAATGTGTCGGAACCTTATTTGGACTTAAGCCTAAAACTCAACAGCCTCCAAGTTCCACCAATCTATGGGCAAGACTCCTCAATAAACCAGATCAGAACAAGTCTACATACACAAACTCTAATGACCATGAATCTTTCCTTGCGGTGTAAGTGATATGTGGCTCCCCACCTCAGAAGTGACAAAGAAACAACCTCCCTCAACCTGGTAACTCTAATGCCTCGGTCTAGCAACTCTTTCCTCGAGAAGCGGGGTATTCCCTTCTAAGTTCAAGTGCAACCGGCTCAAGGAGAGGGGGTAGAAGTATAGAGTTTTGGAAGCCTAGCCAGTGTAGCTAAGTCTCCCGCTGCAAGCTTCATGAGATGTAACATGATACCATAAGCTTTTGCTTTTCACTCCGGTGGGGTTATTAAATTTTCAATCCGACCCACCACTTTTTTGGAGTTCTTTTTTGCATTTTTTTTTTTTTAAGACTTCTGTACAACATATCTACATGGTGCAGCATATATAAGAAATTTCCCCTTGAGCCAGTAGACTATCCCTCTTTTGAAGCTTTATTGCAACCCACAGCTTCTGTCTTTAGCTTTCAACACCACTAGACCAAGTTGAGGTGCACTTCCTTCACTATAAGAAGAAGAGAGGTTCCGCCTAGAAGTACTACCCTCATATGCTACCCCAAGCCAAAGGAAACTGCCTCCTCACCACCTCGTCCATGGAGAGCCATGTGTAAAGTGCAGGTGCAAGTTAAGCCATTGTCTCTGAGAGTCATGCGTGTGTTGTTAAGTGCTCTACTTAGGCTCATCAAGATGACATATGCTCATAGCCTAGTGGACTCAAAGAATTAAGTCCTTATGGACCTGAAAAGCCTTAAACCTAAGTCCTACAAGGTTCCTCTTAGAGTTAAGTGAATTAAGATCTTACTCAAGCTCCATTTCTCAATTTAATTCCAGGCTTAGTTTAAATGTCAACTCTCATCCAGGAAAAATTATATACATATATGTACACAAGATGCTATTTACAAATATTTTACAATTATGCAAAAATTTTGACAAATGTTTTGAAATCATGAATGAATGATGCATGAAGTGCAGGTTTTGCAAAATGATATTTACACACATTTACACAAGATTTTTGCAAACTTTTGATTTTCAAAACATTTTGAAAAATTTTGTACTATATACATAATTTTGATACAAAATATTTTACACAAGCTTTACACAAAAGATTTTTGAAATCATTTTTACAAAAATACTTTGTACACTAGCTATGTATGTGCAAGAATAAAAGAGGTTTATGAAAAATTTTTAATTTTTGTGATTTTTAGCCATTTTCTTTATTAACACACTCACACAAAGTACGAGTTATGGCTAAAGTATATATGAAATATATACACACCCCCCCTATACTTAGCTCGAACGATGTCCTCAGAGTGATCAAGAGCGATGAAGAAGACATAACTCGTGCTTAGTAAAAGGGAAGTGAAAAGGAATAGCTAAAATGAGAGGAACTCGGTGGTTTCCCCCTATACTTAGGATTAACTAATCCTAAGTATAGAAAGCTGTACATGAAGGGAAAGCCGAGTGAAGAATATACAGAATCTGCCCCCCCTATACTTAGGGTAAAATATCCCTAAGTATAGGCAGCAAAAACAAGAGCAGAAAGAATGAAAAGAATACTCACAGGTCCTACATCCCCCCTATACTTAGGGTAAAGTACACCCTAAGTATAGCATAATCATAAGATGAGAGACGGGATGTGGGACTAAAGAATAGAATGATATGGACAACTGGATCTATACAGGCGGAAGAACAGTGTAAATCAGGCGTGAGATGTAAAAGATGTGAGTCAAAAAACCACATCTCACGCAAAATGAATAGCGGCAATTATAACGTCCCGCGGCTCATGATCTAGAAATGGTTTGAGCCGCTGGCCGTTCACTCGGAAGGTACTCTCAGAAGATAACTCAGATATATCAATGCTACCGTTATCGTGTACCTTTCTGACCAAATAGGGTCCTTTCCATTTGCTCTGTAGCTTCCCTGGAAATAATCTAAGCCTTGCATCAAACAGCCATACTTTCTGTCCAATCTCAAAATGCTTGTGGCTGATGTGAGAATCATGCCACTCCTTGACTTTCTCCTTATAATGTAGGCTGCTTGAGAATGCTTCATCTCTAAGCTCTTCCAAGGCGGCTAACTCTGCCCTCCTCTGATCTCCTATACCATTTGGATCCATAAGAATATCTGTGACTGCCCAGAGTGACTTGTGCCTCAGCTCAACAGGCAGGTGACAGGGCTTGCCATACACGAGGCGAAAGGGAGATGTACCCAATGGAGTCTTGAAAGATGTCCGATATGCCCACAAGACCGAGTCCAAAAGCTGTGACCAATTCTTTCGGTCAGGGCGGACGACTTTCTGCAAAATGTTCTTGATCTCCCTATTCGACACTTCAGCTAGACCATTCGTCTGTGGATGGTATGGTGTGGCAACACGATGGTCTATACTGAACTCTCTAGCAAGTGCCTTCACCTGGTCGTTGATAAAATGAGATCCCCCATCAGAAATCAGAACTCGTGGAACCCCGAACCGCATGATGATGTGCTTCTTCAAAAATCTGCAAACTGTCTTTGCATCTGCGGCTCGGGCGGGGATAGCCTCAACCCAACGACTAACATAATCTACGGCCAACAGAATGTACTCAAATCCCTGACTCTTAGGGAATGGACCCATGAAATCGATGCCCCATGCGTCAAAAACCTCACAGAAGTGAATGGGCTGCATCGGCATCATATCACGTTGTCCACAAGTGCCCATCCTCTGACAGTCAGTACACCTCTTCACGAACTCATCAGAGTCCTTGAAGAGTGTAGGCCACCACAAACCGGATTGGAGCACTTTCTGTGCCGTTCTCCTCCCAGAATGATGTCCTCCTGCCTCAAGCTTGTGGCAGTAAGTGAGGACACTATGATGCTCCTCCTGAGGAATACACCGACGCCAGATGCTATCCCCTCCTTCGTGGTAAAGGATGGGATCCTCCCAGTGGTAGGACTTGGCCTTCGCAAGGAAGGTCTCAATCTTCTGCTTGGGCCAATCTTGTGGGACTTTCCCAGCAACGAGAAAGTTCACAATATCGGCATACCACGGGAGTGAGGCGATAGCAAGGATCGCCTCATCTGGGAAGGTATCACAAATGGGATCAATATGCTCTGTCTCCTCAGGCTGCTCTAATCGGGATAAATGGTCCGCCACCACATTCTTGACTCCAGGCTTATCCTTGATCTCAATGTCGAACTCCTGGAGTAGAAGGATCCATCTAGTAAGTCTGGCCTTGGCATCCTTCTTTGACATGAGGTACCTGATGGCGGTGTGATCTGTGTACAAGGTCACTCGGGATCCAATGATATATGATCTGAATTTATCTAGGGCAAACACTACTGCTAGCATCTCCTTTTCTGTGACTGTATAATTCCGCTGGGCGGAATCCAATGTGCGGCTAGCATAGTGTATCGCAAATGGTACTCCATCCCTCCTCTGTCCTAGCACGGCCCCTACGGCAAAATCGGAGGCGTCCGTCATGATCTCGAATGGGAGAGACCAATCGGGCGGCTGAAGGACAGGAGCCTCAATCACACACTGTTGGAGAGTCTCAAAGGACGAAAGACACTTGTCATCAACAAGGAACTCGGTGTCTTTCGTCAAGAGGTCAGTCAACGGTCGGGCAATCTTGCTGAAATCATGAATAAATCTCGTGTAAAAACCAACGTGCCCCAGAAATGACCGTAACTGCTTCAGATTGGACGGCGGTGTGAGTTTCCTAATGACATCGACCTTGGCCGGATCAACCTCCATGCCTCTGTTGGAGATGATGTGGCCAAGCACCGTCCCTTGAGTCACCATGAAGTGACTCTTCTCCCAAGATAGAACCAACCGGGTAGCAATACATCGCTGAAGCACTCGGTCTAGGCAGTCAAGACAGGAATCGAATCCGTCGCCGTAAACCGAGAAGTCGTCCATGAAGACCTCCAAACACTCCCCTACCATGTCCGAAAAGATTGACAGCATGCATCTCTGAAAAGTCGCAGGGGCGTTACATAGCCCGAATGGCATGCGTCGAAATGCGTAAGTACCAAAGGGACAGGTAAAGGTGGTCTTCTCCTGATCCTCAGGGGCGATGGCCACCTGGTTGTAGCCCGAGTACCCATCTAGGAAGCAATAATGGCTCTTCCCTGCCAGTCTCTCTATGATCTGATCAATAAAAGGCAGGGGGAAATGGTCCTTCTTGGTGGCCTGGTTGAGTCTCCTGTAGTCAACGCAGACTCGCCAAGAGGTGGGTACTCGTGTAGCAATCTCCTCTCCCGACTCACTGATCACAGTAGTGATGCCCGTCTTCTTGGGCACCACATGCAAAGGGCTAACCCACTTGGAGTCGGAAATGGGATAAATAAAATCTGCACTCCACCATTTTGATATTTCCTTCATGACAACCTCTCGTAGGTTGGGGTTCAGTCGCCGCTGGAACTCACGCGACGGCTTTGCCCCTTCCTCGAGATAGATATGGTGAGAACACAATGAGGGACTAATCCCATGGAGATCTGCTACGCTCCATCCAATTGCCTTGCGGTTCCTTTCAAGAACCTCCATCAGACGGGATTCTTGTTCTCCAGTCAGATCTGCAGAGATGATGACTGGGTACATCTCAGACTCTCCCGCAAGGAATCGGTACTTCAACGAAGTAGGGAGCGGCTTTAGCTCTGGACAGCTGGGTGCTGGCAAATCTGGCTTCTGAAGAAGATGTGTGTATGCTGACAATTCTGCCAAATTTGCCTGGGAAAATGATAGCGAACTCTCACAAACTGGATCTGGAGAAGGCGGGACCTCTGCATTGTCTCTGATCTGTTCTGCCTCTACCTCCTCCTCCTCTATAGGCTCAGGTGGATCCAGATCTGGCATCTGATCATTACAATCTGCCCAATCAGACTCTGAATCCGAGGGATCTATATCAGACTCAGTGGCATCAGTACCACTGGAGAACAAGGTGGCATCAGCACCACCATAAAGCAGGGTGGCCTCAGTACCACCATCACTGGAAATCGTGTCGCGATCAAGATCCGACTCTGCTGACTCAATAGTATCCTGAACCAGGGCCGTGCTCTCCAGACTATCCTCTGCTATCATCTCTGCATCAGCTGTATCTGAGTATGAGAGGATGGTCTGTGCTACAGGATCTGCCCAAGCTGCCTCATCATCTGTGATCACAAAATCACAGTCCTGGTGGATGTCTGGCTCTGGGTCTGTCAGCTGCTCTGAATCTGTACTGCCATGTGAGCGGGATCTGGATCTGGCTCTGTGGTCCTTAACCGTCTCTATTTGTATACTCTCGCCCTGGACGCGAAAGTACACCTTCCCGCTATCATGATCAGTCACCGCCTTGGCTGTGGCCAAGAATGGGCGACCGAGGATGATGGGGGAATCGGTCAACGAGTCAGGGGTCTCCATGTCCAGCACAACGAAGTCCACGGGGAATTGCAAACCCTGAATCGTGACGACAACGTCTCGCAACAACCCCTTTGGCCTCTTGACAGACCGATCAGCAAACTGAAGGTATGTCCTGCTCTGTACAAGAGTGCCCAACTCTAAGTGGTGGAGAAGGGCTGCCGGAAGAAGGTTGATTGACGATCCGCTATCTAATAGAGTGCGGTCGAACCTCTGCTCACTAATCTGACATCTGACATACGGGGCCCCTAAATCTGGCCTCTTAGTCGGCAGATGGTTCTGGATTGCGTAACACGTGGCTTTTGTTAGCACATGAATTTCTGCGGTTTTGTTCCTCTTCGTCCTCCTGACTGTGGTCCTGTCTCTCAAGGACCGCTGAAGAAGAGGGATGTGCTTCAAAGCCTCCTTGAGGGTCAGCTGAATGTGGAATCGGTCTATCATGCTCTGGCTGAACTCCTCCTGCTCTCTCTTTTTTGGGTCTTTTTCTTTTTTCTTCCCCTTCCCCAACTCAAGGGCTCTAGGAAAGGGGATCACAGGGTCCTTCTCAGATGAAGGACTAGGAATAGGCCTAGTTGATTCGATGACAGGATCCTCACAAACATCATTCATCACAGTGGGATCAGAGTAAACTAAACCTTTTCCTTTATTCAAATCAGAGTTCCGAGATACATTTATTCGAGGAAAGACAACATCTCTATCAAAATGAATATTGGTGGCCTCAGTACCACCTCTAGCTGGCTCGGCTCTGCTGGTGGCATCAGTACCACCTCCTCGATGTGGTGAGATGGCGGCCTCAGTACCGCCGGGTAAATCAGCATCTCGGGTGGCATCAGTACCACCCTCATCAGGATGTGCGGCTTCAGTACCGCTCTCCTCTTCCTCATCTGGCGCTCTAGATGAATCCTCGTGTGGTTGCTCAGATGAGGCGCCTCCTGCTGGTCTTCTACCGCTCCTAAGTGTGACAAAATCAGCATCAAATAAATCCGACGAGATAACATCAAATGAGTCACTAGAAGTGGTAGGCTCAGTGTGAACTACCTGCTCAGATTTCCTCTTCAAATTATTCGGGTTAGGCTCGATCTGTGCAGGGATGGCGGCCTTCCCTCTCATCAGGTCCCGCATCTCCTGGCGGAACTCGTCCATCTCCCGTCTAAATGTAGCCTGTTGCTCTGTGAAGAGACGGGCTAGATCATCCATAGCGGGGCTCTCATGGGAGCCCGACGGGTTGCCTCTCTGGTAATGAGGCTGCTGGACCTGGTGCTGCTGTGGCTGAGAGGGGTAAGAGGATGGATGCTGCTGCTGGTGAGCCTGCTGCTCACGTCTCCAATTCTGTCCCTGCTGCTGATAGGGACGAGATACGAATGATGATGGCTGGTGTGCTGGGTGCTGCTGGTGATCCCTCTGCTGGGAGTACTGCCCTCCCTGACCGGCTGGCTGCTGCTGGGGTTGGTTACCCCCATTCCCCCACCTGAATCCGGGATGGTCTCGTCGGATTCCAGGCTGGGGCCGGTCATACCAAATCCCGTTGACATCCGTCAACGGCTCTGCATCGTATGGGGCGGGTGGGAGTGCATCCAGAGGCTGATCCGGCTGATATACCACCATCTGTAAGTCTGGAGATGGTGGTGCCTGGTAAGAGGGCTGCTGCTGCTGGTACGGCTCCGCCTGTACAAGGTGAACTTGTCTAGGCTGCTGCAAGGAGCTGGAGCGCTGGGACGAGCTGCGGCTGCCACCGGAATCGCCTCGCGACAGAAGACGGGGCTGAGGAGCCGTCTGTGCCTCTTGAAGACACAAGAGCTGGGTCTTCATGTCGCTCAGAGTTTGTGCCATTTCCTCCATCTGAGTTATGCCCTGGCACTGCTTCTTCTCTATGATTTCCATGCGGTCCAACTTCTTGCTGATTATCCCCATGTCCGCAGCGGCCGACTCTGCCTGTGCGGCTGCAACTGTGGACGAACTGGATGGACCTGCATCAACCCGTGCTATCCGCTGATACTGCACGGGCCCTGGCGGCTGTTGAGATCTCTGTGTGTACAACCGAGTCTGGGACATCACCATGTAATTTTCGGACATCTCCTCATAGATGGCCCAGACTTGGTTGTGGTCCTTGGCAAAGTAGGACCCGCCGCAAGAAGCATTCACCAGACCCTGAAGCTCTGGTGTCAGCCCACTAAAGAAGCTCTGAACTAGGTTCGGCTTCGAAATGTCGTGGTGTGGGCATCTATCCAGAAGCTCTCTGAACCTCTCCCATGCCTCGTGAAATTGCTCGTTAGGGAGCATGGAGAAGTTGTTGATCAGGGCCCTCGCTGCATTCGTCCGCCCGAGTGGATAGTACTTGTTCAAGTACTCGGTGCGGAGTTGATCCCATGTGTAGACAAACTTCCCTAGATGTTTCAGCCATGCGGCTGCTCTATCTGCCAGTGAAAAAGGGAAGGCCATCATTCGAATCGTATCTTGGTCCACACGACGGTCGTGGACAGTGCTGCAGATCATCAGAAACTCCTGGAGATGGAGGTGTGGTTCCTCAGTGGCGAGTCCATGAAAATGAGGAAGCATCTGCAGGGTGTTCGGAGGGAACTTGAAATCCCCCACGATAGCAGGAATCACTACCCACTGGTGCATCAGTGTAGATCCGGGGTTGTGAAGCTCCCGCATCGGTCTTGCTGCGGCGGCGGCTGCCGCTGCTGCGGCTGCTGCTGCTGCGGCTGCTGCCTCTGCATCAGCATCAGGGATGTCTTCCGGCTCGCTCGGCTCGTCTCGCTCTCTTCGGAGTCTCTCCAACTCCCTCCTCATCTCTATCATGAATGCCCCCTGATCGCGTAACTGGTTCTGAACTGTCTCTAATGACGCGATCAGGGTGGAGTTAATCGCTCCCTGGTCTAAGACAAAATGCTCAGGCTGGCGATCGTCTGAACTACCGGCTCCAGCCATTGGGATGTCTGCAAAATCAGAAGAGCCCAACTCAGGTTCGGTCAAATTAATTCGTCTCTCCTCGGGCTCATGTCTCTCAGGAACAGAAGAAAGGGGATCGAGGGGGAACAGGGTGGATTCGAACTCGGGCCCGGAGAGCTGGTCTCGACTCTCACAGGCCAACCTAGATGATAAAGTAGACTCGCCTGAAAGCGGTGCAGCCAGAGGCTGCCTAAGAGATCGTCTACCCATCATCTTGATCTTGGCGAGTTGGGCGGATGGGATCTGGAGAAAATATGATCGCAAGCAAACCCCCGGTTCACCAACGCAACACAATGTGAAGACCGTGAAAGATCGGTCAATTTATCTTGTCAATTTTTATTTGGTGAACATTCAAGATATCAGAGCGATTACGTGACCTGCTGGGATACCCGATACTCTCTCAACCGACTGTCCCGCACAGAAGAGTCGGTAATCAGTCGAGATGAGCACCGGAGGGCTTTACCTAGTGTTCGAGTCACTCTCTCGCGCATTCAAATCATACAATGAGGGGGTTGCTCTCCCCAAGACAAATTTTTCAATGTGAGTGTCTTTTAGGGTCAATAATGTTATCCAGTCCCAATCTTTTTTTGTTTTTCTTTTTAAATATTTTTCAAAAATAAATACAAGCGGCCTAACGGTTTTTCCGATTCTCCTGATGATTATTAATCCAAATACAGAGGGAGAAGGCGAAAAAGCCGATGCGCGAAGAAATCAATGATGCATGCAGAGAAAGAAATGCGTACCTTGTCTCCAGCACTCTACATGCAAGTGATCCGCGCAGAATTTAAAGACAGAATAAAACTACCTAAATGGTGCAGCGGGAAAAACCGAATCCTAGATGAGCAACTTCTATTGATCGTGAAGAACAATAGTTAGCTAATCGAATAGAGTCCGGAGTCCGATCTTGGGAGTCACTCGGTGCCCGCCACAACGGGTCCTGCCAGCGCTGTATGTGACTCCTCACGGCACGTGGTCTCAAATCCAATTTCACTAACTTTTTCAATGAATTTTATTAAGGTCCAATTACGTTCTATGGGAACAGATATTCTATTAGGTGTTGGGGCCTTAAATATCTACGTCACAATCAACAGAAATTCCTAAATCTAGGGGTTAAAACCGCGAGAAACACCGGAAAAGGCAGCTAGCTACGAAAACCACGATAAAAGCCGCGAAAATCCGAATGGGTCCCCCGAGCACACCGGTGCTCAGCGAAACAGACCCGCTAATGTTACAAGTGTCCAAAGTTCAAAGTTCAAGTCCTAAATTATTACAACAAGAAATGTTCTCTCTCTCTCTCTAAAATGAAAATCTCTTCTCCTCTCTCTCTCTTCCTGCTCTTCTTCCCGTGCGGGTCCTCAAAAAGTGTACTTCAAGAGCTCCACGTAGTACCTCGCACAAAAATCAAAGAGAGAGAATGGTCAGAAAACAACAATAATATAGAGAGAGACAAAAATGGAAAACTGACTACAAAGCCGTGCTCCCCGGCAACGGCGCCATTCTGATGACCGACAGATCACGAGAGATCAAGGGAGATAAATAACAGGTCGTTGAGACCTCAATCCCTCGAAGATCGATCAACAAGAAAATAAACCACTCAAAGATATCAATCAATCAAAACACAAGAAAGAGCGGTCTGCTATAGGATTAACCTGGTATAGCTCCCAGGGTCGAACACAAGGAGCACAGATTGGCCTTGCGGCCTACGATGTAGTCAAGAATCCAAAAGAGTCTTTTTATGGTTTTTATTTGTTTTTATATTTTTTTAGAATTTTTTAAAGAATGAGAAAATGAAATACAATGAATGCAATGCAACTTCAACAATTTATACAACACACAAGAAATGATGCAAAAATTCCAGAAAATTGATTTTTATGTTTTTCAAGTTTTTTACTGTTTTTGGTGATTTTTTGGAATTTTTCTAATGGATAAAATAATTATTAAAAATCAAACAATGCAAAGAATGTAGGGTACTGTCCAACAAGGCTTAAGACCCAAAAATAAAATAATTTTGGATCTCAAAAAGCCCTAAAGGTAATTTTCCTATATTCTAGAAAGAATAAGGAAAATTTAGGCACCCTAATTATTGTTTTTGGATTTTTAATTTATTTACTACAATTTTTCTGAGTTTTTAGGGGTTTTTCAATTTTTAAGGTTTTTAAGTGATGAAAAATAGCCAAAATTGGCTAGAAAATCAACCAACAAGCAAATAACAGTACCTAATTTTTTTGGAATTTTTAGTGGAGTTTTTATATTTTTTTGGTATTTTTAAAGTCAAACAGTAGCAAAAATATGGGTTGTTGAATTTTTAAAAATAATAAATGAAATCAAAAATGTCCCCAAAAATCATAGAAATTCCTACACCATGGCAGGAGCCATGTGTCAAAATTTCATTGGATTTGGAGGTGGTTTGATATTTATTCAAAAATGAAGAAGAGGATACTATGCACAAGGACCAATGTGCAAATACCCAAGACCTGGGGGTCGCTGGTGCAAAAAGCCCAGCAAGTCACGCGCGTCGCGCGTGGCTGGGGCACACAGGGACTATAATGCAAGAAAAACTAAGTCCCAGGGCTTATTGATAACTCGTATCAAAAGCCCAGGGCCAAAGTTGCAAAAAGCCCAATAAATACGCACATGCACAAAATCAATACTCACAGGGGCATAATTGCAATTAATCAAAAGTTTTCATTCAATGGTTAACATCCCAGATCTACAGGACTAAATATGCAAAAAGCCCAACAAAACACGTGCCAGAGCACGTGGGTCTCTACTGGCAGGGGTATAGTTGCAAATAAAATAAAGCGCGAGGTCCTTAATGCAAATTATCCCAAAACTAAACAACTGAATTAAAAATTACAGGACTAAAACGAAATAAGACAAACAGAGGGGGGGCCTATGAAATTTACCCCTTTATTAATAGCGACGGCCCAGATGAGGACGCGTGGCAGATCCAACGGTGGAGAACAAACGCGCCTTTACTCCTTCGGCTCTTGGGCTCAATCGACGGCGGAGAAAGATCCACGTGGCTGATCCGACGGTGCTGGGCTCAGATCTCTCTCCTCTGCTACGGATGGCTCCGATGCGCTCCTCAAATGGATCAACGGTCGCTGCTCCTCAACAGATGGACGCTCAGGATCAGATCTGGAGCTGGAGCATCATCGGACGGCTCTGGAGGGTCCTCGAAGAACTGATGGCCGGCGAACTTCGCCGGCCTCGTGAAGGTGCCTCCGGTCTCCTCTGCTGCGCCTGAAGGTCAGAGAAGCTCCGGCGTGAAGTTGCGCAGCTGCGGCGGGTCTCCAATGCCTCGGCCGAACCCTGGAAGGCTCCGGCGAGGTCGTCGGAGAAGAAGCTCCTGGCTGAACTGGGAAGGAGGCTCAGACACCCCCTTTGGACCTGCAAAATGGTCAAGAAGCTTCGCGGGTCGAGGGCAAAGTGCCTCGACCCGGTTAGGTGGCGTGAAGGTGGACGGTGCGGCGTGGCGAACGAGCTCCGGCGAGCGGAGGACGGTGAAGCTCGACTCCCAGATCCTGTGCGATCTGGGTTGAGTGAAGGTGCGTAGAAGGTGCGTGAGGGTACGGCGAAGGTGAAAATCGGGTCGGATTGGAAGATGGGTGATCGGAGTGGCCGGAATCGGAGAAAATGCGTTGGAGATGAAATTGGGGGAAATCGAAAATTAAGCTAAACTAGAGGAAACTACGGCTACCTGATGGATGCTGGAGACTGTGGTGGAGATGGGCTATCTCCGGGTCGTAGCTTCGAAGGGCGTCAAGGCCTGAAGCTCGGTGCTCGACGCTGGCGGCGGAGCAAGTACGGCGAGGTACGCCGGATCGATGGATTCACGTCCTCGCCTCACTGCAACAAGGGCTAACGCTCGCTGTCACTCAGGCGGAGCCAATGGAGGTCACGGGGAAGGAAGAGAAGGGCCAAAGATGCGGCGCGAGGGCGGCGGAGATGGTGGTTTTATAATGTGACCGGGCGATTAGGGTTGCGTGAGGACAGCAAAGGAAGGCGTGATTTTGATGGCGGAGGATCCGGCGAGGGAGAGGGATGTGCGGCGAAGAATTTGGGCGCGGGGGTTGAGTGGGAGACAGCTGGAGTCGCGTGGGAAAAATCGGGGAAGAAGGCGCGGCGCGCGACGGCCAGAAAAGGAAAGAGGCGCGGGGGAGTTGACCGGGGTCAACATTCCCCCGTGGCCCAATCAGGAGCGGCCACGTGTGCCCGAACTTTGACCATTTATTTTAGGGCAAAAATAGGTCGAATTAAAGAAAACTTAAAACATGAAATATTTTTCTTTTATTTTTTTCTATTTTTTGGTGATTTTTAATTAATTTTTGGAAATAAAAATAGGTTAGCTATATACATAGGTATATGTACACTATATGGATTTTTATTTTTGATTTTTTTATTTGTTATTTTTATGTGTTTTTATGCTCATTTTGTATTTTATTTATCTACAAGATAAAATATGGAATAAAAGAATTTTTATTTTATTTTTATCACATATATACAAGGGTGAAATAAATAAATGAATACATTTATATACATGGTATTAATACAATGTATTTTTGGTATTTTCAATTTTGTAATTTTTATTTGATTTTTGTTTTGTTTCTTTTTATTTATTTTATTTACAAAATAAGCCATAGAATATTCACAAAAAGTTTGGAAAATAAATGAATTTATTTACAAGGTTAAATAAATACAAGGGTGTGGTCTATACACATGGTGAAGGAAGAGTATTTTTGAATTTTTGATTTTTATCTTTTTATTTTGTTTTTAATAGAATATACACACAATATGTACAAGTATATTTTTGGGTGAGGAAAATATAAAGTTTTATGTATTTACAAATATATATAAATGTGAGCCCCTATCTCTCTCTACTTGGCTTTTATGCGGTCAGGCCCATGCTGAGCCCTCCCTTGGGTTAGGTTGCTCAATATTTATTCTAAATATTTCCCTCTTTTTCTTTTTGCTCTTTATTCTTTTATTTTGTGCACAAAAAACATGCTAATTATAGGTTTTTACACAATGCATGCTTTTGGTAATTATTTGTATTTACACATATCTACATGTATTTGCAAAGGTTTTTGTAGCTAAAATAGAAGAATAAAGAGTGATGAATGGGTATTCATCACCCCCCTATGCTTAACTTTGCTAGTCCCTTAGCAAACACTTATTTGAAAAAGAAGTGAAAAAGAAAGAAAGAAAAAGAAAAAGAGGATGTACATGGATCAAGGTTGACTTATTAAATTTTGCCTTCATTAACTTGAAATATGGAGCTCGATCAGATCTTTGGATTATTAATGTGTCGGAACCTTATTTGGACTTAAGCCTAAAACTCAACAGCCTCCAAGTTCCACCAATCTATGGGCAAGACTCCTCAATAAACCAGATCAGAACAAGTCTACATACACAAACTCTAATGACCATGAATCTTTCCTTGCGGTGTAAGTGATATGTGGCTCCCCACCTCAGAAGTGACAAAGAAACAACCTCCCTCAACCTGGTAACTCTAATGCCTCGGTCTAGCAACTCTTTCCTCGAGAAGCGGGGTATTCCCTTCTAAGTTCAAGTGCAACCGGCTCAAGGAGAGGGGGTAGAAGTATAGAGTTTTGGAAGCCTAGCCAGTGTAGCTAAGTCTCCCGCTGCAAGCTTCATGAGATGTAACATGATACCATAAGCTTTTGCTTTTCACTCCGGTGGGGTTATTAAATTTTCAATCCGACCCACCACTTTTTTGGAGTTCTTTTTTGCATTTTTTTTTTTTTAAGACTTCTGTACAACATATCTACATGGTGCAGCATATATAAGAAATTTCCCCTTGAGCCAGTAGACTATCCCTCTTTTGAAGCTTTATTGCAACCCACAGCTTCTGTCTTTAGCTTTCAACACCACTAGACCAAGTTGAGGTGCACTTCCTTCACTATAAGAAGAAGAGAGGTTCCGCCTAGAAGTACTACCCTCATATGCTACCCCAAGCCAAAGGAAACTGCCTCCTCACCACCTCATCCATGGAGAGCCATGTGTAAAGTGCAGGTGCAAGTGAAGCCATTGTCTCTGAGAGTCATGCGTGTGTTGTTAAGTGCTCTACTTAGGCTCATCAAGATGACATATGCTCATAGCCTAGTGGACTCAAAGAATTAAGTCCTTATGGACCTGAAAAGCCTTAACCCTAAGTCCTATAAGATTCCTCTTGAAGTTAAGTGGTTTAAGATCTTTTCAAGCTCCATTTCTCAATTTAGTTTCAGGCTTAGTTTAAATGTCAACTCTCATCCAGGAAAAACTATATACATATATGTACACAAGATGCTATTTACAAATATTTTACAATCATGCAAAAATTTTTGAAAAATGTTTTGAAATCATGAATGAATGATGCATGAAGTGCAAGTTTTGCAAAATGATATTTACACACATTTACACAAGATTTTTGCAAACTTTTGATTTTCAAAACATTTTAAAAAATTTGTACTATATACATAATTTTGATACAAAATATTTACACAAGCTTTACACAAAAGATTTTTGAAATCTTTTTTACAAAAATACTTTGTACACTAGCTATGTTTGTGCAAGAATAAAAGAGGTTTATGTTCATGAAAAAAATTTTTAATTTTTGTGATTTTTAGCCATTTTATTTATTAACACACTCACACAAAGTACGAGTTATGGCTAAAGTATATATGAAATATATACACACCCCCCCTATACTTAGCTCGAGCGATGTCCTCAGAGTGATCAAGAGCGATGAAGAAGAAGACATAACTCGTGCTTAGTAAAAGGGAAGTGAAAAGGAATGGCTAAGTACAGGAACGAATAAATGAATAAAATGAGAGGAACTCGGTGGTTTCCCCCTATACTTAGGATTAACTGATCCTGAGTATAGAAAGCTGTACATGAAGGGAAAGCCGAGTGAAGAATATACAGAATCTGCCCCCCCTATACTTAGGGTGAAATATCCCTAAGTATAGGCAGCAAAAACAAGAGCAGAAAGAATGAAAAGAATACGCACAGGTCCGACATCCCCCCTATACTTAGGGTAAAGTACACCCTAAGTATAGCATAATCATAAGATGAGAGACGGGATGTGGGACTAAAGAATAGAATGATATGGACAACTGGATCTATACAGGCGGAGGAACAGTTAAAATCAGGCGTGAGATGTAAAAGATGTGAGTCAAAAGACCACATCTCACGCAAAATGAATAGCGGCAATAATAACGTCCCGCGGCTCATGATCTAGAAATGGTTTGAGCCGCTGGCCGTTCACTCGGAAGGTACTCTCAGAAGATAACTCGGATATATCAATGCTACCGTTATCGTGTACCTTTCTGACCAAATAGGGTCCTTTCCATTTGCTCTGTAGCTTCCCTGGAAATAATCTAAGCCTCGCATCAAACAGCCATACTTTCTGTCCAATCTCAAAATGCTTGTGGCTGATATGAGAATCATGCCACTCTTTGACTTTCTCCTTATAATGTAGGCTGTTTGAGAAAGCTGTATCTCTAAGCTCTTCCAAGGCGGCTAACTCTGCCCTCCTCTGGTCTCCTATACCATGTGGATCCATCAATATGTCTGTAACTGCCCAAAGTGACTTGTGCCTCAGCTCGACTGGTAGGTGACAAGGTTTGCCATAAACGAGGCGAAAGGGAGATGTACCCAATGGAGTCTTGAAAGATGTCCGATATGCCCACAAGACCGAGTCCAAAAGCTGTGACCAATTCTTTCGGTCAGGGCGGACGACTTTCTGCAAAATATTCTTGATCTCCCTATTCGACACTTCAGCTAGACCATTCGTCTGTGGATGGTATGGTGTGGCAACACGATGGTCTATACTGAACTCTCTAGCAAGTGCCTTCACCTGGTCGTTGATGAAATGAGATCCCCCATCAGAAATCAGAACTCGTGGAACCCCAAACCGCATGATTATGTGCTTCTTCAAAAATCTGCAAACTGTCTTTGCATCTGCGGCTCGGGCGGGGATAGCCTCAACCCAACGACTAACATAATCTACGGCCAACAGAATGTACTCAAATCCCTGACTCTTAGGGAATGGACCCATGAAATCGATGCCCCATGCGTCAAAAACCTCACAGAAGTGAATGGGCTGCATCGGCATCATATCACGCTGTCCACAAGTGCCCATCCTCTGACAGTCAGTACACCTCTTCACGAACTCATCTGAGTCCTTGAAGAGTGTAGGCCACCACAAGCCGGATTGGAGCACTTTCTGTGCCGTTCTCCTCCCAGAATGATGTCCTCCTGCCTCAAGCTTGTGGCAGTAAGTGAGGACACTATGATGCTCCTCCTGAGGAATACACCGACGCCAGATGCTATCCCCTCCTTCGTGGTAAAGGATGGGATCCTCCCAGTGGTAGGACTTGGCCTTCGCAAGGAAGGTCTCAATCCTCTGCTTGGGCCAATCTTGTGGGACTTTCCCAGCAACGAGAAAATTCACGATATCGGCATACCACGGGAGTGAGGCGATAGCAAGGATCGCCTCATCTGGGAAGGTATCACAAATGGGATCAATCTGCTCAGAATCCTCAGGCTGCTCTAGTCGGGATAAATGGTCCGCCACCACATTCTTGACTCCAGGCTTATCCTTGATCTCAATGTCGAACTCCTGGAGTAGAAGGATCCATCTAGTAAGTCTGGCCTTGGCATCCTTCTTTGACATGAGGTACCTGATGGCGGTGTGGTCGGTATACAAAGTCACTCGGGATCCAATGATATATGATCTGAATTTATCTAGGGCAAACACTACTGCTAGCATCTCCTTCTCTGTGACTGTATAATTCCGCTGGGCGGAATCCAATGTGCGGCTAGCATAGTGTATCGCAAATGGTACTCCATCCCTCCTCTGTCCTAGCACGGCCCCTACGGCAAAATCAGAGGCGTCCGTCATGATCTCGAATGGGAGAGACCAATCGGGTGGCTGAAGGACAGGAGCCTCAATAACACATTGCTGGAGAGTCTCAAAGGACGAAAGACACTTGTCATCGACAAGGAACTCGGTGTCTTTCGTCAAGAGGTCAGTCAACGGTCGGGCAATCTTGCTGAAATCATGAATGAATCTCCTGTAAAAACCAACGTGCCCTAGAAATGACCGTAGCTGCTTCAAATTGGACGGCGGTGTGAGTTTTCTAATGACATCGACCTTGGCCGGATCAACCTCCATGCCTCTGTTGGAGATGATGTGGCCAAGCACCGTCCCTTGCGTCACCATGAAGTGACTCTTCTCCCAAGATAGAACCAACCGGGTAGCAATACATCGCTGAAGCACTCGGTCTAGGCAGTCAAGACAGGAATCGAATCCGTCGCCGTAAACCGAGAAGTCGTCCATGAAGACCTCTAAACACTCCCCTACCATGTCCGAAAAGATTGACAGCATGCATCTCTGAAAAGTCGCAGGGGCGTTACATAGCCCAAATGGCATGCGTCGAAAAGCGTATGTACCGAAGGGACAGGTAAAGGTGGTCTTCTCCTGATCCTCAGGAGCGATGGCCACCTGGTTGTAGCCCGAGTACCCATCTAGGAAGCAATAATGGCTCTTCCCTGCCAGTCTCTCAATGATCTGATCTATAAAGGGCAGGGGGAAATGGTCCTTCTTGGTGGCCTGGTTGAGTCTCCTGTAGTCAACGCAGACCCGCCAAGAGGTGGGTACTCGTGTAGCGATCTCCTCTCCCGACTCACTGATCACAGTCGTGATGCCCGTCTTCTTGGGCACCACATGCAAGGGGCTGACCCACTTGGAGTCGGAAATGGGATAAATAAAATCTGCACTCCACCATTTTGATATTTCCTTCATGACAACCTCTCTTAGGTTGGGGTTCAGTCGCCGCTGGAACTCACGCGACGGCTTCGCCCCTTCCTCGAGATAGATATGGTGGGAGCACAATGAGGGACTAATCCCATGGAGATCTGCTACGCTCCATCCAATTGCCTTGCGGTTCTTTTCAAGAACCTCCATCAGACGGGATTCTTGCTCTCCAGTCAGATCGGCAGAGATGATGACTGGGTACATCTCAGACTCTCCCGCAAGGAATCTGTACTTCAGCGAAGTAGGGAGCGGCTTTAGTTCTGGACAGCTGGGTGCTGGCAAATCTGGCTTCTGAAGAAGATGTGTGTATGCAGACAATTCTGCCAAATTTGCCTGGGAAAATGATAATGAACTCTCACAAACTGGATCTGGAGAAGGCGGGTCCTCTACATTGTCTCTGATCTGTTCTGCCTCTACCTCCTCCTCATCTATAGGCTCAGGTGGATCCAGATCTGGCATCTGATCATCACAATCTGCCCAATCAGATTCTGAATCCGAGGGATCTATATCAGACTCGGTGGCATCAGTACCACCGGAGAACAAGGTGGCATCAGCACCACCATAGAGCAGGGTGGCCTCAGTACCACCATCACTGGAAATCGTGTCGCGATCAAGGTCCGACTCTGCTGACTCAATAGTATCCTGAACCAAGGCTGTGCTCTCCAGACTATCCTCTGCTATCATCTCTGCATCAGCTGTATCTGAATATGAGAGGATGGTCTGTGCTGCAGGATCTGCCCACACTGCCTCATCATCTGTGATCACAAAATCACAGTCCTGGTGGATGTCTGGTCCTGCGTCTGTTAGTTGTTCTGAATCTGTACTGTCCTCTGAGCGGGATCTAGCTCTGGCTCTGTGGTCCTTAACCGTCTCTATTTGTATACTCTCGCCCTGGACGCGAAAGAATACCTTCCCACTGTCATGGTCAGTCACCGCTTTGGCTGTGGCCAGGAATGGGCGACCGAGGATAATGGGGGAATCGGTCAACGAGTCAGGGGTCTCCATGTCCAGCACTACGAAGTCCACGGGGAATTGCAAACCCTGAATCGTGACGACAACGTCTCGCAACAACCCCTTTGGCCTCTTGACAGACCGATCAGCAAACTGAAGGTATGTCCTGCTCTGTCTAAGAGTGCCCAACTCTAAGTGGTCGAGGAGGGCTGCCGGAAGAAGGTTGATCGACGATCCGCTATCTAAGAGAGTACGGTCGAACCTCTGCTCACTAATCTGACATCTGACATACGGGGCCCCTAAATCTGGCCTCTTAGTCGGCAGATGGTTCTGGATCGCGTAACACGTGGCTTTGGTCAACACATGAATTTCTGCGGTCTTGTTCCTCTTCGTCCTTCTGACTGTGGTCTTATCTCTCAAGGATCGCTGAAGAAGAGGGATGTGTTGCAAAGCCTCATTGAGGGTCAGCTGGATCTGCAATTTTTTTTTCTCTTTTCTTTTTTTTTCTCTTTTTTTTTTCTTCCCCTTCCCCAACTCAAGGGCTCTAGGGAAGGGGATCACAGGGTCCTTCTCAGATGAAGGACTAGGAATAGGTCTAGACGGTTCGATGACCGGATCCTCACAAACATCATTCACCACAGTGGGATCAGAAGAAACTAAACCTTTTCCTTTATTCAAATCAGAGTTCTGAGATACATTCATGCGAGGAAAGACAACATTTCTATCAGAATAAATGTTGGTGGCATCAGTACCACCTCTAGTTGGCTCTACAACTAGACGTCTTGCGGCCTCAGTACCGCGGGCTGGCTCGGCTCGGCTGGTGGCGTCAGTACCACCTCCTCGATGTGGTGAAATGGCGGCCTCAGTACCGCCGGTGGAAACAGCATCTCGGGTGGCCTCAGTACCACCGTCATCATGATGTGCGGCTTCAGTACCGCTCTCCTCCTCCTCATCTGGCGCTCTAGATGGATCCTCGTGTGGTCGCTCAGATGAGGCGCCGCCTGCTGGTCTTCTACCGCTCCTAAGTGTGACAAAATCAGCATCAAATAAATCCGAAGATGTATCATCAAATGGGTCACTAGGAGTGGCAAATTCAGTGTGAACTACCTGCTCAGATTTCCTCTTCAAGCTATTCGGATTCGGCTCGATCTGTGCAGGGATGGCGGCCTTCCCTCTCATCAGGTCCCGCATCTCCTGGCGGAACTCGTCCATCTCCCGTCTAAATGTAGCCTGTTGCTCTGTGAAGAGACGGGCTAGATCATCCATGGCGGGGCTCTCATGGGAACCCGACGGGTTGCCTCTCTGGTAATGAGGCTGCTGGACCGGCTGCTGCTGTGGCTGAGAGGGGTAAGAGGAATGATGCTGCTGCTGGTGAGCCTGCTGCTCACGTCTCCAACTCTGTCCCTGCTGCTGGTAGGGACGAGGTACGAAGGATGATGGCTGATGTGGCTGATATGCAGGGGGCTGCTGGTGATCTCTCTGCTGGGAGTACTGCCCTCCCTGACCGGCTGGCTGTTGTTGGGATTGGTTACCCCCATTCCCCCACCTGAATCCGGAATGGTCTCGTCGGATTCCAGGTTGAGGACGGTCATACCAAATCCCGTTGACATCCATCAACGGCTCAGCATCAAAGGGGTCTGGTGGCAGTGCTGCCAGAGGCTGATCCGGCTGATATACCACCATCTGTAAGTCTGGAGATGGTGGTGACTGGTAAGGGGGCTGCTGCTGCTGGTACGGCTCCTCCTGTACAAGGTGAACTTGTCTAGGCTGCTGCAAGGAGCTGGAGCGCTGGGACGAGCTGCGGCTGCCGCCGGAATCGCCTCGCGACAGAAGACGGGGCTGAGGAGCCGTCTGTGCCTCCTGAAGACACAAGAGCTGGGTCTTCATGTCGCTCAGAGTTTGTGCCATTTGCTCCATCTGAGTTATGCCCTGGCACTGCTTCTTCTCTATGATTTCCATGCGGTCCAACTTCTCGCTGATAATCCCCATGTCCGCAGTGGCCGACTCTGCCTGTGCGGCCGCAACTGTGGACGAACTGGATGGACCTGCATCAACCCGTGCTATCCGCTGATACTGCACGGGTCCTGGCGGCTGCTGAGATCTCTGAGTGTACAACCGAGTCTGGGACATCACCATGTAATTTTCTGCCATCTCTTCGTAGATGGCCCAGACTTGGTTGTGGTCCTTGGCAAAGTAGGACCCGCCGCAAGAAGCATTCACCAGACCCTGAAGCTCTGGTGTCATCCCACTAAAGAAGCTCTGAACTAGGTTCGGCTTCGAGATGTCGTGGTGTGGGCATCTATCCAGAAGCTCTCTGAACCTCTCCCATGCTTCGTGAAATTGCTCATTAGGGAGCATGGAGAAGTTGTTGATCAGGGCCCTCGCTGCATTCGTCCGCCCGAGTGGATAGTACTTGTTCAAGTACTCGGTGCGGAGCTGATCCCAGGTGTAAACAAACTTCCCTAGATGTTTCAGCCAGGCGGCTGCTCTATCTGCCAGTGAAAAAGGGAAGGCCATCATTCGAATCGTATCTTGGTCCACATGACGGTCGTGGACAGTACTGCAGATCATCAAAAACTCCTGGAGATGGAGATGGGGTTCCTCAGTGGCAAGCCCGTGAAAATGAGGGAGCATCTGCAGGGTGTTCGGAGGGAACTTGAAATCCCCCACGATAGCAGGTACCACCACCCAATGATGCATCAGTGTAGATCCGGGGTTGTGTAACTCCCGCATCGTTCTCGGTGGTTCTCCTCCGGCGGCGGCTGCAGCTGCTGCGGCAGCTGCTGCTGCGGCTGCTGCCTCTGCATCAGCGTCAGGAATGTCCTCAGGCTCGCTCGGCTCTTCTCGCTCTCTTCGGAGTCGCTCCATCTCCCTTCTCATCTCTATCATGAATGCCCCCTGATCGCGTAACTGTTGCTGAACTGTCTCTAATGACGCGATCAGGGTGGAGTTAATCGCTCCCTGGTCTAAGACAAAATGTTCGGGCTGGCGATCGTCTGAACTGCCGGCTCCAGCCATAGGGATGTCTGCAAAATCAGATGAGCCCAACTCAGGTTCTGTTAAATCAATTCGTCTTTCCTCGGGCTCATGTCTCTCAGTAGGAAAAGAAAGGGGGTCGAGGGAGAACAGGGTGGAATCGTACTCGGGCCCGGAGAGCTGGTCTCGACTCTCACGGGCCAACCTAGATGATGAAGTAGCCGCGCCTGAAAGCGGTGCAGCCAGAGGCTGCCTAAGAGATCGTCTACCCATCATCTTGATCTGGCGAGTAAGGCGGATGAGATCTGGAGAAAATATGATCGCAAAGCAAACCCCTTGTTCACCAACTCAACACAATCTGAAGACCGTGAAAGCTCGGTCAATTTATCTTGTCAATTTTTATTTGGTGAACACACAAAATATCAGAGCGATTACGTGACCTGCTGGGATACCCGATACTCTCTCAACCGACTGTCCCGCACAGAAGAGTCGGTAATCAGTCGAGATGAGCACCGGAGGGCTTTACCTAGTGTTCGGGTCACTCTCTCGCACAATCAAACCAAACAATGAGGGGGTTGCTCTCCCCAAGACAAATTTTTAATGTGAGTGTCTTTTAGGGTCAATAATGTTATCCAGTCCCAATTTTTATTGTTTTTTTTTCTTTTTAGTTTTTTCAAAATAAATACAAGCGGCCTAACGGTTTTTCCGATTCTCCTGATGATTAAGCCAAAAACAGAGGGAGAAGACGAAAAAGCCGATGCGCGAGAAAATCAATGATGCATGCAGAGAAAGAAATGCGTACCTTGTCTCCAGCACTCTACATGCAAGTGATCCGCGCAGAATTTAAATACAGAATTAAACTACCTAAATGATGCAACGAGGAAAAACCGAGTCCTAGATGAGCAACTTCTATTGATCGTGAAGAACAATAGTTAGCCAACCGAATCGAGTCCGGAGTCCGATCTTGGGAGTCACTCGGTGCCCGCCACAACGGGTCCTGCCAGCGCTGTATGTGACTCCTCACGGCACGTGGTCTCAAATCCAATTAAACTAACTTTTTCAGTGAATTTTATCAAGGTCCAATTACGTTCTATAGGAACAGATATTCTATTAAGTGTTGGGCCTTAGATATCTACATCACAATCAACAGAAATTCCTAAATCTAGGGGCTCGAGAAAAACCGCGTAAACACCGGAAAAGGCAGCTAGCTATCAAAACCACGATAAAAGCCGCGAAAAACCAAATGGGTCCCCCGAGCACACCGGTGCTCAGCGAAACAGACCCGCTAAGTTACAAATGTCCACAAGTCCAAAGTTCAGAGTCTAAGTTATTACAAAAAAATTGTTCTCTCTCTCTCTCTAAATAGAAAACTCCTTCTTCTCTCTCTTCCTCCTGCTCTTCTTCCCGTGCGGGTCCTCTAAATAGTAACTCCAAGTTCTCCACGCAGTACCTCGCACAAAAAAAATAGAAAGAGAGAGTGTCAGAAAACAGTTATAATGTAGAGAGACAATATGGAAAAATGACTACAAAGCCGTGCTCCCCGGCAACGGCGCCATTCTGACGACACGGAAATCACACTAACAACTGAGGTAGAAAATAAATCACAATGTCGTTGTCCTCAATCGCTCAGAATGTGTCAGTCAAGAAAATTGAACCACGAATGAAAATAAATCAATGAAATACAGAGAAGTGGTCCTGCTATAAGATTAACCTGGTATAGCTCCCAGGGTCGAACACAAGGAGCACAGATTGGCCTTGCGGCCTACGATGTAGTCAATTTGAACTAAAACACAGAGAACATATTTTTGTGGTTTTTATTTGTTTTTATAATTTTTTTTAGATTTTTTTTTAATTGAAGAGAAAATGAAAGAAAGTAAATACAAGGGCACTTCAACAATTTATTAAACACTCCAAAAATAATGCAAAAATTAAGGAAAAATGGTTTTTATGTTTTAAATGTTTTTTACTGTTTTTGGTGAATTTTTGGGATTTTTCTAATGAGTAAATTATTTATTAAAAATCAAACAATGCGAAAAACAAAGGGGACTGTCCAGCAAGGCTTAAGACCCAAAAATAAAATAATTTTGGTTCTCAAAAAGCCCTGAAGGTAATTTTCCTATAATCTATGAAGAATAAGGAAAATTTAGGCACCCTAATTATTGTTTTTGGATTTTTAATTTATTTATTATAATTTTTATGAGTTTTTAGGGGTTTTTCAATTTTTAGGGTTTTTAAGTGATGAAAACTAGCCAAACTTGGCTAGAAAATCAAGCAACAAGCAAGAAACAGTAACCCAATTTTTTAGAATTTTTGGTGGAGTTTTTATATTTTTTTTTGGTATTTTTAAAGTCAAACAGTAGCAAAATTAGGTGTTTTTGAATTTTTAAAAATAATAAATGAAATCAAAAATGTCCCCAAAAATCATAGAAATTCCTACACCATGGCAGGAGCCATGTGTCAAAATCTCATTGGATTTGGGGGTCGTTTGATATTTTATTCAAAAATAAAGGTGGGGTACTGTGCACAGGGACCTAAGTGCAAATACCCAAAGATCTGGGGGCCTTGGTGCAAAATACCCAGCAAGTCACGCGCTTCGCGCGTGGCTGGGGCACACAGGGACCAAATTGCAATAAAAACCAAGTCCTAGGGCTATTTGATAACTCGTATCAAAAGCCCAGGGGTATGGTTGCAAAATTCCCAATAAATAACGCACATGCGCATAAACAATGCTCACAGGGGTATATATATGCAATTATTCAAAAATATTCATGCATTCATTAACATTCCAGAACTACAGGGCTAAAGATGCAAAAATCCCAAAGTAACACGTGACGAAGCACGTGGTTCACTACTGGCAGGGGTATAATTGCAAATAAAATTAAGCGCGAGGGTCTCTATGCAAATATCCCAGAAAATAAACAACTGAATTAAAAATTACAGGACTAAAAAGAAATGGACAAACTACGAGGGGGCCCTATGATATTTACCCCTTTATTAGCCGACGGTCGGATGTGCGCCACGTGGGTGATCTGACGGCTGGGATGCGCGGCGCTTTACTTCTTCGGCTCTTGGGCTCGATCAACGGCGGAGGGAGAGGCACGTGGACGATCGAGCGGTGCTAGGTTACTGCGCCTCTCTCCTCGGTTGCGACGGTCCAGATGAGATCCTCAGATGGATCAACGGCTGCTGCTCCTCTACAGATCGACGGCTAGGATGAGAACTGGAGCGAGGTCTTCATCGGACGGCTCTGGAGGGTGGAGGAAGAACTCGACGCCGGCGAACTTCGCCGACGTCCTGCGTGAACTCCGGTCCTCCTCAGCTGCGCCTGAAGGTCGGAGAAGGTCCGGCGTGAAGTTGCGCAGCTGCTGCGGGTGGCCAAGGGCCCCACCGAGCCCTGGAGGGGCTCCGGCGAGGCCTAGTGGCTCGAAGCTCCTGGCTGAACTGTGAAGGAGGCTCAGACACCCCCTTTGGACCTGCAAAGTGGTCAAGAAGCTTCGCGGGTCGAGGGCAAAGTGCCTCGACCCGGTTAGGTGGCGTGAAGGTGATCGGTGCGGTGGGGCGGAAGAGCTCCGGCGAGGCGACGGCGGTGGAGCTCGACTCCCAGATCCTGTGCGATCTGGGTTGTGCGAATGGGTGAAGAAGGTGCGCGAGGCGATGGCGAAGGTGATCGTAGGGTCGGATGGTCGAGATGATACGCGAAGTGATCGGAATCGGATATGTACGTCGGAGCTATGATTTGGGCGTAATCGGAAATTGGAAGAAATTAAAAGGAATTAAGGCTACCTGATGGATGCTGGAGACTGTGGTGGAGCTGGTCTTGCTCCTGGTCGTAGCTTCGAAGGGCGTCAAGGTCTGAAGCTCGATGCTCAACGCCGGCGGCGGAGCAAGAACGGCGAAGTTACGCCGGATCGATGGTATCGCCCCCTCGCCTCACTGCAACAAGGGCAAAGCTTGCTGTCACTCTCGCGATACCGATGGAGGTCACGGGGAAGAAGGAGATGGGCCAAAGATGGGGCGCGGAGGCGGCGGAGGTGATGGTATATATGGTGACAGCGTCGACTAGGGTTGAGGGTGGACGGCTAAGGAAGGTGTTGATTCGATGGCGAAGGATCCGGCGAGGGAGAGGGATGAACGGCGAAGAATCCGGGCGTGGGGTATGCGTGGGGGACAGCCTGGAGTCGCGTGGGAAAATCGGCGAAGGAGGCGCGGCACGCGTGGTCCAGAAAAGGAAGGAGGTCGCGGGGGAGTTGACCGGGGTCAACATTCCCCCGTGGACCAATCAGGAGCGGCCACGTGTGCCCGAATTTTGATTATTTATTTTAGGGTAGAAATAGGCCGAATTAAATAAAACTCAAAACATGAAATATTTTTCTTTTATTTTTTTCTATTTTTTGGTGATTTTTATTTAATTTTTGGAAATAAAAATAGAGTAGCTCTATATATAGGTATATGTACACTACATGGATTTTTATTTTTGATTTTTTATTTGTTATTTTTATGGATTTTTATGCTCATTTTGTATTTTATTTATTTACAAGATAAAATATGGAATAAAAGAATATTTTTATTTTATTTTTATCACTTATATACAAGGGTGAAATAAATGGATATATACATTTATATACATGGTATTTATACAAAGTATTTTTGTATTTTCAATTTTGTAATTTTTATTTGATTTTTGTTTTGTTTCTTGTTATTTTATATATTTACAAAATATGCCATAGAATATTCACAAAAAGTTTAGAAAATAATTGAATTTATTTAGAAGGTTAAATAAATACAATGGTGTGGTTTATACACATGGTGAAGGAAGGGTATTTTTGAATTTTTTTGATTTTTATCTTTTTATTTTGTTTTTAATAGTTTTTAAATATACACAATATAGACAAGGATATTTACAACATATTTTTGGGTGAGGAAAATATATAGTTTATTGAATTTACAGAAGTATATACACATGAGCTCCTATCTCCCTCTACTTTGGCTTTTATGCGGTCAGGCCCATGCTGAGCCTTCCCTTGGGTTAGGTTGCTCAATATTTATTCTAAATATTTCCCTCTTTTTCTTTTTGCTCTTTATTCTTTTATTTTGTGCACAAAAACATGCTAATTATAGGTTTTTACACAATGCATGCTTTTGGTAATTATTTGTATTTACACATATCTACATGTATTTGCAAAGGTTTTTGTAGCTAAAATAATAGAATAAAGAGTGATGAATGGGTATTCATCAGAGGGCCCGGTGGACTTGGAGTGCATCGGAGGTCGACGGACGCGACGTGCACCGACTGCTGATGAGCTTGGAGAATTTATTTATCTTCGAGAGAATTTTTGTAAATTGTTGTAATTATTTAGGTAGTTGCTCATTTATAGCGGCTCTTGTTTGAGAGCTCGCGTGTGTAAAAAAAACTTGGACTTTATTTGTGGTGTGTCGAGATCTGTTTCACTCTCCGGTGAGGGTGGGGCTCGACTTGAGTGGCGAATTTAAGGATTAGGCACATGGTAGCTTAGAATCAAATTTGTTTGTGCCCATCGTAAGTTAGGCCACACATATCTTAGAAGATTCACATATCTTATAAGATTCATAATGAGACACACATAAACACGTACTACTTAGCTCAAAATTCAATCAATTCTTCCCCGCTAACAGTATACTGTTTAGGTGCGATTTTTCTCGATCTGCATGCATTTAGTGTAATATTTACAAATTCAGTTTTGCATAACGCATGAAGAGTGCTGGGATTCACTGTAAGTATACCTTCTTCTGAGCATGCATCATAGTTTCTCGTTTGCATTCTGATTTCCGATTCCCCTCTTGTTTTACAACTTAAGGTCAAAATGAAATTGGGACTGAACGGTAGACGTGCTTGTGTGTTCACATAAATTTCAAGTGATAACCTAACTCTAAAACTGGGACTGAATTGAGCAGGTCGATTTAAAATAATTGGAATAAAAAGAACCCTTGTTCTCGGGTGCATAAAGCCCTCATTGTTTGTTTTACTTGCAAGTGAGAGAGAGAGACCCTAGGATAGAGCCAAGTCTGGATTTCTTACTTACTACTGGTTCTTTATTTTCAGGCGATTAGCTACTTTTCAGTGAGGAATACGGGTAGCCGTATTTATACGGTCCGGATTTCCTTAGCAGAGTGGGAGGTTTAGAGGGCGCTTTAGTCCTCAAGGAACGGGCTTCGGCTTGTACTTACTCCTATACTGGCTGAAAGTAGGCCAAACTAGTCGTAAGAACCGGGTCAGTCTGTAGGAAAATACGTGCACCTAACAGCTCGTTAATCTTTCCAAGATTGTATTCTCACCAACTAAAATTGACAAGATAATTCGGCCGAACTCTTACGGCCTTCACGTGTTGCGTTGGTGAAATCGAGGGTTTGGATTGCGTTTGTATTGTGTGAGTTTACTCCGCACATTTACGTGCACCGTAGAACTAGCACCTCATTGAAATATCGTGTTCTAATCGGTTCTTTTTACATCGAAGATGACTGATTGGGGGGATAATTATTCGGACATTGCGAATTTCCCGTTGAACCCTCCAAGAAGTATGTCTTCACAGGTCCATGCGCAACGTGGACCAACCTGGACTCATGACCCTCTTGAGCCCAGGATCACCCACTCTTGGGATGGTTACTCTCAAACCATTCCCTTTCTCTCTTCCCACCTCACCGAGGAAGACCTTCGCCTCGATGAGAATATCTTGATTCATAAATCCTCTTCTAATCAAGAACACATTGCTGATTCAGGCCATATAGAAGACACAAGTAAAATGCCTCCAAAGAAGAAAGAAGAGGAAGAAGAGAACAATGAAGACCCAATGAAAATGATACTTGCCAGATTAGCTGCATCTGAGCAGCAACAAGTACTTCTCAGAGCTCAGTTAGGACAGTTGAATGTTGGGGTCCAACTACCAATGGATGCGGCATACAACCCCGGACAATATCAAATTCATAACTACTTGAGTCCGGCTGAACCCACTGTTGACTTTGAGTTGAAGCCGCACTTTCTGAACCTGCTGCCACATTTAGATGGGAATGCTTCTGAGGAGCCATATGCATTCCTAAGGGACTTTGAGCTCATCTGTGCTAACCTCAAACATAATAATGTTAGCCAGGATTATATTAGGCTCAAAGCCCTTCCATTTGCCTTGGGTGGAAAAGCCGATTACTGGGTGAAGAATCTTGGAATCATCATCACCACTTATACCCAGTTCAAGGACCTATTCCTAAAGAAGTTCTACCCATTGAGTAGAACTAACATGATGAGGACGCCAATTACGAGTTTTTCCCAGTTACCCCATGAAGCCTTCTGTGATGCTTGGGAAAGATTCAAGGACATCCTGCAGAAGTGTCCTTGTCATGGATTAGATGACAATATCTTGGTCCAATCCTTCTTCACTGGTCTCAACCCTGAGATGCAGGGTTTAGTGAGCGCTGCCTGTGGAGGCAGCTATACATCTCGAGGAGCGGATACCGTCTGGAGGGTATTCGAGCAGATGGCTGAAACTAGCCGCTCACAGATGGCCAGCATGGCCTATACACCATCCCCCAGTTCACTCTCATTTGGAGGGGGAAAATCATCTATAGTTGATCTCTCTCAGGACGTGATCCCTAGCATGGGACTTCTTGCTGACAAGCTTACTGTAGTCGAGAGGATCGACAGGAGGATTGATGAGTTAGATCGAAGTGTCTCCAAACTTCCAAAACAGATGGAGGAGTTGACTGGGAAGGTATCTAAGATAAAGATACCTGTCGTGACTGCACCCTCTGCTCCCGTATACCGAGTTCACCATGTTCAGGAGCAGTTGGTGTCAGGGCAACCCCAGCCGTGGAAGCAGGACCAATCCTACACCCACTCTTTCCAGCAGCCACCTCCAGTAGCAGAGACAGTCCAGGAGGAGCCTCCACCGGTTTGGGATGTGAATGAAGTATGGTATACTCAGGACCCTGCCAGGCAGGGAAGTACGGGAGACCGACAGTCCTATCAGCGTCCCCCGACCTTTCATAACACCGCATTCACCTCCGCACCACCTCCTTCACAGCATAGCCCTGGATTCCAGCCACCCCAGCAGCAGAGGCAGCTAACCCAGCAGCATGGCCGACAGGGCCATTACCAGGCGGGCCAGCAGGGTCCGCAACCCCAGCAGCAGCAGCAGAGGCAGTACTCTGGCCAGCAGGGCCAGTCTTCCCGTCCTTCTTCCCAGTCTTATCCACTTCCTTCTTCGTCTAGTCCCGTGGATATTCAGCAGCAGATACTCGACGAGCTACGTTCCTACAGGAACGAGATTCAAGACTTACGGGTGGATGTCAACCGCCTGTCCAGATGGCGAGACGAGCAGACTGCACCCTCTACCTCTATCCCAGCCCAAGTTCAGGCTAACCCCAATAGCCTGAACAGATCTAGTTCTCAGTAGCACTTTGGTCAGGTATACTATTCAGTATCTCCTAGATCTGAACATGAGATTCTTTCGTGTGATGAGGCTAACCACATGTCACTTAGGAGCGGAAGGACCGTGACCGTACCTGACCGGGCGAGGGATACGAGGAGGGGCATCTCTGGAGCTCTACCTGAGGAGTCTTCAGAGGACGAGGAGGAGAGGCATCATATTTCGGAGCCCCATCAGCATCATTTGAGGATTTCTACTCAGGGAGCCGAGAGGAGAAGGAGAGCACGTATGCAGCATCGGCAGCATGGATATTCTTCTGAGTCTACGGAGGACCTTGCATCTCCGGTTGTGGCGGATACCACTCCAGCTTCTATTCCACAACCTGTAGTAGATAGTTTAGATTTTGAGTCCATGTTGCATCAAAAAGATTCTTGTGTGAAGAACTCTGTTTCCGTTAATGCAAAGAATGATCTTTCAGTTCATGATTCAGATTCTTCATCCTCTATTTCCCTAGCTTCAATCCCTTTCCCCCGTGCTCTTACGGCAGGAAAGCGCATCAAAAAGATTCAGAAAGATGACCCCGATATGACACGACTTTGTAAAGAAAACATCACAGTTAAGGTGCCATTTGATGAATATGTGGCTAACCATCCTGCCTTCCAAAAATACCTTAAGGTGAGATGCACACCTACAAGGGTTAGCAGGAAGAAAGATAACCGAAATATAAAGACACATGTCTTATCAGTAGCCACAACCTATTGTCTCAAGAATCAGACTTTGCCAAAGAAAAAGAGAGACATGGGTGCTCACTATGTGGAGAGTCGTATTGACGACATTGCGTTTGCACGCACACTCTTAGATAACGGTTCTTCGATCAACTTACTTCCCTTAGCATTATACCAGAAATTGGAGTTGGGACCACTTCACAAATCAAGAGCTTTACTCCAATTCGCAGATCGTTCAATGAAGAGACCTAAGGGAGAAGTGAAGAACGTAGTTATCTCGATTGAGGGGCAGAACTATCAGGTTGACTTCACAGTCTTGGACATGGAGACCCCCAATCATTGGAGAGAATCTCAGATCATTCTCGGACGACCCTTCCTTAGGACCGCAAGCGCAACTTTCGATTATGGTACAGGAATGATGAAGTTCCGTTCTCCAGGTGGAGAAGTGAACCTTGAGATGAAGCAAACCAAGTGTCAGCGACCTGATTCAGAGAGTAGTACAGAGTACTCATCTTTAGAGGCAGATTGTACTATGATTAGCACAGTTGGGATTTGGGGACAGATTCCTTCAGGACAGAGAGAGACCCTTTCATCTGGAGAGGATATAGTGCATGATGCAGTTTGCCAGATGTTGACTGATCTTACTAGAGATGCATCAACCTATTCTCATGATGACATAGAGATCCATCCGGATCTGTCAGTTCCATCTTCTTCGGAACAATCATGGGACATAGATGCCGAGTCGGACGTGGCTTTTGCCGATTGTTTGGATACTTTTGACGATCCGACTCTCGATACTTCTGATTTGGTGGCGAGTACTACTCAGCTTAGCCCACCTTCATGCAGCACGGAACCAGATTCAGATTCAGTTCAGCCAGATCTGCTTGATGATACCACATTGCCAGAACTGAAATCACTACCTCCTACACTTAAGTATGCCTTTCTTGCAGGACCCAAAGAGAGATATCCGGTCATCATTAGCTCAGACTTGACTTTAGAACAGGAGTCTAGGTTGTTAGAGGTCTTAGAGAGGAACCGCAAAGCAATAGGCTGGACAATGTCGGATCTCGTGGGCATCAATCCCGCTCTTTGCTCGCATCACATTTTTACTGAGGATAATGTGAGACCTTCCCGTGAGTTTCAAAGAAGACTTAACCCCAATCTACGGGAAGTAGTGAAGAAAGAAATTGAGAAATGGTGCAAAGCAGGGTTTATATACCCTATTTCTGACTCCAAGTGGGTGGCCCCACTTCATGTTGTCCCGAAGAAGTCGGGAATTCAGATGGTCACCAACGAGGAGGGGGTAGAGATCGCGACACGAGTACCTACGTCGTGGGGTGTCCGTGTTGACTACAGGCGCTTGAATGCTGCGACCAAGAAAGATCACTTTCTCTTGCCTTTTATTGATCAGATCTTGGAGAGACATGCAAGAAAAGAGTTCTTCTGTTTTCTTGATGGGTACTCTGGCTACAACCAGGTGGCCATAGCCCTGAGGACCAGGAAAAGACCACATTCACATGTCCATTCGGCACTTATGCTTTCAGGAGCATGCCATTCGGGCTCTGCAATGCCCCGGGCACATTTCAGCGGTGCGTGATACCCATATTTGCCGAGATGGTGGGAGATTTCCTGGAAGTATTCATGGATGACTTCTCGGTCCATGGTGATTCTTTTGATATATGTTTAGCGCACTTGGACCGAGTCCTCACGAGGTGTAGAGAGGTGAATCTGGCACTCTCCTGGGAGAAGAGTCACTTTATGGTGACGGAGGGTATCGTGTTGGGGCATGTCATCTCCAAAAGGGGAATGGAGGTTGATCCTGCCAAGGTGGAGGTGATCAAGAAACTCGAACCACCTACCAACGTGAAGTCAGTGCGGTCATTTTTAGGGCATGTTGGATTCTATAGGAGATTCATTCAGGATTTTTCAAAGATCGCCCGCCCACTGACTGAGCTCTTAGGAAAAGACACAGAGTTCATTGTAGATTACAGGTGTCTGGAGGCCTTTGAGCTCTTGAAAAGGAAGATTTGTGCCTCGCCTATCCTACAAGCTCCTGACTGGTCTCTCCCCTTTGAGATCATGACTGATGCTTCAGATTTTGCTATAGGAGCTGTGTTAGGACAACGGCGAGAGGGGATTCCGTTTGCGATTCATTATGCGAGCGAAGTTTTAGATCCTACACAGAAAAATTATGCAGTGACTGAAAAGGAAATGCTCGTAGTAGTATGGGCCCTCGAGAAGTTCAGATCATATATTTTGGGCTCTAAGTTGACAATTTCTACTGATCACACAGCCATTCGATATTTAATGGAAAAGAAGGACGCGAAGGCGCGTCTTCTTAGGTGGATTTTACTCCTCCAGGAATTTGATTTGGAGATAAAGGATAAACCTGGAGTGAAGAATGTTGTGGCTGATCACCTTTCTCGGATTGAACTTAAGGATTCTCCTGATCATGAGCGGATTAGAGAGACCTTTCCAGATGAGTCAATTTGTATTATTGACTCACTCCCGTGGTATGCCAACATGGTGAACTATCTTGTCTCCAAGCAGGTTCCCCATGGTTGGACTAGGAGCAATATTGAACGACTGAAGTCGGATTCGAGGAGATACCACTGGGACGATCCTTTCCTTTTCTTCGAAGGACCGGATTGTGTTTGGAGAAGGTGTATTCCTCAGGAGGAATACCAGAGTGTCCTCACATATTGTCATTCACTTGAGGCTGGAGGACACCATTCGGGAAAGAGAACCGCTCACAAAGTACTTCAATGTGGATTGTATTGGCCGACCTTGTTTAGAGATGCCATTGATTTTGTACGGTCGTGCCCAATCTGTCAAAGGATGGGAGGGACAGTTGGACAGAGAGATGAGATGCCTATGCAACCGATGATTATTTGTGATGTTTTTGATGCATGGGGCATAGATTTTATGGGTCCCTTTCCCAACAGCCAAGGACATGAGTACATATTGTTGGCAGTTGACTATTTATCCAGGTGGGTGGAGGCTATCCCAACCCGAACCGCAAACAGCAAGACTGTCTGTAAGTTTGTGAGAGATCATATTATTACTAGGTTCGGGGTGCCAAAAGTTTTGATATATGATGGGGGTAGCCATTTTGTGAATCGAGATATGAGATCTTTAGCTAAGGACTATGGATTTGAGCATAGAGTTACTAGTCCTTACCACCCACAGTCCAACGGCATGGCAGAGGTTTCGAACAGAGAGGTGAAGAGTATTTTGCAGAAATTGGTTCGTCCCGATAGGAAGAACTGGTCTCAGCTTTTGGACCAAGTTCTGTGGGCCTATAGGACAACCTATAAGACACCATTGGGTACTTCACCATTTAGAATGATCTATGACAAGCCATGCCATTTGCCCGCAGAATTGATTCATAAATCCGAATGGGCAATTAAGAAGATTAATTGGAGTTGTCACCTAGGGAAGCTTTGTCGAGACTTGAACTTGAACAAGCTCGTGGAAATCCGAAACAGGGCATTTGACAACAGTTTGATTTATAAGGACAAAGTAAAGAGATGGCATGATCAGCACATTAGGTGCAAAGACTTTGTCTCTGGACAAAAGGTATGGTTGTTCAATGCCAGGTTGAAGATGTTCCATGGGAAGCTCAAATCTAAATGGACGGTCCCTTTGTTGTTAAGAAAGTGCACGAGAATGGAAGTGTAGAGATATCTGATCTCACAGATGGTGCACAGTCTCATGTGGTAAATGGACAACTGTTGAAGCATTTTGTGGATTCAAAAGAGCAGTTAGTCCAAGTCGAGGTCATCAACTTCATGCAGAGCGAGCACAGAGCAGATACATCATATTACTCATCATGAAGAGGCAGCATCAAGATTCAACATCTTAGAAGATTCATTCCTCTTGTACATTCTCCCTTCTTTGTGTATTATCTAGATCACATCGGTTCTTACACTTATTCTTGTCCTATACTTAGGCTTACCAAGAGCCTAAGTATAGGGGGAGCCGATGCCCTCCATATGTATACTCATCCATTTCTATTCTTGACCTCGTCCGCCCCATTTTTGCTCTTCTTCTACACTTAGGCTGTCTAGAGCCTAAGTATAGGGGGACGGATCGACTTCTATACTGTTTATTATTTTAGCCATCCTACGCTTAGCACGAGCTATGTTTTTTTTTCTCGCTTCTTGTGCCATGAGGACATATCACATGCTAAGTATAGGGGGGCGTGTATATATTACATATATACTTTACCCATATACAATAATTATGGGGTGGGTAAAAAAACTTTTTCAAAAAAAATGTGTTTTTTGTTCTCTTTTCTTATTTGCTCTAAAAAAATTTTCAAAAAAAATGTGTCCTTTCTTATTTATCTATATTTTTTCAAAAAAAGAGATAAAAAACTTTTCAAAAAAAATCCTATTTTTTAAAAAAATCCTTTCTTATCTACCTATCTTTCAAAAAAAACTCTTGAAAAAAAAAGAGAGCAAAACTTTTCTAACAAAAAAAAATTTCTTTGCCCTTGTTTGTCAAAAAAAAAACTTTTTGAAACAAAACTTTTTGTAATACTTAAAAAAAATCATAAAAAAACACTAAAAAAACTAACTAATAAGTTGGTTTAATCCCTGACACAATTCACTTTCACACAAGACTAGTGATGTTCAAGAACACTTGGTTTATGAGCTCTTGAGATTTTGAGTTAACCAGCCTTAGTCATTAGGGTCTTGGACTTAATTATTCACATTTCCCTAGTTTGAAAGATTTGTGTGCTATATTGCATGCTTAGTCTCTACCTTAAGAATATGATCAACACCTCACATACACGACTGCAGTTATGATGAGATGAGTTGAAATTTCACCTGAGGAGCTGGGATGGGGGATTTGAGTTTGGACTTGATTTAATGATGCTCGAGGATGGGATAAAATCAATGAAGGCTTCATGAAACCTGAGTGTCAGCATCTTTAGCCAGTATGAGAACATGGTTGTTGTACTATCTCTTGACATTTACCTATGTACCAGGGTGTGATAAAATAAAAAAATGTTGATCAGTGTACGCCAACTCTTGGTAAAAGCAGTGGAGCTAGCCAAAAATACTACAAATCAATGAAATGTCAAAGAAAAGCTCTCATTCCATACAAAGTCAAATATCAAAGAGCTTCCACCAAAGGCGAGCGCTCCCAACCATTTCAAAAGTGTCCCCTTGGACCACCGCTATTAGGACCAGGAGTCGGGCTTGCACCAAAAAAGGGCTCTGCATCGTAAATGCTACAAGTCTGGGTGTAGAAGGTATAATAGATACTCAAAAAAGACACACCCCGATGTACTCCCAGGAAAACAAGTGCAGACGGCTCCAACTTCTCTTGACGGACGCACTGATCAACACCAAAAAAATGCGTTGAGTAATAAGGCACTTGAGAGGATCCTTGTTCCAATGAGAGGGAGAGAAGAAATGACACAATCCTATGCCCTCCATCAACTGGCCTTCCATCTACACTTTTAAGTCCGATAACTAAAGAGACGGTGTATTGGATGCAAGAAATGGTTTATTCCTTAGTGTTGAGGATCGGGTCCTTAGGAGAGTCTCTTAGACTGGAACCTTGGGTGACGTTGTGACTCTACTCTTGTAACTGCGGTCAACACTTAAAGTCATATCCCTACTATATATGTATACAAAGAGAGTCTGATGATTAGGGAAATTGGATACCTTTTGACTAGAGCTTGGTTAAGCTTAGAATTTTAGGATTTCCAAAACTGAGAGTTCTTGAACGGATCAAGTCTTGTATTCACATGCACAGTCAGGGGTTAATCCAACTTATTCATTCTTTATTTGCTCGAGGACTAGCAAAGTTTAAGTATAGGGGGGTGATGAATCCACGATTCATCATCTCAATATCTTGATCTTAGCAAAATCCCCGAGTAAAAGCTCATAAAAATGTACGTAAATCCATTAAATTAACAAAATGACTCTTGTAAATAAAATACATGAATTATTGTATATTAGATTGTACAAAATAAATTAACAATAAAAAAAAGAAGAAGCCAAAAAATCAAAGGAGTTTTATACATGTAAATAGCCCAAAACTTTATGTATTTTTAATAATTTCATGTCAACTCTTTTTGGCTAATTCTTTCTCTATATAAAAATACAAAAATACAAAAAAACTTTTACCTCAAATAAATACTCCTAGATCCCAATGGGAAAAAGCCGTAAAGACCAACTTCCAAGCTAAATTCCTGCTCCGTATTTTTTTTTGACTCAAAATTCCTGCTCCGTATGAACTCCAAATTCACCAAACTCACTTTTAAAATTCAAGTTAGAAATTATCTATCCAACGGAAGTGGTTTCATTAAAATCGGAGCTCATTTGCAAAAGTTGGGTTTTGGGACCTAGATGAACATTGTATACCTTGTATATATTCATTATTTCTTTAATTTTTATTGTATATTTCATAATTGCTAAAAATACAAAAATATCATGATTGTGTTGTATTTTAATTATATTATTTTATGGTATTTTTCCGTTGTAAATATCTCTTATTAAAAAGACAAAAAAATACAAATTAGAAAAGTAAACAAAAATTGTACATGGTGTTTTGTCTTCTTTTGTAAATTCTCCACTATTTGTCTTCTCTCTTTCTTTTATTGTATTTAAAGTAGCCAACTCTATTTATCTATTTATTTATTATTTAAATTCCATTCTTTACAATAACCACCAATTCAACTCCATTATTCCACCATTTTTTCCCAACTTCCCATTCAATTCCATTAATAATACAACTTCCCATTCAACTCCACCACTTTAATAACCTCTCATTCCATCATCTTTATATACATATCATTCTCCTCATTTTTGCCTTTGATCCATCTTTATGTGAGGAGAGCCTAGTTCCCTGAGTTGAATCGATGACAGCGACGCAACCGCGGTCGAGCAACGACGACCCTCTCTCCGGTGTGATCCGTTGGTTTTTTTTTGGCCAACATCGCAGCCGCATCCGCGCGCTGCTCGAGCTCATCGTACGCCGGCGATTTGAGCGAAGACCGTGCTCACGAGAGCACTTCATAGGCGAACGTCCATCTTAGGTAATTTTAATTTCATCTCCTTATCATTTGTTTCTTTGCAAATTTTTTTAGCACATCATATCACCACCATCTCCCATTTATTTAGTTCATGTCATCTTCTCACTATCATTTTCCCCCCTTTCTTTTTGTATACATATTTCCTGTCTAAAGAAAATTTAAAAAAAGAAAAATAATTAAAACAAAAAAATTTCCTTTTACAGCAGTTTTTTTAATCAAAACAGTAAAAAGAATTAAAAAAATTATAAAAAAAACAAAAAAAATCGGAGGTGGAGCAGCAGCTCCAAGGCCGCCACCCCACCTCCCCATCATCATCGCCGACGGCCCTCGCCGGTCGCACGACCGCCGCCCCCTCCTCAGATCTCCTCCGTGCCCACGCGCGACGACCGCACGACCGCCGCCCCCTCCTCAGATCCCCCCTCCGCCGCGTTCAGCTCCAAGGCCGGATCGACCCTCTCCGCCGCATCGAGCGGCGCGCCGCCCAACCCCCGCCTCCGCCGCATGGCCCCGCGCTCCCCGCCCCCAGCCGCGCGAGGCGGCGCCGCCTCCAGCCCCAACAACGGCCGCCCGCCGTCCCGTCGAGGCCCTCTCCCTTTGGGTTCTCCACCTGCGTACAAGGAAGAAGAAAGGGGTAGTTTCTTTTCCTTAATTTTTTTATGTAAAAATTGCAGTTTTTATTTTCATGTTTCTGTAATTACGTTTCCGTCCTTGTGCATGTTTTATATTATCAATTTCATTTTCTACTTTGCAAGAACACCCCTGTCTTTTTGGATTAATTTGGACATCTGTTGAGCATCATTTTATTCAAGAAAAAATGTTATTATGTTGAGCAACTTATTGTCTACCATATGATTATTTATTTGTATTTTTGTGAGATATGGGTAATTAACTAAAATTATCAAACTGAAATATTGCATATTTTACCCAAACAGTGATCTTAAAATTATATCTCACACACGGTTGCTTTAAACATTCCAAAAAAACTATATATGATGCCTTAATATGTGATGAACTTACTATCCAAATTTCATCCAAAATGGAGTCGTCTTGTGCCTGAAATAAATTATAGAGTATTTTTAGTATTTGATTTTTAATTAAATTCACGTACATCCATTTTGCGAAATTTCAACTCTCCTGGATTGCTTATCTAAATACCTACATGAGATAATTCGCACTCTGATTAATTTGATAACGTTGATTTATTAGAATTTATTTACTCACTTTCACTCAGTTTTCACTAAAAAATCCATAAAAAATTCATAACTTATCAAAAAATTTCAAAATATTACGTAGCTTTCTTGCATCATTTTTCATTCCAGTAATTTTTTTCATAATTTTTGCTTACTTTTTGCGCGAAAATACCCATAAAAGTGTGCATTTTTAGTTATTGCATTTTTACCTCTAAAATTCTAAAAAAATATGTTTTGCATTCATCACTGGATTAGGATTCTAGGAAAAATAGGAATTGGCTAAATTGGACTTCTTTTCCATTAAAATTAATTTGGCCTTGTTTGTGTTTTATAAGTGTCTTGATTCACTTGTATTTGCATTCTTGTTGCATAAAAAAATATAAAAATATACCGCACTGAAATCTAAAACTTAATTTTCGAATTAACCCCAAAGTTGTTCCTTTGTCTCCCTGTGTTCGACCCCGGACTTGCCCGGGATATAAATTAAAGCCGAGACACTCTTCACGGAGATCTTCTCTCGGTTGTGACCGAATCGCTAAGTACACGTGCTACAACGTGACCAAATTAAATATCGTATTTAGCGACTCGTCAACCTCCACTGAAGTATTTTAATTTCTGCTACCATCATTCTGCGCATGTCTATGGTTCACATGTGTTCAATTGATCGCTCAGAGAGGCCTAACATCTGTTCTTGGAGGGTCTGTAATGCTCAATAAGTTGGGTCCGATAATAGCTATAGCGACCGCTCTCGTAGTACTCAACCCATGAACAATCAATCAAATCAACAATCAACCCACAATCTATGCTACATCTATGAAAATGTGTAAATCAAAATTTATTTTTATTTTAAATTTACAAAATATGTGTATATTTAATAAGTGTAGAGTGTTGAAGCACATAGAGCTTGGAGGATAGGTTATTTATTATCTAAAACAAACAACAAATGTTGTTGTACTTTTCTACTTTTTAATTTTTGATGGTGTTTTAATTATAGTTATTTTAAATGGATTTTATATTTTATATTTTTATATTTTATATTTTTTATATTTTATATTTTATATTTTATATTTTTTTGTTTTAAATTATAAATTTTTATTTTCTTTTTATAATTTTATGATATTTAATCTATTTTTATCATTAAAGATAATATATATATAATATGTATAATCTAAATACTATATATGAAATATATATAATAAATATGTAAAAAAATCATAAAATATATACATGTACAATCCTTCTTTATTTTTTAATATTTTAAATATAATTAAGAAATTTCTAATAATAATCAATATTAATAAGCATATACGCATTATATGTACAAATAACCTATATAGGGTTTTTATTTACAAATATAACCATATATACTCAAACATTACGAAAAATGTTTTTGTATTGTATAAGTTTTCTACATTTTTATGATTTTTTTGGTAAATTTTGTTAATTTTTATGTATTTTTAAATCTTAAATACTCCAGAATATGGCGTTAAGAAATAGGTTGAGTGTTTTAAGATTTTAAAAATAAATTATTATAAAATTACTTATAACCATTTTTAATACATACTATATAATATAGATAAAAATATACAAATGAAAATCTTTTATTTTATAAAATTTTTGCATATGTTTATAGGATTTTCTATTTTTAAGGTTTTATTTTATTTTTTTGTGATTTTTGGTCTAAAGTGATATTATATAGTAATAGATAATATCTACTTTTTGGAATTTTTAAAAATATTTTGATATTTTTTGTTTTTATATATAAACAAGGAATAAATACATCCTAAATAATTTTTACTAAATGAAAATGCAAGAAAATGATAAATAAAAAATTTCCCATGATTTTGCAATATTTACTACAATTTTCCAAAATTTTTGCTAAAACATGAACTATTTAAATAAAATTAAAAAACAAAAATTAATTTACAACCCCAAAGTTTTAACACTTGATTACAATTTTTTAAAGACTAAATTTAAATTATAAAAATTAAAAGGGCACCCCTATAAAATACCCACCTCACGTGGGACACCATGTGAAGTATGCTAGCATAGATCTAAAGAAATAACAATAAAGGAAGGGGTCCTCATGCAACTATTAAAAATTTAATTACATGACAATATATTTACATGACTAAAATTAAATATTAAAAAAGGTAGAGGTATAAAGTGCAGTTAATCCAATGGTGTGTGCTAATGGACGTCATGATCGATCTTACTTAAGGCTTATATGACTCATATTAGTCGATGCCTCTTCAACGATGATGGTCTGGATTAGACGCGCTGCGTGATTTACCGGCTCTTCTATGCGCCATCGAACGACTCCTGTACACCCTGGAGCATGGGTCCATCGGACGGTGTTCGCTTCATCTGCAAGAAGATGGAAGAACATACAAGATTTATTCCTTCGTTTTTCATTTTTTCATGCTCCAAGGCTTCCACAGAGCTGTTAATATCATCATGAGATTCTTATAAAGGATCCACAACCAGTACCCATCGATGGGGTCTTGGTTTCTCGGAGTAGGTTGACTACCTACAAGAGAGACCTGAGCATGATTGGCCCTCAAATGGGCCTGTTTCCTCCAAATTCTGACAAGGTTAGCACACAAAAGAGCATGCAAAGGTATTAGGTATTTTATTGGGCGAGATATGTGATGGTGGAGTTGCGGTGGCGACACTCAGGAAAAGGTGGAGGAGCAAGCATCGAATCATTGACATGGAGGTGATCAGGTTGGCTTGAGGGGTGAGGTATATGAAGAAGTGGTTGAGGAAGTTGATCGGGTGGTCATGGAGTCAAAAAAAGGCTAGAATGGTGGATAATGGCAAGAGCTTCTAAAGCTCCAGCGAAAACTAGATCTAGGATCTATACTACTACAATAATTGAAATGCAAAATAAAATGCAAAATGTAAATGAGGGATTGAAATGCGATAATAAAAACCAAAACTATCAGCTCAAACCTAACCTAAATCAAGGAGCATGGGACATAACTGGGGCAAGCACCAACAACGAGTATTGGTCCATCTGCAACCTCACGCATAGTGTGGACCTCTGGCAGAGCGAGCTGTTACCATGATCAATGTGATCTTCCCATGGCTTGAGGTTTCCGTTCAATGAAGGAGATCCAAAAAAATTGCAAGGTAAGTATGATTTACGGAGAGGATGATGTGGTTCCAAATATCGAGGATTTACTGATAGAGGGTAGTAGTTATAATCGATCTAAGGGTATAGCAAGGTTATGGATCATGTGGTGAAGGGACTCGGAGATGAAAGAAAGCCTCCCAGAGATGTGAATCATGCATAAAAATTGGGATAAGGCATAGTCGGCATCTGAAAGAGCCCCATGGCTCGAAAAGGACAGTTTATCGAAGCTCAACTATTGCTGAGCCTTAATTAGTCCACCTCTATCATATACAGATATAAAATAAATAAAAATAATAAATATATATATATATATAAAGTAAATGAATTTTTTAATTTCTATTTAAATCATAAAATTGAATTATTCAGGATGAGTTACCTTGGTGTATGTTATGTTGATGATATTGTGGTGATTGAGAAAACTAGAGATGGAGTAAATGAGAAGCTTGAGGTCTAGAGATATGGGTTATAGACTAAAGTTATTCATATAAGTAGGACTAAGATGGAATATATGGAGTGCACCCTTGATGGAAGCAATAGTGAAGGAATTGAGGTGCATATTGGTGACGATAACATTCAAAAGAGAAATTCTTTTAGATATCCGTAATCTATTTTGCAACATGACGAGGAAATTGATGGAGATGTTACTAATAGAATAAATGCAGGCTGGCTAAAGTGGAGAGGAGACTCTATTGTTCTTTGTGATAAGAATATTCCTTTAAAAATTGAAGGAAAATTTTACAAAGTAGTCGTGAGACCTATATGCTCTATGGATCTAAATGTTGGCCTGTGAATGATAGACATGTGCAGAGAATGGTTGTAGAAGAAATGAAAATGCTAAGGTGGATGTGTGGACACACGCGCGCACACACACACACACACACACACGTAAAGATCGGATTCAGAATGATGCAATTAGAATGAAAGTTGGTGTATCTCCGATAGAGGATAAGATGATAGAAAACCACTTAAGATGGTTTGGTCATTTGCAAAGAAGATTAGCTAATGCACCCGTTAGGAGATGCGGGCATTGGGATGTTGAGCCAACTAATAGAGGGCAAGGAGAACCCAAGAATTGTTGGAAAGAGACTATTCGAAGGGATCTTAGTTTTGTGGATATAAGCCCGAGAGTTATCCAAGATAGATCTGAATGGAGGTGAAGAATCCATGTAGCCAACCCTACTAAATTGTGGGAAAGGCTTTATTGTTATTGGTATTTTTAAAACATAAAATATTTATTATTTTAAGTTGTATTTTATTATGATTATTATTTTCAAAGTTAATTTATTATGTGTTAATATTTACATGTATATATAGTTATTTATACATGTATTTATACATTTTATTTTAATTTTATGTTTTACATTTTATTATTATATACATGCATTTTATATTTTCACAACTTATTTAAATAAATATTTTTAGCGTATTTTCCTGAGTTTCCTTATATACCTAAATAATTAAGTATATGTATTATATATTTGTAGTTCATCTATACAATTTATTACTCTATTTATTTGAATGTATTTTCCAAGGTTTTGTTTTATTTTTATTGTGCACATGTATGTTGAATAATATTTACAAAATTATAAAAAATAAGAAACCTAAAAATATAAAGAATTAATATATTTCATATTATATACATGTATATTACATAATACAACAACAACAAAGCCTTTTCCCACAATTAAGTAAAATGTATATTGCACAATGAGGGCCCAAAATCCTTTTTTTGCATCTTAACTCTAAATTGAATGAAAATACTTTAGTTAAATAAATAATTTAATTTTATGAACAATAAAGGCGAGTTTAGTCAATTTTGAATCAGTATGGAGAAGATACATGTCTGTAAAGTTTTCTTTGCGGTGTTTTATTTTGTGTAGCCCAGTCACACTGTGCATTATTTTTGAATGAAATAAATTTTTTATTTTTCTTTGTATTGTTATGTACAATATTCATGTTGAGGGTTTATTATTTTAATGATATGGAAATAAAATGGATACCAAAATGCTATTATATTTACAAAAGGAATTAGGGTTTTAATCACGTTTTCTATATATTTTCTTTTCCCCATCTCTGCCTACTTTAATCTTTGTCAACCAAGTCATTAGATGACTTGGTCTTGGGGTTTATGGTCACTCAGTGTCTTTGATACTTCATTCTTTTTCTTTTCTTTTCTTTATTCTTTTATTTTGGGATTAAATACGGTATATTGTACAATATTTATACATTATTTTATGTGAATCATTGAGCATTATTTTGTAAAAATTAATACTATATACATGCATTTAGCTCTGGATTTAAGATCAAAATGAAAGAATAAAGGTGATGAAATGAAGATTGATCAACCATCTGAATCGTAGAAAGAGATCAAACATCAAACATCTAAATCAAGATAAGTGGAACTGACAAAAGTATCCACTAGTCACAGCTTAAGGTATTAGTCTCATCAACAAATAATCAGGAATGAATCACATCTTGAAACTGGTGTACGAGATCAAAAACCTTCAAAAATGGATCACTCCTATAATTGTGCAAAATCAGAATCCTCAACAATATCCATGCACATATCAAATCCTAGATCCACCAAAGAAAGCACTCGTTTCATCCACTTCAAATCTTCCTGTCTTACTCAAATAATAGTGACATCAAAGTCTCAATCCGGGCCTTAAAGCTCATTATAACATTCCTGGGTGAAGAAGAGATGACACAAGATGAAAGGAAGAGGGCGAGGGAGATCATGAGAAACAAAGATAGCATTGTGGTTCAAGGAGGGTGTCTCCTTGAATTGGAACAGAGATCTAGTGATATGGGTGAGAAAAAGCAATGAAATGTAGATGTTAAAATGAATATCAAGACCCAATATCATGATACAAATGAAAATAATAAACAACCTTATAGACAAAGAAAGGGGTAAGGACTCAATAACAAAAAGAACTCAAAAACTCGGGAAACTGAAAACATAAAGATCGATAAATGCGAATGAATCCAAAATCACAATAAATGTACAAAGCAAACTCCATGTTCACCTACTCAACATAGTAAAGACAGAAGATATCTGTGGTTTATCTTTTCAATTTTAGAGTTAGGTGATTTTAAATTAGTTATACGAGCTCACAGGTGTAGTCTCCTATAGTGGTCTTGCCCATGTCAGCGCAACAAATCGACTTGAACACGAGACACTTCGTCTAAGGTCGGAGGCAAGTGCTTGCAGCAAGTAATAGGTCCTAAGAGTTGACCCAAGAAATTAGGGCACAAGTCCAAGGTTGGGGACCCTAGTACTTAAGTGTGCGTGCCTCACACAATCATAATAAGACCGGTTACCAATGTGGAGTTGCTCTTCCCAAAACAATGAATCCATACATTTAATTTTAAGAGTCAAGTAGAGATAACAACCCCAGTTTTATTTAGGTTATCACCTTTTTTGGTATTTTTCAATGCAATCACCTGACGAGTTTCTAATTCCATTACCATCCTAAGTGATCTATATCAGAGGGAGGGAGATATAAAAATAGTGCAACTCAAAAATCGATGATGCATGCATAGTCAGAAGAGATACAATGCTTCTAATATCTTTTTATGCATGACACTAGACATAATTGAAAACTATCCTATATGGAATACAAGATGATGAAATCACCCTAAGATTAAGAATGCTATATTGTGAAGAATTGGATGATCAGTGCTCAGATGAGAAACCCTAAGGATCTAGTCTTAGTGGCTCATCTATGTCAATCATAACAGATCCTGCTAGCGATGTATAGAGACCTCACATGATAATCGATTTTAGATCCAAGAAATGAACTATTAGATTTGATCTAAGTCCAAATGTATCAGAGACTATAGACACATGAATTTGCTAGGGGTTTGGACCTAAATTTATCAAGCAAGCAATCTTAAGTCTAAGGGCTCAATCTTACAAATCAAATAAAAATAAAAAGCTAAAAACTCAAATCATGAGAAAAAAAGAAAAATACGGTGAAAAATGGGGAGAAATAAAAGGAAGAAGGCAAAGAAAACCGTGAAAACCGAAGAGACCCCTAGGTGAACAACAACCCTTGAAATGGACCTCGGATTGTGTTAAGTGCCAAAAAGTCCAAAGTACCTATATTATTACAATTAATAAAGCAAAAATAACAATTCTCTCTTATAAAAGTAAAAGAAAATTGCTACACTAATATATTCTCTTCACTTTCTCTGTCTCTCTTTCTTGCTCTCTCCCCAGCCTACAAAGAAAATTCTGATCTCCTCGTAGCTTGAGTGCAATGATTTCCTAATAAGTCACCTTCGCCACATGGTCTCTTGTAACAAATTCAACAAAGAAGATGGTTAGAAGCAAAACAATTATTGATAAAAAGAAAGAAAAGACAAAAATATGTAGATAAATATGTACTAAAAAAATCAATCCTAAGTATTTCTCACTGGTAACAGTGCCATTTGTTCAATCGATTGCTTAGAGGGTCCTAACATCCGATCTTGGAGGATTTGCAGTGCCAGACATGTCGAGTCAAACAATCGCTGTATCGACCACTTTTGTGGCACTTAGCCCGTGAATAATCAATCCAATCAATAACATCAACAACCAATCTAAGATAAATCTATGAAAATGTGTGAGTCAAATATTATTTTATTTTAATCTACAAAATATGTTTATAGTGAATAAGTGTAGAGTATCGAACCATAGAGAGCTACATGGATAAGTTATTTATTGTCAAAAATAAACAACACATGTTTTTGTAGTTTTCTACTTTTTAATTTTTTGTGGGTTTTTAATTATATTTTTTTATAGATTTTATATATTATTTTTTTATGTTTTAAATTTTATAATTTTTTGTTTTCTTTATATATATTTTTATGATTTTTAATATCTTTTTATTTTTAAAGATATAATATATATGTAAATATCTATATATAATAATATTCATAATATAAATACTATATAAGAAATATATATAATAAATATGTAAAAATTTAGGCAATATATATAAGTACAGTTCTTTTTATTTTTAAGATTTTGAAATATATTTAAGGTATTTATAAAAATATAAATATTATTAAAAATATATAGTTATTAATATGTATAAATAGTATATATATGGTTTTATATTTATAAATATAGCTATATATACCCAAAATGTATAAAATACAACTGTTTTTGTATTTTTATAGTTTTCTTGATTTTCTATTTTTGGTATTTTTGCAATTATATATATATTTTTATAGTCTGAAATACTCCAAATTAGGGAGTTAGGTTGAGTGTTTTGAGGTTTTAAAAATAGATAAAATTTCCAAAATTATTTAAAATTATTTTTAAATATATTATTTAATATAGATAAAAATATACATAAGAAAACTATTTTTTTAGATTTTATAAATTTGTGCAAATTTTTATAATATTTGGATTATTTTTCCATTTTTAAGACTTTTCTTTTATCTTTTTTTATTTTTGGTTTGGAGTGTTATTATATAATAATATATTATATCATTTTTTTGAAATTTTAAAAGTGATTTTATAATTTGTTGTATTTTTGTATCTAAATTGGGAGTAAATAGCTCCTAAATGATTTTTAGTAAATGGAAAATACAAGAAAAAGCTAAATTAAAAATCATGGTATGAATAAGCCTATAATATTTACTACAAATTTCCAATATTGTTGCAAGCATGGGATCTATTTAGGCAATAATAAAAAACACAAATTCATTTACAATATACTAACAGGGGTATATTTGTAATAAAAATAAATGTGAGGGTTTACATGCAATATACCCAAGGTTTACAAATTTTATAGGTTAATTTTAAATTACAAAATTGTGGAGGCACCCTTGCAAAATGCCCACCTCACATGGGTCATCACATGATGTGAGTTGGCACAAACATAAAAGTAGTACAATAAAAGAAAAGGGTTCACTTGAAATTATTACAAACTTATTTACATGACAAATAATATTTATAGGACTAAAATTAAATATACAAAAAGGTAGGGTATCGAGTATAATTTCTCCAAAGGTGTTCTGTCTCCGCTATTTATTTAACCTAGTATAGTGACCAGGATCAAACTCAAGGAGCACAGAAATGTACGCAGTAGTCTAGATCAGAGAAATAAAATTATATTTTTATCTATTTTTAGTTTTTGCAAATTTTATGTTTTTAAATAAAGGAAAAGGCAAGCTAGAGAATAAGGCAATCAAACACACAAGCGTGCCTTCATAATTTTTATTGAAGCCAAAATACCAAAAATTCAGTAAAAAATATTTTTGTTTTTTAAATATTCATATGTTTTTGGTGATTTTATTAGGTTTTTCTAATTTTTATATGATTTTGTAAAAATCCAATAAGAACTAGAAATACAAAAGTGCACAGCCAGGATAAAATTACAAGTTAAAAATACTTAAAATGTCCTAGATATGATTTTTATGAGAAAGTAAACAAAAATAGTTACAAACAACAACTGAGATCCTATTTTTCTGAATTGTTTAGAATTTTTAATGATTTTGATATGTTTTTGAGGGCTTTTAGATTTTTAGGGTTTTATAAGGATTTTTGAAACAAAACAAGTAGCAGAGATAAAGCATATAAAAACAAGCACACACTATTTTTTTGTAATTTTTGAGACATTTTTTATAATTTTTTATGTATATTATAAAACAGACAGAACGTGTTTTTAGGGTTTTGGATTTTTAGAAAATATCAAACAAAACCAAATTAATTCACAAAAATTACCATAAATATTACATGCTAGCAGGAGCTAATAGTAATTTTTATATAATTTTTAAGGTTAATTTAATAATTATTAACTAAAAATGATGCACACAGCTTGTAGGGACCTAGTTGCACTTATAAGAAAGTTTGCAGACCAATTAATAACATACAAAGAATGCTCGAGGTCACAGATGTAAAAATCCCAAAGACCACGTGCGCAACACGTGAAAACGCTTCATAGGGGTGTAAATGCAACTATCAGAAAAAATTCATTCAAAACATAACATACATAAAGTTCTGGATAAAATGTACAAAAACACCAGCTAAACACGTGGGACGACACATGACTTCAGCTCAACTGGACTAAAATGCAAATATAGAAAATATGATGTCCAAACTACAAATGATCCAAACTAAAATATACTACGACAAATATTTATAGGACTTGGAAGTGAATACAAAAATGGAGATGGTTTAAGTGTAAATTACCCTTTATGAAGCGCTATCCAAGGATCGAGGGTGATCCACTTAACGAATGAACGGTCCAGATCGATGGACACCCCTTTAGAGATGGACGGTTGAGATGAGATCCTCAAATGGATCTAACGATTGAGGCCCTCCCAATGATGGACGGTCAAGATCAGAACTAAGGGAGGGCCCGATCGGATGGCGGAGGTGACATTGCCTGGATTCGGTATTATTAGTCATATCGGCTCGACCTTTTCGGGAAAACCTGGAAGAACCGCAAAGAACTCACCTCCGGCGAGTCTCGATCGTCGACTGCGAGTTGGTGTTGCATCCTCTAGAGCTTCTCAGATGGAGGAAACATACCAGACAGTAGTCCGCAACTATGGGGATGCTCAGAAGGTCGTAGGACCACGGAGGAGGTCCTGGTGAGATGTGGAACCTGGAGCTATTGTCCTTGGGTATCTCGACCTCCAGATGAGGTCCTATCGTGCTCTATCCTTCACAGATAAACAACAGGGTCAAGGGCAAAATGCCTTGACCTGTTAAAGCATGATTAATGGTGGCTGATGAGTCACAACGTCACCCTCGGGCGACATGACGGAGGAGGAGGGTTGCTATCTCGTTCTTGGGAGGGATGAGGTGAATGGAGGGGAGAAGAATGTGGAGAGGATTCTGATGAAGATGATTGGGGTCTTGGAACGACAAGGGGAAGCTCCGGCCTTGGTGAACAGAGCTCGGAAGTGGAGCTCGGCAACTACCTCAAAAAATGAATCCAATGCTAAAAAGACTTAAAACTAGGCTACTTGGTGGCTGCTGTCATCTACGATGGAGGTCAGAGACCTCTGGGGGTCATGGCCTCAATGGGTCGACGGTCCCAGAGACTTAGCCCACCTCGCGACGGAGCACAGTGGAGAAAACGTCGGATCAGAGATGCGCTGCTCAAACACCTCACTGCACATTCCCTCTCACACGCTGTCACTCATGGGAGGTTGATGGAGCTCCTCGAACGAAGAGCAGCGACCAAATATGCGAAAGATTGAGATGCTCCACGAGGCTTTATACTTAGCAGGGTCCAAGAAAGATGGAGCGAGGGTACGCGAACTGAGGGTTGGATCTCTAAGATTTACATTGGGTGTGGATCATGGATATACCCTCTATAATCGGAGCTACAAATGGGAGAAGAAATCAATTGTATAAGGTTGAGATAAATCGGTGAAAAGTGAGCAAACCCAGTCCGAGATGAAAAAGGTGGCAGAGGGGCCAGTTGACCTAGGTTAATAAAGCTGACGTGGCCTAATCAAAAGGGACCTAGGAAGAGGACCAAATAGACTGCATGACAAAATAACTAAGAAAAATAAAGATAAATAAATTAAAAATAATGAATGAATTTAAACTAAAAATGAATAAGATAAAAAATGTTTATTATTTTTCGAGGAATTTTCTATGATTTGTAATTAGTTTCATGACAAATAAATTTAGTGTATATACAATATATAGTGTTATATATAGGTATAATATACCTATGTATAATGTATAATTATTTTTACTTTGTTATTTTTACATAAATACCCCCAATTTATATTTTAATTATTTTCAACATATTTTTAGGAGTACAAAATATTTTTTTATTTTTATGAGTTATTTACAAATTTAAAATAAATAGAAGATGTGGTATATATACATGTGCTTTGTACAAGGAAAGAGGATTTGATTTTTATTTTTATTTTATTTTTATGATTTTTTTATTTTTAAAAATATGTATAAGGATGTAAAAAATGTTGTTTTAATTTTATTTTGTCAAAAATACATATTTACAAATATAGGTATTATGTACAATACAAACTAGGCATTATCTCTCTCTCTACGTATTTTATTTGGAGATCAGGTCAAGGCTTGACCTTCTCTTGAGGTTCGGGTGACTATGTATTTTTTCAAAATACCTCATTCCGTTTTCTTTTCATTTATTCTTTTATTTTTTCACAAATAAATGCTTATTATGAAATATTAACATATGCATGCATAATTCTAACTTATTGTATTTACACTTATTTACATGATGCTTTTGCCAAGATAAATAGATAAAATAAAAGAATAAAGAGAGAATCAGGGGTTAATCACCCCCTATACTTTACCTTTGCTAGTCCATTAGCAAACACTAATTTGAAAAAGAAGTGAAAAATGGAAGAAAAGAAAAGGAGAATAAAGGTTGATTATTAAACTTGTCTTCATTAAATTGAAGTATGGATCTCAGTCAGAACTTTGACGTCGCCCTTATTCATTTTGCATGAGATGTGGTCTTTGACTCACATCTATAGCATCTCATGCCTGATTATCACTATCTCCCGCCATGTATAGATCCAGTTGTCCATATCATTCCATTCTTTAGTCCCATACCCCATCTTTATCTTATGATTATGCTATACTTAGGGTGTACTTTACCCTAAGTATAGGGGAGTATAGGACTCTTCATTATTCTTTTTATTCTTTCTATCTCTGTTTTGCTGCCTATACTTAGGGATATTTTACCCTAAGTATAGGGGAGGTAGACCCTGTACATTCTTCCACTCGGAGTTCCCTTCATGTACAACTTGCTATACTTAGGATTACTTGATCCTAAGTATAGGGGGAAACACTGAGTCCTCTTCATTCTATTATTTGATTCGTCGTTGTAGTATACGATTCCTTTTCACTTCCCTATACTAAGCACGAGTTATGTCTTCTTCATCGCTCTTGATTCACTTTGAGGACATCGTTCGAGCTAACTATAGGGGGGTGTCGTATATATTTCATATATACTTTAGCCATAACTCATACTTTGTGTGAGTGTGTTAATAAATAAAATGGCTAAAATCTTTTTACCCATAAAATCGATAAAAATTAAAAAATTTTCCTTGTACATAAAATTCTTTATTGCACATACATAGTTATTTATAAAAAAAATATTTTTGTACAAATGTTTGTAAAAATGATTTGTGTAAATAGTTTGTAAATATTTTGATATCAAAATTATGCATATAGTACAAAATTTTTGTAAAATGTTTGAAAAACAAAAAGTTTGCAAAAACCTTGTGTAAATGTGTGTAAATATTTTGCAAAACTTATGCACTCATGCATACATCCATGATTTCAAACATTTTCAAAAATTTTGCACATTTTCAAAATTTTTTTAAAAATTACATTTTTGTAAATATGTGTACAGTTTTTCTGAATCTTGATTGACATTTAAACTGGACTGGAATTAAATTGGAAAATGGACCTTGGTTAAGACCTTAATCCACCTAATTCTAAGAGGAACATTATAGGGCTTAGGATAAAGACTTTTCAGGTCAATTTGAGACTTAATTCTTTGAGTCCACTAGGCTATAGGCATATGCCATCTTTATGAGCCTAAGTAGAACACTTAACAATGCACACATGACTCTCAGAGACAATGCCTTTACTTGCACCAGCACATTACACATAGCTCTCCAAGGATGAGGTGGTGAGGAGGAAGTTTCCTTTGGCTTGGGGTAGCATATGAGGGTAGTACTTCTAGGCAGAACCTCTCTTCTTCTGATAGTGAAGGAAGTGCATCTCAACTTGTTCTGGTGGCGATGAAGTCTAAAGACAGGAGTTGTGGGTTGCAATAAAGCTTCAAAAGAGGGATAGTCTACTAGCTCAAGAGGAAAAACTCCTTGTGTATATATGCTACACAATGTAGATATGTTGTATATATGCACATCAAAAAAATGTGCAAAGAAAGAAAAACTAAAAAAAAGTGGTGGGTCTGATTGAAAATAAAATACCCACCGGAGTGTATGTAGTCCAATAAAGCAAAGCTTATGTTATACATGACCATCTCATGAAGCTCGCAGCGGGAGACTTAGCTACACTGGTTGGGCTCCCAAGGATACATGTCTACACTCATCATTGTCAATTCTCTTCTTCCCCTATTCTTGAGCCGGTTGTACTTGAAATTAGAAGGGAATACCCCGCTCCTCGTGGAAAGAGTTGCTAGAGTGAGGCATTAGAGTTACCTTGTTAAGGGGGGTTATCTCTTTGTCATTTCTGAGGTGGGGAGCTACATCTCACTTACACAGTACAAGGAAAGATTCATAGTCATTAGAGTTTGTGTATGTAGACTTGTTTTGATTTGGATTGTTGAGGAGTCTTGACCATAAATTGGTGGAACTTAGAGGTTGTTGAGTTTTAAGCTTAAGTACAAATAAGGTTCCGATAAATTAATAATCCAAAGGTCTGACTGAGCTCCATATTTCAATTTAATAAAGGAAAGTTTAATAATCGATCTTGATTTCCTTTTTTTTCTCTCTCTCTCTCTCTCTTTTTCACTTCTTTTTCAAATAAGTGTTTGCTAAGGGACAAGCAAAAGTAAAGTATAGTGGGGTGATGAATCCCCATTCATCACTCTTTATTCTTTTATTTTAGCTAGATAATTTGGCAAAACACCATGTATATGATTGTAAATACAATAAATTGTCAACAAGCATGCATTTGTTAATACTCAATAATTAGCATGCATTTGTGCAAAAATAAAAGAATAAAGAAACAAAGAAAAGAACGAAATATTTAGAATAAATATTGAGTGACCTGAACCCAAGAGAGGGCCCAACATGGGCCTGATTGCCAAATAAAATAAGTAGAGAGAGATAGGGCCACTTATCCCTGTACATATCCCTTAGTTGTAAATATATTATATAAATAATTTATTTTCCCAAAATATTAAAAAATGTGTTTCTATTATATTGTATATATTTCTAAAAATAAAATAAAAATCACAAAAATAAATTAAAATAAAAACAAAATAAAAACAAAATAAATTCTCTCTCTCCACATTATACATACCTTGTATATAGGTATCTATTCCTATTTATTTAATACTTGTAAATAATCAATAAAAATAAAATAACTATACTCCAAATTTTATGTTGTAAATAAATAAAATATGAAATTAGGGTATTTGTACAAAAAATAAATAAAATAAAAATTTAAAACAAAAATAAATAGGTATTTTATATATGTATATAATATTATATAATGTATATAACATAATTTATTTTTCAAAAAATAAATAAAAATCGTAAAAAAATATTTTGAAAATAAATAAATAGTTTTCATGTTGAAAATATTTTTAAATAAAATAATTTTCGATTTTTAAATGATTTTACAAATAGTTTTGACTTTCGATTTTTCTGATTGGTCCACGGGGGACTGTTGACCTCGGTCAACTGCCCCCTAGACCGGTCTGCTTCGCGGATCCGATTTTTCTCCTGTTTTCTCAAAATTTTCCCGACTAGATCCGTTCACCACTCCTCTTGATTCGACGCTCCAATTATTCAGGAAGGATCCATGACCCTCTCCCACCGATTCCCTTAGGTATCCATTCCTCGATCCGCGCGCTCGAGCTCCACCTTTCTCGGACCCTACATCGTATATAGCCGCCTTGAGCCGCAATTTCTAGAGCATCTTTGGCCATCCCTCTCATCTTCGATGACCTCCTCCTCTTCGTCTGAGTGGTAGCTGACACAAGAGAGAGTCACAGCGAGGTTTTGAGTGCCGGAAACCTCAGATCCAACGAGCTCTTCGCCGTGCTCCACCACCTGGTGAGCATGAGCCTTTGGAAGCGTCATTCCATCGTGGCGACGAACCTCGAAGGTCCATGACCTTCAACCCCGACGAACCCCTCCATCAGGTAACGTAGATAACATGTAGCTTGCTTTATTTTCGATCTTTTATATTTTGGTCACCTGAGTTTCACCGTTCTATTGTGCATCATCGGTCCAACGATTCATCACTCCGATCATCCCTTCACCTTCATGAGACCTCGCTCCATATTCTCTGCCCCTCCGTTCCACCTAGTTTTCCTAGGAATAAGGTTCACGCTCTCCTCCGTCGTCGCCTCGCCGGAGAGCCCCACTCCGCCTCTCCCCTTTAACCATTTCGCTCGCTAACGGGTCGAGGCAATTTTCCCTCGACCCAACGATTGATTTGTGCAGGTTTGGAAGCAAACGAGCCTCATCTTGAGGTTCTAACTCGGAAGCACAGGGCCCTAGGTGCCTTAGCATCGCCGGGGTCTTCCAAGACCTCCCAGCTTCATCGGAGCAGACCATCAGCTGCGGATCGACGTCAGCTTCATTTCTCCCATCTTAGCAGCTCCAGAGGACCTCCCAGCAGCTCGTATCGATCGAGCGAAGCTCGCCGACGGTGAGTTCTTCGCCGTTCATCCAAGGACCTCCTCCGCCGTTAGATCGAGCCCCCGAACTAGTTCTAATCTCCGACATTCGCTTCTGGGGAGCTCTCATCTGCGGGATCCTTTTGAGGATCAGATCTCATCCGTGCATCGCCGAAGGGGTATCGCCCGCTCTTAGCCGTTCGTTCTCAAGTGAAGACCCCTTGGCCGTTAGATCTGTAATAAAGGGTAATTTACACTTAGGCCCTCTTTACTTTTTGCATTTCACTTTAGTCCTTTAAATATGTTTTAGCCGTTGTTTTTATTTTGGATAAATTCCATTCATGACCTCGTATTTCTTTTATTTGCAATTTGGTCCCTCTGATTGTAGTTCACGTGGTCTGGCACGTGATTTGTGGGTTATTTGCATGTTCTTCCCTGGAGTTTATTACTGTTATCAAAGGAATTTTTATAAATTGGAATGACACTTATGCCCTTGTTTGTGTGATTCATGTGCCGCCCTCGTACGATCTGGGATATTTTGCATATTTGGCCCCATACTTTTATGTGTGTTACTGTTTGGCTCCGGAAACTTACTTTCTTTACACTTAGGTCCATATGTGCTTCTTGTCATTGATTGATGGAAATAAATATCAAATCATATCCAAACTTCACGAAATTTGGATACATGGCTCCTACCATATTGTAAAAACTTTCATGAATTTTTGGGCTTGTTTTATTTTCATTTTATAATTTTAAAAATTCAAAAACCCAAAAATTTGCTTCTGTTAAGTTTTAAAAATCAACTAAAAATATTAAAAACCCTCTAAAAAATCCAAAAAAATATTGTTTATTTGTTTTTGTGTGCTTTTACTTCTGTTCAAATTTCGTTGCTTTTGGACTTTACAAAAACCCTAAAAATTGAAAAACACCAAAAAATAGAAAAATCACTAAAATGTTTAAAAAAAAAATGAATATCGGTTTCTATAGTTAATATTTTATTTCTAGTTTCTCATAAAATGGTTGCTTGAATTTTATAGGCTATTTAGAAATTTTTAAATAGCCTTTTGATTCTGGCTGCACAGTAGCTTTCATTTTTCACCTTGTTCCATTTTTATAAAATCAATTAAAAATCAGAAAAATCTGATAAAAATATCAAAAACATACATCTGAATATTTCTAAAATGCAAAAATATTTTTATTTGAATTTTCTGAGCATTTTTGTGATAGCTAATAATTATTTGATTGAGGTTTTCTTAGCATTTTCACTTTTTTTCCTAGTATTAAAAATCAAAAAAAAAAAATTAAAAACTTAAAAAACCACCAAAAATATTTTATTCCTGTTATTTTTGAATCCCGACTACTTCGTAGGTTTTTGCCATCTCATGCTCCTTGTGTTCGACCCTAGTAGCTATACTAGGTAAAATAAAATAGCGAGACCGCTATTTTTAACCTGATTGTTTTATTCCATATTTGGTGGTCTTTATCTTTTCTTTATTGAACCCGATCCAAGGGGTTGAGGTCGCAACGACCATTGATACGTTCTCACCTTAGTCGCTCGGATTTTTGCGGTCACCAGGGGGTGCGGTTGTAACCGCCATAGAATGTGGGGAGATGGCTACATGCAATGGGTCCTACAG
>JAZKJV010005943.1:0-213073 GCA_037367405.1 Ottelia alismoides
ACAGCAAAATACATGGATAAAATATTTTTGGATTTTAAATAAATTTCCTAATGTTTTGTGATTTTCTGCAATTTTTGCATATTTTTATATATTTTTAAAATAAAAAATATCCCAAATCAGAGTTTAAGTAAATACATAAAATGGAATTGATGATTAAAAATAACAAATAAAATCCAAAATTCTTCAAATAATTTTAATAGATACATATTAACATAAAGAAAATTCTGAAGTAAAAATTAATATTTTTCAGAATATTTGGAATTTTAATTTTTTTAATAAACTTTGGATCTTTAAATTTTTGTGGTTTTTCTTTTTCTAATTTAAGGTATTTTTTGTATGTAGTTATAAAATATGATAGTAAGCAACATATATTTTTTTGGGAATTTCTCGAATTTTTTTTATATTTGGGTATTTTCTAAGTTAATTAGGGATAAAAACATGTTCATTTTAATTTTAATAAATAGCTAAAATGCCTAAAAGCCAAAACAAAAATATATCTGGAAATACATGCTAGTAGGCATCTAATCCAATTTTCGCATAAATTTTGAAGCACATGTAGTAATTTTATTAAATGAAATTCAAGTACTAAAAGTACATGAACTAGCGAGGGCATATTTACAATTAAATATCAAGGGTTCATCTACAAATATGTCAGAAATATACAACTAATATTCACATTTAATGGATTAAATTAAAAAAACCAGGGGTATACATGTTATTTTCCCCCTTTACGTGGGAAGACACGTGAGCTGAGCTGGATTAGACAAAAATGCAATTTCTATAAATATAGGGCTCTTTATGTAAAATATCCACTTTATTTACACTAAAAAAATTATTTACAAAGGTAATAAATAAATACGAAAAAACAAGGGTGAGATATGTAATTTACCCTTATTTGCATGCTAACCAACGTCCTGGATCTCTTCACTTCCATTCAATGGTTGAGACACACATTGCTTCTCCTCGGATCAGATAGCTAGGATTAGAATTGGGCGTGACTGTTGATCAGACGACCGCTGTTGCTCGAGAAGCCAATTTCTTTGTCCTCTGATGGCCTCTGCATCTAAAATTTGTCTCTACACCTCCCGGATTATTGTACACAGTGAGTGGTGCCCTTCAGTAGGCCCAAGACACGACGTCGGAATACTGAAGCTCGGTCAAAGCGCGTGCACCTGGAGAACATCATCCAAGTCCGAATGTGACTCTAGAGGGGTCCTTTGAACGCGAAACACGTACGAAGACATTCTAGGGCTCAAGGCAATTTGCCTCGACCTGGATTGAAGCTAAAATGCATGAGGGTAGAAAGGGCAGTGAGGTTCCGATGAACGGAAGTAGAGGAACCTCAAGTCATCGATTGAAGCATAATCGGGTGGTCCAGATGAGTCGTTTTGATAAGAACATGATGGGGTTCAGGATGGAGTGGAAGGCGATGTTGGAAATAGTCATAAACTTAGTGGATTGGCTAGAGCCCTAACGTCTCTAGTGAACGAAATAATTAAACTACAACTAACCTGCCTGATTAAAATGCAAAACTAAATACAGAATGGAAATCAAGATACTAAAATCTACATAGGAACTAAAAATGTGCAGCTCTTATGCATGTGATGAAGTAGGGGGCAGGATGGCTGGAGAACCACCATCGATTCGCTCCTCTCCTTGCTCCACCAAATCTGAGGTCACTGAAGACGTCCTCTGTCACCAAGGACTTTGCTTACTCACACAGGGACATGGTCAAAGCTCCAAAAGGGATCAAGAATGGAGGACTTGAGATGGGTTCTTAGTTACGCACAAAATTTTGGATGATTTTCGAGTGAGATTATTGAATGGCTCGATGCGAATCAAGTGAATATAATGAGTACACATGAGTCACGTATGTGATGGGAACCGAATCCATAAAGGACTCGATCGATCGGTTCGAGGCAGAGAAGGAGGTAGGCTCAAAGTGTCTGATGCAAGTCAGTGAGAAGACATTGAGTTGACCGAGATCAATATTCCCTTTGATCATATTGGTCCACGGGGGACGCTAGAGTACAAAATAGTTATTATTATTCATAAATCATTAATTAAATAAAGTAAATGATTTTATTAATTTTTGTAAAATAAAAAATGTTTATTATTTTATGTAGTATTTTATTATGATTTTTATTTATTTTTTGGGGTTTATTTATTACAAGCTAATTTTTAAGGGTATATTTATACGTATATTCATCTATATTTTGGATATTTTATTTTATTTTATAGCTTTGATTTTATTAATTTATTTTCTTCATTTCTATATTTATAACTTTATTATAGACATAAATATATTTTTATTTAAAATTTTCTGATTTTATTTGTATAATTAAATAAATAAGGGTATATATTATATATGTATAGGTATATGTATTTCATCTATATAATTATAAATGTAATTTATTTTTGTGTCTTCTTTATGGTTTTATTATAGTTTTAATATGTACATGTATTATAAATAATATTTACAAAGTTATAAAAATATAAAATTGTAAAAATAATAAAGAATAAATAGAATGAATATTTTAGTCAGATATATTATACAATAGGGGTCCAAACCTAACTTTCACACCTTAACTTCAAAAAGATATGAAATCACCTTTATTAAATAGCTAATTTAAATTTATATACAATTAAAGGTGATTTTTATACATTTCGAGTTTTATTTAGGAGATATGGGTCTGGGAAGTTGAGATTTTAAATTCTTATTTTGAGTATAATTTGTACATTGAGTATTTTTTGTGTAAACTTAATTTTGAACTTTTTTATACATTATTATCTACAACTTTCATGTAAAAAGTTTCTTTATTTGAGATATAGTAATAAAGAGTAAAATAGGTCCAAAAATGCTTTATTAATGAATAAAATAATGGAATTTTATTGTATATTTGGCCCTCATATCACCTACTTTATTCCATGTTGACCAAATCAAATCTTAACTTGGTCTCGGGGTTTAAGGTCATAAAATACCGTTGGTATTTTACTATTTTTGTTTTCTTTCCTTTATTATAGAATTTTGGCATTAAAAATAGTGTTTGACATACAACAAATGGAATAAATAATGAATTTTAATTTGTATAAAACTACGCTATTTACATGCATTGGCTAGGGTTTTTGTGGCCAAAATGATAAAATAAAGGTGATGAAATGGATATTCATCACTGCCTTGGAGCTCGAGGAGTTGACCGAACAAGGAGGAAGATGCTCGTGTTCTTCCCTGATCTTGAAGAGTGCTGCAGAACTGTATGATGGGGCCCACACTCCAAATTTTACATGAACCGCTCGATGACTCATCACATGAGCCACCCGATCACGCAGAAGATCCGGTCTCCACCATCCTTCACCAAACCAGTACTGGCCCATCTGGGTCGTTTATCGCTTCAGTGAAATGCATCCATCCATCTATTGGTGCGCAAGTATTGGGTAAACGTTATATATGCCCCCTGCATTTTTGTATTAATATTTAATATTTAAAATTTCCTCTATAGTTTAAATAAATATGGTTATTTTGCATGGATCCCCTTGCCATTTATGTATTTACATTTGTGTCCATGCCAACTACCCTCACGTAGTCCCCCTAGTGCAACGTCCATTTTGCAAGCATACCCTCGTGGGTTTTTGTATATGTAATCCGTCCAAAAATTTTTATATTCAATATTAAATTTTGTGGAAAAAATTGTAAAGCATCCTGAAACTTTTTGTATATTGCATTTATTCCCCTGACAGGTTTATTTAATATAAATATTTGTGGATAAATTGAAGCGTGACTTTGAGTTTTGTTTTAGGGTTCGCAAATGTATGGAAACCCAATTTTATTTGTAACTTGGTCCCTGCCATCTTATTCATATTTGTACATGATTTTTAATTTATAAATATCATCCATGTTTCAAAAATTATGTTAAAATAGTATAATATACCTGTATGCATGCTCTTTCATGCTACATATTTAGTTTTTTTAATTTTATGCATATTTCCTATTTATTAAATATAAAAAAGAGCACATTTTAAACTTGTTTAACTTAGAAAGTACCTAAATATTATAAAATATTTTGATAATTCCAAAAAAATTATATTTTATTCATTAAAGTATTTTATAGCTCCAGACTAAAAATCAATAAAAATACAAAAAGAAAATTATAAATAATTAAAAATCACCAAAATCCTATAAAAAAATATAAAAAATTTGCAAAAATTCTAAAAATGTAAGTCTATATGTGATAGTTTTATTTATATATATAATTAAATATGAAAACTACTTTATTTAGTATTTATAAATCGCAAAACAATCGTACATATTTATTAACTCATTGATTTTGTATATTTTGGACTATAAAAATATCTAAAAATAGAAAAAATGCCTAAAAATCACAAAAAATAGTAGAAAAATAAGAAAAAACCAAAAACATTTTATTTTTCAAATTTTCATTTTTTAGTTATATTTATAATTATAATATACGATATTGAATTTTATATCTACATATCTATATATAATTTATAATATTATTTAGTATTATAAATACATTATAAATATTTTTAAAATATTAACATATATATAAGGATTGCCTCTTAGGGTTTTTTTCTATTTTTTGTATATATATATTATATATTATAAATGTATACCTTATCTCATATATACATTATCTTATATACATATTCACATACTCTTACACACAAGCATATATATATATATATCAAATTATATAATATTAAAATTAAAAAGAAATTAAAAATTAACAAAATAAAAATTAAAAATTAAAAAAATATTAAAGTAAAAATCAAATAAAAAGGTGCAAAACCAAAAACCCACACAAAAAGACTAAGGAGAGACTTGTGTACATAATTCACTTTGACAAGGAATAGTCATTAGACTACCTTGTTTGCTCTCAGTGGTTTGGCCTCTACATGCTTACACATTATACACCTTTGTTTGTAGATTAAATAAAGTGTACTTCACATTTTTGTCATTCTTTGATTATTCATATGTTGTAAAAACTTATTGTTTGAACCGCAGATTTGTGAGCGATCGCCTCGATGATACTCTATCATCGCTTTTCAATGAGGATAATTTCTATACCCTCGTAATTCCCAGTCAAACAAATGACATCGTTGTCGGGGAGCAGTGTGTTTGTAGCGTAATTTGTGCATAGTTGTCTTTTTATTTCATTTTCTTATAACTTTATTTTTTTTACTTTTGCTACTTGTACATATTTTAGCTCTTGATTCTTTGAACACATTATTTGATTATCTATGCTAATACCTCTTTTTGTTGTGTTTGATGCGAGGGCCTGATGAATATGTGATTCATCACTTCAAAAGAGATTAATTAAGCTTGGTTCCCCAAGATTCATTGGCATTTCATCATTTAAATTACATTCTTAACATTGATGCATGTATAAATAATAATTACATTTTATCATGCATAATTGAATAAAATAAGAAGTCATAAATCCCATCTCATCTGGCATGTAAAATAAGCTAACTTCCCTGATTTTTAATAAATTTATGACAACTCTAAATTACCTGAAACCACCTCCATTGTGTACATATTACTAACAAGAATAGATGAAAAATACATAAAAAACACTAATAAGAATAAATGGCTCACCAATCAAAATCGTAATTTCAGGAAAGTTGGAATAGAACACTGATATCCCTCTCATACAATGTCCAATTTAATACTACTCATTTTTGAACTAATGTACATTCTATTATCTCCAAAACAAGATCAAGTTAGAAAGAATCGTAGCTCATATGTGAAAATTGTGTTTTGGGCCTCTTTTATACATTGTGTTTTTAGTTGTTTTTGACCTGACATTTTATGTACATAATTAATTCTTTTTTTATTTCTTTTTCATCTATTCTTTGACAAAAGTTTTTTTAAAATGAGCAAAAATCCAGACCTAAAATGAGTTTATAGTCAAAGAAGCTAACTGAGTCTGATTCTTCATTGAGAGTCTGTACAATAAGTCCCCTTTATTTTATTCTTTTTTTCTACTAAACTAATAAAAAAATAGATTAATGTGTAAATATTTGTCTTTTTTATCATATATTTTCTCAATTTTTATAAATATTTGTCTTTTTTATCGTATTGTTCTCAATTTTTATCTTATTTAAAAATGACAAAAAATTTCAAAACCCAAAATCAAGTATTTTATACACAGAGTACCGCCCAAAATATCACTTTGTGCAAATGACCTATTTTGGTTTTATTCTCTTTATGAAAGTCATGGGTCTCATTGAGACGAACAACTTTCGCAAAGGAAATCTTTTGATAAGAGGTTGTTTCCTATTTCTTTATTTTATATTATTTTATTTTATTTTTTATTTTTTGGGCGCCGTAAATGGCCCCTCTTGGACCCGCCACGTGTCACCCACTCCTCCCTCACTTACTCCTTTTTTTCCAATCATTGGACGAAGGGGTATCCGTCCAACGACTGGGATACCCCTCCTCTTTTATTTCCACCCCCGCCTCGTGGCTTCATCAGAGCCGTCCGATCTTGGTCGATCGGACAACCCCTGTGCTTCTTCTTTCCAAATCTGTGCCGCCACATGTCTCCGATCTCTTTCCTTTTACGCTGGCCACCACCCCTACCCATTTCATCCCCCATCCAATCTGATTACCATCACCCCCGGCATCTCGAGACCCCCTTCCTTATTCAGGATCACAGAAATGAATAACTCGAGTTTCTCACCCCCATACTTAGTACAAAGTACTCCCTAAATATAACAATGATGAAAGGGGTGAATACCTTTTCAGAAGAATTAGAAAAATGAAAAGGAAAAGAAGAAAACATTTTTTTTTATTTTTCAGCTTTGTGTGTATGATCCTTCAACATCTGAGAATTTATCTTGAAATACGACCTCGATAGAATCGATAATGGACAATAATGTATCAAGCTCTAAATACGGCATCAACAACTTTTCATTGACTACAAACGACTGTACATCAGGTGACAATTCTGATATTATATCCACTTCCTTATTCGACCGACCACCTTCCCTCCAAAGCCACCATCCCCTCACCTCTCCCTCTGCTACTTAATCCTCGTTGTCGCCCGAGGACCTTCTCATTGTCGACACAACGAAGAGGGTATCGGTGGTGACAACCCAATCCCCACCTTCCTCGACGAGATCTGATCAAGTCCATCACAACCTCTCCTCCTCGGAGTTGCTTTGCTCCAGCTTCATTGCTGCCGAGCTGTGCTCCAGTGTTCACTATTGAGCCTACCATACACCCACACCTCCTTCCATCTTCTCTGCGTCATCCAGATACACTCCTCTTGATCATCTTCATCACACCACCGAAAGTCTTCTCGCTTGGAGCTCCATCCAGCTTCGATTGCATCCCAACGGAAGCCCTCTCATCTACATCAAGCTCCTGCCCTTTGGCCGGATCCTCATCGAGAAGTTGCTTCAACTTCATCTTCTCCAGTACTAGCCCCCCCAAGTGCATCTCTAGGCTGTGTTTCTGCCTTCATCGACAATGCTCCTGGTCAGAGCATTCTCCCCAACAATCCAACCTCTTCTTCGACAACACTTAGCAGCAGCTCCGTCCTAGGGATCTTGCTCCGCTCTGTCTCCTACTGCCGAATCTCCATCGAATAACATTAGTTGCAACCCGAGGCCCTTTTCGACTCCTACATCAGGCCCAACCGTCAAAGGAACACCTGTAATAGCAATGCCAGAAGCATCATCCGCCCTTCGCTCCACCAGGCTTGAGGCCCAAGACCCTCCTCTCGTGCACAACACATGTGTGGATGGTCTTCTGTAGGAAGGACCCTGTGGTTTCAATAAATTCACTCAAAGACCCATCGACCAAGGGGGCACGTGCGTCACACATGGTCACTTGGAATTTTATGAAGATCCCCCTCTAAAGGTTAGAAATTTATTTCAAGTCCCTACACTGCATTTTTTTACTATATTTCCCTTTCTATTTTGCATCTAGATCCTTGTTTTTGGTCTGTAATTTAAACCTATTTTTTGCTTCAATTATTTATTCAAAAATTGACATCTCATAGTACAATTATTTCTTTACATTGTGACCCTTGATTCATAACTTTGTGATCGGTGGTTATTTAATAATAATTGTTTCTGTGAAATCTTATATATTTTACCCAATTATTGCTCTGAAATTCATAATTAATCACTGCTTTATAATTTGCCAAACATTCACACTTCATAGAATTAGTTGTATTGCATTATAACATAAAATCATTGCATTCACATGCATATTTCGCTCAGCAAAAATCATTTTGTGTATTATGGTAACTAATTTTTAATAGATATAAAACTCTCCATTTTAGGGTTTAGGATTTTTCTAAGATAAACCACTTTAAGAAAAATCTCAGATAATTATACACCCTGAAAATAAGTATGTATAATATTTATTATAACTAATTATTGTAATTCACATTGTTTGCACAATTTAATTCATTAAATATACATATTGCATCTGAAAATTCCATAAATTTACAGTGCATTCATGGTTGCATAATTCACATCTCGACCATGTTTTTTGGTTATTGACATCGTTTGATTGAGAGTAACTTTCTCATCCCTAAAATTGGACCGAATTTGCATCTGCATTTGAAAATTACACTAAAAATAAAAAATACGCCTTGAAAACTGTATATCTAATTTGATAGACTTAAACCTTGGTTGTTCGTTTGCCTCCTTGGGTTCGAACCTGATACTTAAATAAACATAACACCACATCCGGATTATTGATTAATTCGTTGAATTTTGTGGTTATTTTTGATTGATCTCTAATTGCTTGGCTACAATATAAAATGACAAATTAAACAGAGTATTTAGTGGTTCATCAAATGGCACTGTTGTTGGGGAGGCAAATGGCTTAGGTTTTTTTGTTAAGAAAATGTAGTGTTAGATTTTCCATAAACTTGGGTAGTCTCACCCCAAAGCGTTCAATGTAAATTTTCCACTTTTTATTTTCCAGCATTTATTTCTTTCTCATTATTTATTTTCTATCTTTTATTTATTTATTTATTTTTTATGTCAACTCTCTTACATTTTCTCTATTATTTTTGTGCAAGGTACCGAGCGCACTTGGAGTGTTTTTTCTGAAATAGATGCATCTCAACTGCCCACTAAAAAGCCGCATAAAATCAAGATCGAGCCGACTCGTGAGAGAGCGTAGTCTAGGATTTATTTTCAGCATTTTTATTTTTTATTTGTAATTAACTTCCTATTTATTGAGGTTTTTTATTAGGATCTCGCATCTGTAAACAAGACTTGAATTCTTTATCTGTGGTGTGTCGGATCTGTTTCACTATCTGGTGAGGGTGGGGCTCGACTTGAGTGGTTCATACGTTAGACCTGCACTTATGGCTATTAGAGCTATTAAAATTATTTTGCTTGTGCTCGTATAACCTAGGACCACACAACACTTTAATTGACACGAACCTTAGATCATTCAACTTAGTCAAAACCAAATCCATTTCTTCCTGGCTAATAGAACTTTCTGATAGGTGTGGTTTTGTCAGATTGCATTTCATATAGAATAACTTTTCAATTCTTGTGTTTCATCCTACTTGGAGATTGTGAGGAATCACTATAAGTCTTTTGACTGAGCATCCATCATTATTTTCCATGTGCGTCAACTTTTTACAAATTTTCACCATCCTATTTTGTCACTTAATATTTAAAGCAAATTGGGACTAGACGGTAGACATGAATTTTTGCTCACCTAAATTTTCAGTGATCACCCAATTAGAATTGGGACTACTAAATAATGTCGACTTTAATTAACCCATAAAATCAAGAATTGCTGTAGGAGAATAACCCCGTCCTTTTACTTATTTATATATCTGAGTGGGTGAGGGACAAACATTTAGGATAAAGCCAAGCTCTGGAATCTTCATTCAGACTACTTATTCTAAAAATGACTAGCTACTTCTCAGTGAGGGAAATGCGGTCTCTCTTGGCAGAGTGGGTTGTTAAAGGACAACGTGATAGGAACCATCCTCAAGTAACACTGGTAGCTATTTTTAGTCCGTACTTACACCCATACTGGCTGAAAGTGTATGCAACTAGCCGTACAAATTCAAGCCAGTCTTTAGGAAATTTTATGGTACCTAACAATTCGCTTAAAGGACTCAAGATTGAAGTTATCACCAATCAAAATTAAAAAGATAAGTGGCCATACTCCTGCGGCCTCCACTGTGTGAGTTATTGAACTTGGGGTTTATATAATGCTTGCATGGGTGTGCATGAACTGAGTTTGAATAAAAAAATACACTTGTGCCATTACTCCCTTGATTCATTTTTTTCGGTTTGTGATTATCTTGTGCACTCTCATGTTTTTCAAACACGATCCATTCTGTCATCCATCTCTTTTGAAAATGTCAGGACATTGGTCTTCATACCCAGCAGATTAATTCTTCTTTATCAAACCCTGATCATCTAATCCCTCTTCTTCCAGGCATCCTCCAACATTCACGTCAAACTGTTACCCTCGGATGAATCCATCCCACTCTATGAATTCCAATCCTTTTTACTCAGATCATCCGATTAATTTCAACACTTCTTCATATTACCCACCCCCACCCTTTTCTACACATAATCAACTTTCATCCTAGGCTGACCCATCTTATTCAAGTATTCTTGCCAGAATTTATGAACCATTTGAAGAGAAATTTACTATTGAGACAAACAACTTGCGGAGATACCAACCTCGACCGACTTCATTTTCTCATCACACTTCACTAATCCACATCTTGCCTTGACCCTTCAAAGATAACATGGTGACCCGACCAAATCGGATGGAGCGACCTACATCGAATGATCATCCATACTGGATAGACCCTAATGATCAAATCCCTATTAGTCGACCCGTTAATCACTCCTTCCAACAACCTGCAGACACAGAGGACTGGGCTGATGGTATCAACACACATGACCCCTATATGTTGACTCACCGTATGAGGATCCAACCAATCACGACCATGGAAATGGACTCAACCTATTATTGCATGGTTGAGTTACGGTATGCTGAGTATGAGACCTACAGATTTCTGCATAATTCTCTTTCATGAATTTTGTTTAGAGGATGAGAAGTTAATACAAGAGATAGGATATGTTGAGAGAATTTCCGCCAATCTCATGGATAAAAATGGAAAATGAAATGATTGGATCTCAAGCTGAAAACCCATAAAATACTCAGAAACCCACAAACTTTGTACAACCTAGGGACAACTCTGACAACGACAACTCTGCATATTACTCCCTTAGGGATGACTCTGAATCGGCACATCAAAGACCCTCCTTAGTTATGGAAAGCATCACATCTATACACCACATCAAAAAAAACCAAAAATTAAAAAAAATTAAAAACACCAAAAAATGGAAAAAATAAAAAACCCATAAAAATTGAAAGTGTAGAGGATTTGAAGAAATTGGATCCTGCTTTGAGGGAAGCATTGGATCAATGATTGCTTTTTGAGATTCCCTTGATGAAGGTCGTTGAACACTTCCCCGACCATGACGATTTTGTAATGTGTAAATTAATACCAAAAAGTCAGGCAGGAAGAGAACAAGGATTGAAAGACATAAATTATCAATGGCCACCTCTTTGGTTATGAGGAGAAAGACCAAGAGCCACAGAGTAAAGCAGTTGCCTTGGTTTGACTGTGAAATCAAAGACACCACATTCACACTTGCTAGAATCGATGATAACTCACCATCAATATCCTCCCGACCTCTGTGTTTGACAAGCTCAACCTCGGACCAATAAAGAAATCAACAGAGATCGTTAAGCTAGGTGATCGATCTATAAAACAGTCGAGAGGAACTATTTCAGTCATCATTAAATTCCAAGTTGCTTCGATCAATGTGGACTTGATGATAATTGATATTGAGTATCAAGGAGAGTTCACCTAGTCTCCAATCATTCTCGCAAAGTAGTTCTTAGCCTTGGATAAGGAAACTATAGATTACGAGACTCGGGAAATCAATTTTACTGCATTAAGAGAACTTTGACCTCGCCCAATCGTTGAGGAAACATGATATCCTATGGCAACCCACAAAGCCGTCAACATCGTAATCATCAAGCGGTAGAGCACTACCCCACTGCTATACCTGAGATAGGAGATGTTGAGCTGACCACTGGATTAGAGACTCACCCCACACTCCCATTTCCTACTGCTTGCACCTTCTCCAATGCTATGATAGCTTCTAAGGAGGACATGAAATCAAGGGCTAACCCTGAGTTAGACAAGATCTTGTCTGAACGCCTTGACTCATTTAATGATCTAACACAGAACCTCACCAATGCAAGTCCAACTAAGAACGCATATACGGGACATCTGCTTACCACGGAGAAATATTACAATGATTATTCATCTAATGATGAATCGATGATCAACACTCAATCCCCAGGACTAGCACATTCATAGACAACAATGACTAAATTGCCAATTCTGGTTGCTCCTTACTCTAGTCGGTTATATGGTGACAAGAAGAAGAGTACTGATTCCTCAAGGCAATCCCCCGAACACCTCAAGACGCATCAATCTCCTTCTCTTCTTGATACTTCAGGTTATTGAAAACCAACTAAGAAAGTCACCTTTGACATTCCAGAAAAGGAATATTCTTATGATTCCTCATAAGGTCCAGATAAGATTATCTTTATAAGAGAGCTCAGTTCAGCAGCTCTGAAGCCTTATCTAAGCAAGCAACCAAATATCGAACCCATTGAACGACTCCTACTCTCACTACTATTTCTCCAAAGCAGACTCTCCTGGTCTCATTAGATTCACCAGAATAATTTCATACGACCAGACTGAGACCGGTGCTTCAGAGTATTCATCATCCAAGGACAAGTCGATTGACCACAAGACTGAGCACGTTTTGATAAAGCAGCTTAAAAATAAGAATGTTTGGAGTACCTCTACCTTGGAGTATCATTCTTATGAGGACAAATTAGACGATGGCTGGGAATCATCGACTTCGTCTTCTTTCCATCAATATACCTCCCAGTGCTATTCTTCTGCGAATAACTACGAAGATGGTTTGGAATCATATTCTTTATCATGTTCCCATCATTATGACCGTCCACCACTGGCTCATAAAAAGATTTGCCAAAAACATCCTTGATCACCAGTAACCTTCCCTACTGACCCCATCCGTTCCATTGTACTTCTTCGTCCTCTACTTAGGCCAACGCCTAAGTATAGGGGGGGTGCCATCTTTATATACCACTCTCCTCATCCACTTCCGCCCTCGACCGCCCCATTTTCACCCTCCTTTCATAGTCCATAGCCTTAGTATAAGGGGGTCGATCAACTTCTATTTTTCTTTTTCTTTTTCACTCTCTTAGGCTTAGCCCGAGCTATGTCTTCTCTAAGCTTCTTGTGCTCTGAGGAAATGGCACTCGCTAAGTATAGGGGTTGTATATACTTTGTATATATTTTACCCATAGCTCCTACTTTCACATATGTCTATTTTTTATTTACAGGGTGGGTAACTTACTTCTGAATAAAAAAGTTTTGCAACTAACAATGTTTATGTCCAATTGTGTGTCAACCAAAGTTTTGAAAATTAGCTTCTTATTCATTTTTGCATTAAAAAAGAAAAAGACTTGCATTAAAAAAATCTCTCAAAAAAACTTGAAAAAAATTGCACACTTGCATTTCTTTCAACATTTCATTCATCCATGCATTCATTAGTTGGATGTATCCCTGACACTTATACTTTCACACAAGACTTGTGAAGTTTAAGGACACATGGTTTATGAGGATTTAAGATTCAGAGTTAACTAGACCTAGTCATTAGGGTTTATGACTTAATTATTCACACTTCCCCAGTTCAAAAGATGTGTATGCTATATTGCATGCTTAGTCTCTACCTTAAAGAATATGATAAGAACCACACTTGCATGACTACAGTTATGATGAGATGAGCTAGGATTTCACTTGAGGAACTGGTATAAGGGATTTGAGTTTGGACCTGATTTTATGATGCACAAGGATGGGATAAATCGATGAAGGCTTCATGAAACCCAAGAGTCAGCACCTTCAGCCAGTATAAGAACAACGTTCTTGTACTAATCTATTGATAAAAAACTTATGTGTGAGGGTGTGATGAATCTTATTTATTATTGATCAGTGTGTGCCAACTTGGTAAAAGCAGTGGAGCTAGCCAACCATCAATGATATAAATTTTGAGATAAGTTTTCTCATACAAAGAAAAGCTCTCTCATTACAAATAAAACTCAAAGAGCTTCCACCAAAGGTGAGCGCTCCCAACCAATTCAATGTGTCCACTTAGACCAAAGCTATTAGGACTAGGAGCCGGGCTAGCACCCAAAAAGGGCTCTACATCATATAGTTCCAAATTCGGGTGTCAAAGCTACATTAGGTACTCAAAAGAGAAACACCCGGTGTACTCCCAAGAAAACAAGTTCAGACGACTCCGAGCCCTCTTGACGGACGCACTAGTTAACAACCTAAAATACATGTGTTGTGTTAATAAGCACTCGAGTGGATCCTTGATCCAATGAGAGGGAGAGAAGAGATTACACAATACTATGCCCTCCATCAACTGGCCTTCCATCTACACTTTTAAGACTGACAACTAAAGACACGGTGGATTGTAAGAACTAATTTACTCCCTATTTGTTGAGGATTGGGTCCTTAGGAGAGTCTCTTGGACTGGAACCTTGGGTGATGTTTTGACTCTACTCTTATGACTACAGTCCACACTAAATGTCATAACGCTACTATATATATAAACAAAGTGAGTCTCAAAGCTAAGAAGTTGGACACCTTTTGACTAAAGCTTTATTTAACTCAAAAATTTCGGGATCACTAGAAACAAGGAGTTCTTCAATTGACCTAGTCTTGTAATCCACTTGCATAGTTAGGGATTATTCTGATTAAATCATTCAGTCTTTAGTGCTCAGGGACGAGCATGGTTTAAGTATAAGAGGTTGATGAATATGTGATTCATCACACTAAAAGAGACTAATTAAGCTCAGTTCCCCCATATTCATTAGCATTTCATTAACATTCATGGTAATTGCATTTTATCATACATAATTGCATAAAATAAGAAGCCAAAAATCCCAGCCCAATTGACCTGTAAAATAAGCTAACTTCTTTAATTTTTAATTTATTTATGATAACTCCAACAAACCTAAAACCACCTCCTTTGTGTTCATATTACTAACAAGAATAAATAAAAAATACAAAGAAATCATAGTAGGAACAATTGGCTCACAAATCAAAACCCTAATTTTAAGACAATTGGACTAAAACATTGATACCTCTCTCATACAATGTCCGATTTAATCATACTCACTTTTGAACTAATGTATGTTAAATTATCTTCAAAATAAGACCAAGTTCGAAAGAATCAGAGCTCATATGTGATAGTTGGGTTTTGGGCCTCTTTTATACATTGTGTTTTAAGCTGATTTTGACCTGACATTTTATGTACATAATTAATTCTTTTTTATTTATTTTCATTTGTTTTCTTTGACAAAAGTTTTATTAAAATGTACAAAATCCAAACCTAAAATGAGTTTGAAGTCAAAGAAGCTAACTGAGTCTGAGTCTTCATTGAGAGTTTATACAATAAGTCCCCTTTATTTTATTCCGTTATTTCCTTAGTTACTAAAAATCTAAAAAAAATTAGATTAATGTGTAATATTTGTCTATTTATTTATTGATTTTATTCTCAATTTTTATCAAATTTCAAAATGACAAAAAAATACAAAATCCTAAAATCAGATATTTTATACACATAGAGTGCCGTCAAAAATATCACTTTGTGAAAATAACCTATTTTGGTTTTGATCTCTTCATGAAAATCATAGGGCTCCTCGATAAGAACAACTTTCGTGAAGAAGATTTTTTGATCCAAGGATCTTTGCTATTTCTTTTTTATTTTTCTTTTATTTTACTTTCATTTTTTTTGGCATGACACGTGGTGCTCCAAGAGCCGCCACGTGTTGCTTCCTCCTCCCTCACTTACTCCTTTTTATAGCCTTTGGATCACGGAGTATCCATTCAACGACTGGGATCACCCATCCTCTTTTATTTCCACCCCTGCTATGTGGCCTCATTTATGCTTCTTATTTCCCAAACCACGTTGCTGCCTGTCTCCAATATCTTTCCTTTTTCATTGGCTGCCACCCCTTCCCATTTCATCTACCATCCAATCTGATCGCCATCACCCCTGACATCTCGAGATCCCCATCATGATTCGGGATCGCAGAAATGAATAACTCAAGCTACTCACCTCCCATACTTAGGGCAAAGTTCGTCCTGAGTATAACAATGATGAAAAGGGTGAATACCTTTTTGGAAGAATCATAAAAATGAAAAGGAAAAGAAGAAAAGAAGAAAACAAAAATGATTTTTTTGTGATTTTTCAGCCTGTGTGTCCGATACTTCAACATCTGAGAGTTCAACTTGAAATATGACCTCGATAGTATCGACAACGGACAAAAATGTATCATGCTCAAAATACAGCTTAACAATTGTCCGTTGACTACATACAACTGTGTGTCTAGTGACAATTCTGATATGACCAGGCTTCTGTTATCACGCACATTCCTCACTATGAATGACCCAATCCCTTTGCTAGAAAAAAATCTTTAACTTTGCATCAAATAACCACACCTTCTATCTAGGTTCGAAAGTCTTTTTGCGGATATGTTTGTCATCTCATTTCTTGACTATCTCTTTGTACATACAACTCCTATTATATGCATAGTCTCGAAACTCTAGCAAATGGTTCAGATCAACTTTTCTGTTCTTTCCAACTCGCTTGGAATCAAGATTGCACATGTTTAATTACCACAAGGATTTCAAAATTAGTTCCATGGGCAGGTGGCAAGTCTTGCCATATACATGGCAGTACGGAGACATGTCAAGAGGAGACTTTTATGTCGTGCGATATGCCCAAAGAATTGTATCAAGAAATTGGTGACCAATTCTTGCGATCCAGACATATAATCTTCTACAATATAATTTTAATCTCTTTGTTGGATCTTGCAACCAAGCCATTGTACTGTGGGTGGTACGACACTGCAACATGATGTTCGATGTCATATTCTCTGGTCAACTTATTGACCTCTTTGTTGATAATGTGTCTCCCTCCATAAAAATTGAGAAACTTGGGGATTGCAAACCACGGGATGACGTTATCTTTTATGAAGCAACAGAATGTGCGGTTGTCTGCGATTCAAGCGGGATTGACTCCACCCATCTCGTCATATAATCAACGACGAGAAGGATGTATTCAAAGACCTGGCTATTAGGGAATAGACCCAGAGTCAATGCCCCAGGCATCGAAGACGTCGGATATCTGAATGTATTTCAGAGGCATTGTGTCTCTTATACTGATATTTCTGGCCATTTGCTGAAAGTCAGTACATTTCTTTACATAATCTGTTGCATCCTTCAATAGAGTAGGCCACCAAAGGCCACATTAAAGCACTTTCATTGTCGTCCTCTTTCCATAATGGTGTCCACTGGCTTCAAGCTTGTGAGAGTGGTCAAGGACACACATGTTCTCCTCCTGAGGTATGCACCTCCTGTAGATGCAATCTGCGCCCTCTCGGAATAGATGTGGATGTTCCTACTTTTAAAAATGAATGTTTGCCAAGAATTTATCAAGTTTAATTTTCAACCAGTCGGGCAGAGTCTTCTTGGAAATAAGGTAATTCACGATATCTGCATACCGGGGGAGAAATGATATAGACAAGATTGCCTCAACTGGAAAAGTCTCAGTGATAGGAATGGAGTTCTGCTCAGGAGGCTCTATTTTGATAATTTTGGAAAGGAGATTTGCCACCACATTCTTAATGCCTAGTTTATCACGAATTTCCATGTCAAACTCTTGGAGTAGAAGAATCCAATGAATTAAATGAGGATTGGCATCTTTCTTGCTTTGAATGTACTTAATGGCAGAATGGTCAGTGTAAATAATCATCTTTTATCCAAGGAGGCATGACATGAATTTATCCAGCGCAAACACTATAGCTAGCATCTTTTTCTATGTCACATTATAATTCTTCTAGGCTTTATCTAAAGTTATGCTAGCATAATGAATCACGAGAGGCAACCCATATCGTCTTGTCCTAAAACAACACCAATTATGAAATCTGATGCTTCCATCATGATCCCAAAGGGAAGAGACCATCCCAGTAGTTGTAGGATAGGAGCATGTTTGATTAGATCCTACAAGAGATTGACGTATTGGATGACCCGATCATTGACCACAATTTTGACCCCCTTGCCAAGCAACTCAGTCAGTGGTCATGCAATCTTGCGGAAGTGTTTAATGAATCCGTAATAGAAACTGATGTGCCCCAAAAATGACCGGGCCTAGTTGAGATTGGTGGGTGGCTCAACTTTGAGATAACATCCACCTTGTTTGGGTCAACCTCCATGGCACACTAGTATATGACGTAACCTAGTACTATTCCTTTCATCACCATGAAGTGACTCTTCTTCCATGACAGTACAAGGTTCACCTCACACATCTTCTTAGTATTCAATCTAAATTTCTAAGGCATTTATTAAAACTGTCCCCATAGACCGAAAAGTCATCCATGAATTCCTCGAGAAAACTACCTACCATATCAGCAAAAACTGCCAACATGCATCTCTAGAAGTAGTTGATGTATTACACAAACCAAAGGGCATACGGTGGAAAGTGTATGTTCCGAATGGGTAGGTGAATGTAGTCTTATCTTGATCCTCTAGCACAATGGTGACTTGATTATACCTGGAGTAGCCATCCAAGAAGCATAAGTATTCCTTCACAGCCAATCTTTCAATTATCTAGTTGATGAAGGGCATTGGGAAGTGATCCTTCTTGGTTGCAAGATTCAGACATCTGTAGTCCACACAGATATGCCATGAAGTCAGCCCTTGGGTCAGAATCTCCTCTCTTTTTTCATTTTTGACTATGGTGATCCCAGATTTCTTGGGCACTACATGCAAGGGACTCATCCATTTGCTATAGAATATGGTATAGATAAATCCCATATCACACCATTTTGTGATTTCTTTCATGATCACCTCTTACAGATTTGGATTTAATCTCCTCATAAATTCACTGGAGGGTTTGCTAACTTCTTCAAGATAGATTTGATGTAAGAACAATGATAGATTTATCCCATGGAGATCAGTGATGTTCCAGTCAATAGCCTTGTAGTTTCTTTCAAGAACCGCAAGCATATGAGATTCTTGTTCTATTGTGAAGTGGGAACTGATGATGATCAGATGCATGTCGGGTTCTCCCGCAAGGAAGGCAGACTTCATGTTGGATGGAAGAAGTTTCAACTCTTGGGTAGAAGGGGTCGGCTTCGTGGTGACTTCAAAAACTGAGATAGGTGTCTGCTCTTTCAAGTGTATGCTATCCACCACTATTCATTCAAACTCAGAATTAAGAATATCACATATATCTGTAATAATTTTGTCCTTCTCAGATGAGGATGGTTGTTCAAAAATATCAGATTGGCCATCAGCAAACATCTCATTAACAAAGACATCAGTAATTCAACTGTGCTTTCCAGACCTTCTTTTGGAGAGAAGAATGGATGTGTATCATTGCTATCCATGAATAATTATGTAACTTGGATTTCAGATAGAAAATCGTTGTTTTCTTTTCCATTTGGGTCAAGCATTCTTGTTACCGATGCCACTTCAGCTGGTTTTGGTTCCTAGATTGTCTCAATCAGAACTCTATCGTTGTTGGAGCAGAATGTAATTTCTCCAGTGCCATAGTCTACCACTGCCTTAATTGTTCGAAGGAAGGGACGACTGAAGATGATTGGAGTGTGGAGCATAGGTGCAGAGATGTCCATATCAAGAATAATAAAATCCACAGGGAACTGCATCCCTTGGACGATGGCAATGGTGTCTTCTAACATGCCCATGGGCTGCTTGATAGATATGTCTGCAAACTGCAGAATCATCTTTGTGGGTTTGAGCGGTCCTCCTCCAAATTCCTTAAGAATGGATGAAGGCAATAGATTGTTCGAGTATCCACTATCGAGAAATATTCATTCGAACTCTTGATAAAAAATTTAGCATCACGTGAGAGGTGCTCCCTTATCTTTTCGTTTGTGCAGGAGATTGTTGATGGCATGTACTACAGCCATTGTCAAGATGAGCATCTCAGGTTCCTTCTTCTTGTGGTTCAGATGCTTTGTTGTACATTCATCTTTAAGTCCTCACTTCACTACTGGCATATAATCCATGGCTTTAAAAACAACATTTCAGAAATCACGTTTTGCTAAATTTGGACAATTTCAGGATTAGTCAAAACATTTTCCATTTTTTACAGTTTTTGCTATAATTGCTTGCGGAAAAGAAATATTTACATCGGAAGTAAACGCTTCTAGTAAATTGTGTCTGTATCTTTGTGTACTGGTAGACAGAAAAAGAATCCAAATCATCTACATGTTGTGGACCAAAACATGGTGCAGTCCAAGTTCCTTTGATTGGTGCTGGTTCGACTGCTAATGTTGGCTTCTCCGTCACATGCATGACTTCACCTTTTCTACATTTTTTATATTTTTGGTGTGGGTGGTGCTGCTCCATCTAAGAAATCTTTGGTCCTATCAACTAGATTGGATAATGATCCGCCATTAGATGCTTTGCTCTTTTCCACGAGGAAGGCATACTTCATGTTGGAGAGTAGAGGTTTCAGCTCTAGGGGAGACGGAGTCAGCTTCGTGGTGACTTCAGAAACTGAGGCTGGTGTCTGCTCTTTCAACTATATGCTTTCCACCACTGTGCATTCAAACTCAGACTAAGAATATCACACATATCTGTAACAATTTCATCCTTCTCAAACGAGGATGACTATTCAAAAATCTCAGATTGGCCATCAGCAAACATCTCATTATCAAAGAAATTATGAAATTCAACTACGCTTTCCAGACCTTCATCGGGAGAAAAAAATGCCTGTGTATTATTGCTATCTATGAATAATTTTGTATCTTGGATTTCAGCTAGAAAATCGCTATTTTCTTTGCCATTTGGGTCAAGAATTCTCGTTACCGAAGCCACTTCAGGTGGTTTTGGTCCTTGGATTGTCTCAATCAGAACTTTGTTGCTGTTGGAGCGGAATGTAATTACTCTAGTGCCATAGTCTACCACTGGCTCAACCGTTCAAAGAAATGGACGACGGGGCTAATTTGACTGTCGAGTAGAGGTGTCCATATCAAGAATAATAAAATATATAGGGAACTACATCCCTTGGATGATGGTAATGATGTATTCTAACATGCCCCATGGTTGCTTGACAGATCTGTCTTCAAACTGCAAAATCATTTTTGTTGGTTTGAATGGTCCTACTCCAAATTCCTTAAGCAAGGAGGAAGGCAATAGATTGATAGAGGATCCACTATCGAGCAATGTTCGTTCGAACTCTTGATAAAAAATTTATCATCGCACGAGAGGTGCTCCCTAATCTTTTTATTTGTGTAGGAGATTGTTGATGGCATGTACTATAGCCATGGTCAGGATGAGCATCTATGGTTTCTTCTTCTTGTGGCTCGGGCGCTTTATTGTACATTCCTCTTTAAGTCCTTTTTCACTGCAATACTCCATGGCTTTTAACAATGACATTTCATGGATCATGTTTTGCTGAATTTGGACAATTTCAGGATTAGACAAAACATTTTTCAATTTTTTAAGGTTTTTGTTTTAATTGCTTGCGAAAAAGGAATATTTACATCAAAAGAAAATGTATATGGAAAAATGTGTTTGCATCTCTGTGTACAGGTACACGGAATCAAAATCATCTACATGTTGTGGACAAAAAAATGGTGCAGTCCTAGTTCCTTCAGCTGGTGTTGGTTTGGATGTTGATGCTGGCTTCTTCATAACGGGAGCGACTTCACCTTGACTGTTGATTTCTATTAGTATTTTTGAATTTTCTACATTTTTTGTCTTTTTGGTGTGCGTGGTGCTGCTCCATCCAAGAAATCTTTGGCCCTATCAGCTGGATTGGATGAACATTCGCCATCAGATGCTTTGCTTTTTCCGTTCACAGTTACAGACGACTTGAGTGTCCTACATCTCCTAAGAGTTTCAACATTAGATAAAATAATATCATTTCTACCTTATTTAGGTTGATTGTTGCAAACTACCTACTTCTTGTGATGTAAATTATTTGGATTTGCTTCAAACTGGGCTTGGATGACAATCTTCGTTGCCATCAGGTTGTCAATCTTCTTTCTCATCTCAACCATGTTCTTGATGAGTTGGGACAAATAGTCTAGAGCAGGGATCACTGAAGCATTCTTAGAAGATTCGATCTGATGAGACCGTTGAATCAGTTTATAGTAAGGGGGAGGCTATTGTTGGTAATCTTGAGAATAATGAGGAGGAGGAGGAGGAGGAAGAGAAGGATTCTGCTGTTAGTATTGTTGGAAGGAGTATTGGTGATGATATGGGGAAGTGATTGCTGATAGTGTTGTTTGTGGTATTTGTACTTCTGCTCATAATTCTTCCTCTAGGTGTACACTTGTTGCGGATGTTTCTTATGCTGGGCTTGGTTGGGCTGATATGTCCGCCCACCATGCTGATGGTGAAATGACAGGTGGCATGATTCTGACCCTCTGGGTGTCCCTAAGGACGTGTCAGTTGTTGTTCGTTGCTCCAAACACCATTCTCCTCCTGATGAGTGGTGGAGTGGTGAACAATGCTCGATGTACTGGGGCTGTAACTCAGATGGCTGGAAGACCACCATATGTGTCTATGAATGTGGTCGTTGTGGCTCGGGGGCTTGCACGTAGTATGCGTGCTAGATTGGGAGCTGATTGGGACTCAACTGAGGCGGTTGTGGCTTGCATGCTCCTTCTTCTCAGATGGAGGCTCAGGTGTGGCTGTCACTGCATTGTAGACATCGATAGTGTTCAACAGCAGCTCCAGTTTCTTAGTGATGATGTCAAGCTAGTCCAAGCCCTTCATTCGTTGCTCGATACTAACGAGCATCTCTAGACCATGCGACATATTCTCAATAATGTCCACTTTGGATAGGTTCTCCTGATGAAGCTCAGGTCGGAGTTGTCACACTCGTCCCCTTCTTGGGTCCTCCATATTGACATTCTTGTGGAGGATCTATGTTTGTGGAGGGAATTGGAAGGAAAGAAATGAGGAAAGTGCGGCCTCTCCCTCGGGCATTTCCTCGAATATATGCCATGTTGCATCCTCGTCCTAGTTTAAGTGCGAATCTCCACAGGAGGCATTAACCAAACATTGACTATTTCCGTTGAGACCCTCGAAAAATGCTGGACCAGACTAGTCTTCGGTATATCATTATGGAGGAATCTTTTTATCAAATCACTGAATATCTCCCAGGTCTCTGAATGGAATCTTGGAGTCTCTGGGAGATGTTGGATATCTTACAGTGCATCAGTTTGAGGTGTCCGAGATGATAGCACTTGTGCATGAATGCTGCTTTTAGATCCTCCCATGTCGTCACCACTTTCCCAAGGTGGTTAATCTAGTAGAGACCTTTTCCTTGAAGGTTGAAGGGGAAAGCAGTCATCTTATTACACCTAATGGATGTTGGGGTAATGAGTGGTGCTACAGATGCGTCCAAACTACTGCATATGGATGTAGAGTTACTCAGTTAGGTTCCCGTGGAATCTAGGGAGCAGAGAGAGGAGCTGAGGTTTCAGCTTAAAGTGTCCATGGATCTGCAGAATCTGGATCAAGTCGATGATGCAACCAGCCCCATGATTGTATGTTTGCTTTAGTGCGGGCTTGGATCGGGCTCTTCTCTCTCCTCCCTTGCCTCCACGAAGTCCATATACAAAGTGGTAATCCTCATAATCAGGAATATCATCTTCACCCCCTCCGGGGTTTCCTTCTCTCTATTCTGATCTTCTTCTCAGATCTTTCAGCATCTCTTGGAAAGCGACCTGGGTAAGTACATAGCTAGTCTTATGTTGTTGGATTTCCTGAATTGAGGCCAACAACTGACCGTTGACTTCGTCATGACTCGTGTCCTTCTCTTGATTTTGCCCATTGCTCTAAAGCTATGGACTTTGCGGTCCCTTTCCTCTACCTTGGGGAGTAATACCAGAATTTGAATGGAAATAGTACCCGATTAATCCTCAGAAAAGATGTAGCATGTTCGAGATGAGAGTTCATCTCAAACAAGGGACTTATTAGCAAAAGAAAGGTGGTAGAAGGAAGGAGATTAAGGTAAGAGTCTTCTCGATTTTTGAAGCAAGTGACAATAGGGGAGTCCAAGGAGAAGTCCACAGGGTCCGTCCTATCTTCTTGGAGACCACCCTTATTCTTGTAGAGGTTGAACCCAAGGAATCGATGTCGTTGTTGGGGAGTCTTTACTAAACCATCTAGGGGTAGACATCTTGAATGCAAAAAGGAAGATTGATAATGGGTAATGGATATGGTGATGAACGAGATATAAAAGGAGTGTAAAACAGTATAAGGCTCACGATGAGCAAGGATCAAGAAGTAGTATGCAAAAGAGAAGAAATGGCACAATTTACGCAAGTGAACGAGACTTTGATCTTTGGACCTAGTTCTAAGCAAACAAACGTTGACAAAATCAGGATCACCAACTCAACTCAATGTGAAGCTGTAAGAGTTCATCTATTTTTATCTTTTCAGTTTTAAGGTTGTAATTCAGGGCAAAAAATGTCACGAGTCCTTAATGGCTAGCCCTAGAGGAGAGCATGTACTACCAGAAAAGTATCCTTGTACTTGTTCCACATCCTTTGTATCATGTGATATGCACTTTTTAAGGCCCTCAATACCAGTCTTGGGTGGCTACTCAACCAAAGAAAAGAGAGATGAAGCAGATAGGTGATACCACTACTTCTCCCACAAGTGGGGTACTCGGATGCAAACCAATGAGACAGACACACCTGTGAGAGTGTCGCCTAGGCTCAGTACTTATGACCAATTTAAGTGCTCAACACATGATGGGGTTTCTGGATCTATTCGGTCACACACGATACAAGCGCCAATACTTCATCGGCCCCAAGTGGTAGTTGAGGCAACCATAGATCGGGTTTTGGCTCTATTCCTTAACTATCGTGCCTCACTCAGTCTGAAGTGTACCTTAATACAAGGTTGGCTTTCTGAACACCAAGCAATGATCTTTGTTATTGCTTTTATCTAGGTCAAAGTTCAGTTAGGATTCCCCTTATTTTAGTTTTTTATTTTCATTTTTTGAGTATTTTTCAATGCAAGAATGGCTAACAAATTTTTTGATTTTCTTTTTTCCCTGAGTGCTCAAAATCACAGGGAGAGAACGACAAAGCAATGTTAGGAAGACTTACAGTGCTTCCCAGGGCTCTCCATGCGGAATGCAAGCAATAATTTATAAACCTAATCTACATGAATGAGATTCAAATGAATGAAATTATCCTAAATAGGAATTGTTATTAGAGTGACGAACTAAATACTAAATACTAGAAGGGAAACCTAAGAGTCAGCTCTTGGAGGCTCCTCGATGCCCACCATAGTGGGTCCTATAAGTGTTGTATGGGTTCCTCTCATGACATGGGTTTCAAGTTCAAGTATCAACAATTAATTTTTGATCCAAGTCCAAAAGTAGAAACTATAGATACATGCAGTATATTAGATGTTTGGACTTAAATTACTGAGCAAGCAATCCTACAAAAAGTTAAGGGCTCATTCCACAAAATAAAAAAAAATAAGGCAGAAAACATAAATTACAAAAAACAAAGAAAATAAAGGCGATAAAATAATGAGAAAATCTAGTGAGCACCCAAGTAAGCAAGAACTTGGAAATTGGGCATGAATGCTCAAGTCCAAGTCCAGTTGTATTATTACAAATTCATAGAGCAAAAATAAGAGTCACTCTATCACAAAAAAAAGAAAGATAATTATGCTAAAGGTCCTTCTCTCTCTCTCTCTCTTGCTCTCTCCAAGAAGCTCACAAGAGGAAGATCTACTCTCCTCGCAACTCGGTTGCTTCAACCACCTAAGCGGTCGCCATCATCTAGAAGTACCTCACAAGAAAAATATAAGAGACAATATTAGCATAAGTAAACAATTATATCAAATAAAGACAAAATAAATTTAAGAGAAATAATGAATGAAAAATAGACCCAAAAATGTACCCTACACGTTGCTCCTCGACAACGATGCCATTCGTTGAGTCGGATTCCTTGAGGGTCTAAAATATCCTCGCAAAGCGAAGATACAATGTCACTGAGGCGACTACTCACGTCCAATATCAACAACAATTAACCCACAAATGAATATAACAATATAAAATAGAATGTGGAGCTAAAATTTATTATAACTATACAAAAGATGTGTATAGGGCTAGTAGTTTAGATTGTCGAACACAAGGACAAGGGGAATAGACAACAACAATTGGCATAGAAAAGATAATAATTATTTTTGGGTTTGTGAAGGTTTTTAATTTTTAATGGGTTTTTAATTATTTATTTTTGGATTTTTTGTTTTTTATTTTTATGTGTTTTTAAATTTTATAATTCTTATATTTTGTTTTATAGTTTCTTATATTTACTTTTCTTTTTTAATTAGTTATAATATAAGTAAGTATAATATATAGATTTAATATAGCTAACAGAGATAATAAAAATACAAAATAAAGATAAAATCTATAAAATACCCTAAAGTACAGTTTTTTTTATTTTTAAAATTTACTAAAAAATATTTCTTTGTATTTTATAATTTAAAAATATTACTAATAATTTAAATAAATATAGCTATATAAGTCGGATATGGACTTATATTTATAGATATAGCTATAAATGCTCAAAAATCACAAAATAAGATGTTTTTATCTTTTCTATATCATTCTCTTTTTTTGGTATTTTTCTCAAATTGTTTGTTAATTTTTTTTGTATTTTTAATGAAAGGAAAATGGGCACATAGTAAATGAAATTATTAGGCCAAATTATTTTGGATTTCAAAAATAGCTAAAAATCTCAAAAAATTCAAAAACTAATTCTAAATATAGAAAATATACCAAGAAAATTCAGAAATAGAAAATGTTATTTTTAGATTTTTAATGATTTTTTATAATTTCTCCAAGGTTAGAGAGGTTTTGCTTTTTTTGGGTTTTCTTTTGAATGTTTTAATGACTTTTTGGTCTTTAGGCATGAAATACAACAATAAATAACCCTTGATTTTTTTTGAATTTTTTCAAAACATTTTTATATTTTTTGTGGATTTTGTTAATGAAAACATAGAATAAATTGAATATTTTTGGATTCTAAAAGAGGAAAAATACACAATAAATATATGTGATGAATATAATATAAGGTACTTATATTAAAAATCCTACAATTTTTAGATGCAAAATGATATTTTTAATACAAAGAATACACAAAATAAAAATGCAATATTGGTAGGGACTAATATGCAAATAAAATAAATAAAACTTCAATCCAAAACCAATTTCCAAAGTATATGGGCCTCTACATAATTTTTCCACATAATTCATTCCATGCTAGGAGGGGCATAAATGTAATTTTAAAAACACAACAGAGCATTCATGAAATTTTCACTAAAAGTTTTGAACTAGAATATAAAGTTTCTGGATTAAATATAACATACAAACACAGAAGGGGTCCTTACGGAAATCCCACCAACTCACGTGTTGGAGCACGTGAGGTGACGTGGCAGAGGACCTAAGTGTAAATAAAACAAATACATGGCTACTTGCAAAAAAAAACCACAAAGTTTTACACTAAAAAAAGTTTAAGGATTAAAAATAAAATACATAAATGTAGGGGGTGAAGAGTAAAATTACCTCCTACGGATGCTAGCGGATGGCTTGGATCACTTCACTCATCCACGTGGCACGTGATGGACAATCAGTGCCCCTTCGTCGATGGATGAAGGATATTAGATCTCCATTGCTGATCTGATGGCTGATGGACAAATGATCCCAACCAATGGCCCTTCATCGATGGATGAAGGATATTAGATCTCCGTTGCTGATCTGATGGCTGACGGACAAAGGATCCAACTACAACCACTACTCGGGTTCCGGGGGTCCTGTTAGGCGGAAATGTGTGAAGTTGGATGAGGGTGGAGGTTCTCTATCATACGACGGAGGAGCAGAACTGATTCTCTTATCTAGAAAGGATCAGCTTGAATGGAGGTGCATGGGGTGTTCATATCTTGAAGGGGAAGAGAATGACAGTATCAGGCGGGTCGAAGAACGGTTGGGTGACGGCGAAATAGTGGCCGGAGCAGAAGCTCCGACGAACTTCGATTTCGAAATTTAAGGAACAAAATACTAAAACAATTGAAACTAAATCCTAAACTAGGCTATCTATGATGCTAGGAATAGAAATAGCTAAAGAATTAAGGTTCTTCTTGTGAAGCAGGGAACCGAGGTGGAGCTCCACCAGCTACTCTGGAAATGCTCGGATGTCCTCTGACCGGCCTCTTCCTCCACTCGAAGTGATTGGGCGAAGATGCTGTTGTCACCAGGAACATTGGGGATCAGAAAACGCAGGGATTTCGAAGCAAAAGAGAGATCAATCTTTAAATGAAGGCCATCAACCGTGTTTTATACATGTGAGATTTGACAGAGGATAGGGTTAGTTGCAGCACTCCATCGATCGATGAGAGATAATTGCGTGATAGAATGATGATCGAGGATCCAAACTGCCGAAGGAATCTAACCAAGAATATGAAGAAGGAGTCGTGAAAAATCGACGAAGCTGGTCAGTCTGTAAGGCTACAGGACCTAGGGTTGCATTGGTCTCAATTAACTGGCTGGTCAACCAAGGCTGCAACCCTATTGGTCCACGTAAGCCATAATAGGACAGAATCGAAAATCAATTCAAAAATAATTAAAAATAAACTAATAGACAATTTATTTAATTTTTGGTTAAAACATGAAAAATACTTTTTATTTTATATAATATTTTATGGCAATTTTTATTTATTTATACAACTTTGTTTATTGTGTGCTATTTTTTGTGCGTACATTTACATGTATATTTACCTATATTAAGTGTATTTTATTTTATTTTGTATTTTGAATTTTATTATTTTATATACATAATTTATATATTTACAACTTAAGTAAATATACATAAATATATTTTTATTATATTGTTTGATATAATGTGTATACTTAATTAAATATGTGTATTTATGTTATAGGTATCGGTTTGTATAAAGCCAACATGAATCAGATCACTAGTCCTGTTGATGATGATATTTATTCTCACTCCACTCTCAAAATCAATGGGATATGGTACACTCCTATTCATTCGTCAGCACAGTTTACTCCTCAAAGTGTACACTAGCAACATCACATACATTCACAGCATGGATATTCATTTTTCCAACACTGTCAGCACTTCACGCAACATCAATCTCGCCAGCATGCCTATCAGAGTCTGCATTCATATCAGTATCCTGCTACACATTCACAATCGTATTATCACCACCAGTAGTAGTCTTCATTTACACCACAGAGGTCTCCTCAGCCTTTTACACCACAATAGCACACCCCTAGGAAGGAGAGAATAGACAGTCAGGGACACCACACTGAGTTAGGGTTATCTTCACAGTCCCTAGTACTCAACCAGATCATGGATATGTTGAGCACGCTTTAGACAACGCATATGAATGAGATGGAGAGGGTTAACCATCGTCTGGATGAGTTAGTGACAAACCCGCAAATGCCCTAGTTAATTTGGTGAGATTAACATTTAATGTCAACATTGTAGGTAGGCAACTCAAATTAATCAAAACCACTGAAAAATAATTTGTTGATTAAAGAGAGCGATCAATTTATTTTCTTACTTGGGCAAGCCCAAAGTCAAACTCAGGGAAGCAACTATCTCCTTAGGTTGATTAATAGGCGATCGGCCTTAAGTTTTCAGGGAATTTTTTTAGTATTTTTAAAATGCAATTAAATGGACGATATGCTAATTTGGCAAAGTTCATAGACTAAAATGCAATTTATATTCAATGCCAAAAATTATGAAACTTATCCAGAATATAAAAATTGATGAAAGTGATATACTGTATTTTTTTTGGAATTTTTAGATGCAATATGAATTATTAACGAATAAAATACACAAACTAAGTGATTTTGAGAAATACATTTTTATTAAATAACAAGCACCAATATTTTACAGAGGTAAAACAATGCTAAATAGTGTGAAATTAATTAAAAATTAATTGGTCAAATCACTGATTATTTTATTGTGACCTAAATATGCGTACAAATGACATGAAATTTGGGCACAATGTAAAACATCCTAAAATACTGTGAATTTTTTAGAATTTTTAGAGAAACGATTAATTTAATAATAAACTAATAGTAAGTAGTGGGTAAAATATGTTATTTTCCACAAAGATATTTATATTAAATAAATCATGTTTCATAAAAACATACTCAGAATCCATAGTGATATAGCATTAGTTGGTCTACAAAATATAATTTTTAAAATAGAAATATGATGCACAAATGATGTTCAAATGATAAGACAAATACATGGGCTGATTTAAATACGGAGAAAAGAAATTAAAAAAATGCAGGCATGATAGAGATGCAATTACCTAGACTCTAGTGGGTGCTAATGCAAATTTCCCAGGGGGTCACGCAAGCCTCACGTGCCTCCTAGAAGGCTGTGGTGTTTTCTGTGTTTTCTCGGATCTTTGGAGGGATTATGTGTAGATCCTCCTAAAAGGCATGTATGCGGTACGCGGGAACTAGCTGGCGGGGGTCTTCGATGCAAATATCCTAGAACTCGGGGGAATCAATGCAAATCCTCCTAGAAGGAATGTGCTCCTCACATGCTTTGGCTGGAGGAGGACTAGACCGTGGATGTCGCGGATTGTAGAGGCATGTACGTAATTTATACCACCTCGCACGTGCTAAGAGCGTGTGGGAGAGGTTAGACAGGGAGGTTGGCTCAGCTTGCTCGACCCTACCCGAACGATGGTTGGGGGCTGATGGATGAAGTGATGTCAGCAGGTGATGGAAGCCGAGCAAGCTTCGGTTGCTCCAAGACAGGTGGTTGGTGGTTTGGATTGCCCAAACAAAGCATGGATGGGTGCTAAACTCGAGGTGCTTCTGTAAAAATTGAGGTGGTGAGCGGTGCGTCTGGAGGGCTCGATTTGGCGAGCGGTGACTATTTTCCTGTGGTGATCAACTCTGATGGTCGGATCTCAAAGAAAATGCAATTGTCAAAGAAGATATCTCCTATCAATGCAGCTTAGGCGATGGGCGATGCAATTGTAGAGTGATGGTGCACTGCCTGGCAGAGTAGTCAAAGCAGAGGGCTGACTCCACCTCTGTCAACATACGACTAGAGGTGGTGTCGACGTGAAATGGTGAAGGTGGAGCTGCTGTTGAAAGAAGAACGAGGGCGAACGTCAAAGTTCTGCAGGGGTGGCTGTGGAGGATGATTGTGTTGGTGGAATACAGGGTCGTGAAGAGGGTGAATGGTGGGCGGGGATTTGGAGTTGAGGGCCTGTGAAGGGCAGAGAGTCGAAAGCAGAGAGGGTGGGTGACGATCTGGAGCCGACGGTCTGTAAAGTGTGGAGGGTCGAAAGTAGAGAGAGAGGTCGACGCTATGCGATGCAGTGTTCATGCAAAAGAGATGAAAATCAAAGAAAGGGGAGAGCTAGAGAAGAACACAAAATATAACAAGAAATAGGAACAAGGAAGAGGGAAAAAAGTATCACCTTGAGAGTTGCATGGATGGCTGGAGCTTCGAGCTCCAACCGTTCATCGCCTTGCACCGTGGGAGGTCGCACGGGATGCTCCAGTAGATTGAGAGGATCAGAGCTACAACAAGGATGAAGGATATGGGAAGATCCTTAAGTGCATCACGGAAGCATGAGGATCACATCGTATGCAATCGGGAACGACTAGTCATACTAGTCTCTCAAGGCAGTAGAATTTTAAAATTTTCAACGATGAAATCACATGATCCAAGAACAATTCTCGGATCATTTCATCAAAACCACAAATAATTATTAGGTTTACCTCTTGAAGTATGGTTGCAATTAAGTCTCTAAATGAAGAGATCTCCTTCTCAAGTCTGATCCAATGGAGGAGATGCTTGCGATCACGTTGATAAGACACATGCTCCTCGCAATCCATGTTGATGATACAAGTGACGAATCTCCTATCTCGTCATACGAGATCCGACATCTTCTTCACGAGCGAGGAGCACCGAAGGAGATGTAGATCCACAAGCGAACAATCCAGCAGTATAACGACGATGATGTAGCAATGACGACTCTCTCTAGGGCTCCTTTGTGGACGGCCACAATGACAGAGAGAGAGAGAGAGAGTGAGAGAGAGACTTGGCATGTAAAGAATGAGTGAGAGAGCATGGAGAGAGTTTAGTTCCTCTTGGAATTATGTGTCTTCTTCAGAGGCAAGGGCTACCCTTCCTTTTATACTAGTTAGATGCACATGGATCACAATCCATGTACTCTCTTAATCTACGGTGTAGATTAAAAGTTTATTAATCAATGACTATGATCTGTTGCTCAAAAAACAACATTAATTATTTTAAAACAAATTGACTTTATCCCTTTTCAAGATAATAATTATTCATTTTAAAATAAATAATATACATAGATAATAGATAATATAGAAGACAAAGTGTCTTTACTAGAAATAGGGTGGCCACCCCCCTGAACAAGTCATGGTGGAAGGCCACCATTAAAGAAATAATGTCTTCATTTATCTATATATGTATTAATTAATTTGCAATAACAATTATTTCATCCAAATACACAAAAAAATAATTTCCAAATTTAATATTTTGAAAATTTCAATCATGCCATTGACTAATTTTAATCATATTCATACATCCAACACAATATGTATATTAGACTTACAATTAAATATTCATTGTGAATCCTATTCACAAAAACATATAATTTTTAATTCAATTTATAATTAAATCTCTCCATCATATTATAAATCATATTTATAATATCCATAATTATCATAGATAGTGATATCCACAGTAATCATATCCTTGATAATTAAATAGCATTTAATCATCTCGGATCTCTATTCTCATGTGCCCAAATAATATGAATCACATTCACATTATTAATATCTTTGATAATTAAATCACATTTATCATCGTAGATAACTCTCATATATGGCCAAATAATATGAATTAAATTCATATCATTCATGCTAATTAAATCACATTTAATTATCCACTTCTCAATGCTTGGATACATATATAAACAGTGAAATTATCCTTGAACTCTTTCAAGAACAACACGCTTTCTCTGGGATACTTGGAGATAAGTACATGGCAATTGTATTGTTCCATGTATATTGACTTGGATATTGAGATCACATCTCAATTCTATATCTTGAGGATCTCCCATAGATGTTTGATTAAATCAAAGCTGTAGATCTAATCTTCTAATTATATTTGAATCATACTCAGATCAATGTCCAACATTTGGACTAAGATCTATCACCTCTCTATGAGAGGAGTCACTAAAATCCCGACCCGTTTCATCACTCCCTTAGAATGAAGCATCATGGTTATACAATCATTTATGATCACATCACCCTCAGGTATTCCTAATACATGTACATCCTACATATTGGATGAACCATAAAATAAACCCGAAGTTTTAGATCTATTTAGACTGTCTCCTTTAGGGTTTTATCATTTAGTTTCTCATTTGACTATTGGGAGTTGGTATCGATCATATACTTTCCAAAAGCATATAACATACCCACGTGTTGATCATATAATTTAAAAAATCATATATCAAACCCACAAATTCAATCAAGATTCAAAAGCAAGATGACCATGCATGGAATTTGATTCCCAATATCTCATGAAAGATCTCATGTCTTCCGGTTCAGTAAATGAACATGTATAATCCCTTTGAGAGATCGTATTACTCATGTGCCCTTGCATGTACACTAGCACGATGGTGTATAGACCTTGATTAGTCCATCAAGCTATTGGTATGCCAAATGAACATACTCATACATATAGTAACACATCTGTCTCCGGTCAGAGGATGCGTACCTTTACCGTGACAGCATACGACATAAGTCTTTGGTTATCTCAATCTCGTTAAGTCAACTCTTTGACCTAACATGTCTAACACCTCTGAATCTCTATTCCTTTGCAGAGGACCTTCATCAAGAGGTCGGTTAGATATCATCTTTTTGAGAAAATATTGCAATCTCCTTCTCAGACTGGAGATCCTCTCTTAATAATCATTTGACGATGCTTGATGAGTCCTCAATCTAACTCTTTAGATATCCATCCATACACCAGCCTCCATGACTCAACAATTGAATCAACAGCTGTATGATTATTAATATGGCAATGGTCCATAACCCTAATTGTACTAAGGGAACTATTATGCAAATTATTTATTCTTCATTTCAGATCAGGGAATGATATTCGCAATAACATTTATTGCATAATGGCTCACCGTTGGCTAGCATGTCCAACAATCTCCTACTAGCCCAAAGAGTCATTAATGGGCTAATCTTTAAACCCTCACTCATGTGACAGTCATAAGCTATTTAATATGGCTAGGTAAGCTGATCAGTCACTCTATTTCTCAGAGACTACGCTAAGTCCTTTTATGGTACATGCATATTCCCTAGTAACAGTGCTCGCATCCAATGTGAATATTGCATCTTATGCAACTAATACTTAATTTTGCCAGTTATATTGTCATTGACACTACAAATCGATAATTATTATAACCAGTATGTATTTTTCATTATCCTTATCAGAATACCCTTGTTCCTGGAGATCTCTATCTCCTAAGGTATTCGTAGTTAATGCCTTTTAGATCTCCATCTATAAAGTCTTAATTTCTTGAAGATTAGACTTAGATATCACTACATCTAATGTCTTGTCATCTTTGAAGATATTGTTATTACTGCAATCAAGTGTTTTATTTCCATAGTAGGATTAGTAATAGTTTACTGTTCCCACTGTATGGCAAACATCTAGCTTTTGTACATATCTAGCATATACCTGGCTTCTTGTAACTGATGCACAAGTGCAAACAGATTTAGCATTCACTTCCTCAACTCCTTGAGGTGTTATCCCTTTATATAGGTCAGTACCATATCTTAAGGGAAATAAGTATTTCTTGGAATTTTCCAGAAAAAGGACCATGTCCAAGGTGTACCACTAATTTGACAGTCCCAATACCATCTTTTATTTGCTTCAGAAAAACTTTAGAACTAAGATCTATGAGTTATCCTTGAATTCATATCTCATGGTATGGAATAGCCTGAATATAAAACACTTATTATCATCCTTATATCATTCCAAATGATTAGGATATTATATACATTTTTCATGATGAACACAATGGCACTCCCACTAAGCTTTACACGATTCATCAAGATTATATCTGAAACCATAATCTTTATAATTTCATCAAATCTGATGTTCCAACTACAAGAAGCTTATTTGAGTCCACAGATGCAATTATTCAGCTTGCACACCTTGCTTTCCTCAACTATGAAGCTCTAGGGCTACTTCATATGAATATCATTGGAGAGGTATACATAGAGGAATGCAATCTTGTCTGACATATTGTAGATGTCAAAGTCAAGTTGTGTAGCTATAGTAAGCAATATTCTGATGGATTCAAGCATGGTCATGAGAGAACAAGTCTCACCGCAAACAATGTCTTCTCTCTGTGTTTATCTTGTGGATAGGAGCCGTGCTTTGAAGGTCCTACCTTCTCATCAGGTTCCCTCTTTCTCATGAAGATCCATTTTTACCTTAACGTGTCTTACCCATATAGGTGGATCCTCGAGGGTCCATAACCAACATTTGTATGTGAAGTCTACTTTGGACTTTATTGCTAACATCCATCTTTCCATGTCATGATCTTCAGAAACTTCATCACATGAAGTAAAATCATTCTCAGACTTAACTGACCCATGAAATCCATCCTCAAACTCATTTGAAGAGGTATGTGTGTTTCATCTTTAATTGTCCTTTTAATTTTTATTTTCAAGAGCCTCATTCTCTTTTCAAGATTAAATGAGTAAATTTACTTCATTTTCATCTTGATTCTCAAGAGAGTCATCCTCTAAGAATCATATCCTTAGAGATGAAATACTTAAAGAATCTCAAGGTCATAAAGTAGGTATCCAATATCATCCTTCATTATCTTAATGAAGCAACACTCCCTAGTGCTAGATTCCAGCTTATTTGCATCCATGACAAAGTTATGGACCAAGCCACCTTAAATCCTCAAGTGTCCTACACCGGGCAAGGTTCCAAACCATAACTTATGAGGGTTTTCGGGTTCAAGTATGCATGGAATCTTTTTAAGGATATATATTGTAGTCTCTACTACAAATATACCTGGAAACTAAGAGGTAATTATGCTAAGATTCATCATTGATCACATCATGTCACAAATGATCCAATTGTACCTCCCTACAACTCCATTGAGTTTAGGTGCATTACAAGGATTAAGATAGGAATGACATTCCTTTCTTCATACAGTATTATTTGAGTTCATCTAATAGGTACTTGTTACCTTGGTAAGATCAAATTCATCCATCTTCCTTCAAACTTTGGTTCTAAACGAAAAATGTGAAATCTTTGAACATTTCAAAGATTTCTAAGGTGAAGAGAAGAAATCTCATATCACAAATAATCATCGAATGATATCACATATCAATATTTATTATGATACAAATGATCTACATACATCAATATGTATGAGATCTTGAATACCTTGGCATCTAACACCATTCCTCGAGAAAGGTGCATTGGGCATTTTTACTTTAAATACAATATTCACAAGTATGTAAGATTTGAAATTTCAGATATTCTAAAATTTCTTATCTTACTAGTCTATTGATCTCATCAACAAACATATGTCTAAGGTTTGATGCCAGATCAAAGCCAAATGATCTTGATCCCCTTATTGATCTTTAAAGGTTTAATTTTCAGTATTAGAATGTTAATTAACCATTCATTAATTTTCTAATTTGGTAGAGTCCTCCAGATGTCATACTACTCTCTAAGATATATCCATCATAACTCTTCATGATAAGTCTATTCTAGAATTCATGTTTATTCCTAACATTTAGAAATAAACAATGACTGTATTCTAATATCTAGGTTATAGATACATTCTCTGAGACTAAGGGCTCTCCCATTGAAGATATGAAGTCTATCTATCCAATAGAGATTGTTACAACAATTGCATCAATATCCATGTAGATGACTATTAAACCCTAAGATCAAATTGTCTAGTCTTCTAAAACATATGCAACCAATTACAAGTATTAGAAGAATGAGATACAATTATCAAACTTTGATATTATCCAATAAGCAAGTCAATTTCAATGATGTTCTGTAGATATAGATTATTCCAATGCACTATCTCAGTCCTTCTCTAAGGATCATATATAGTTTAGATAGTCATACTATCATTATATCGTCTTATTGCAGTATCGATATTCATAAAACTCTTTGGATGCCATATGTATGGAATTCACAGATGTATAGTTAACTCTTTGACTTTCCTTCTTACATGGATCGAACCCATGCTTCCACTATGCTCCCATCATCTATAAACAACCATTGCTTAAGACAAAGGATCTCTTATGTTGAATTCAAAATATTTCAATGCAAGAGTATTTAAACATTTATACATGCTTCTTTTAATTCATACAATATGAATATTATCAAGCATCATGAAAGGATAGAGTATAGATAATAGAATGATGACACTCATCGTATCTACATTCATTTAAACTCTAAAAGACTTTGGTTCAGGTAGGTACTCAAACATTTTGAGTACATCATCTCTTATCGAGCCACCATCCTGCATAATGTAGTGAACCATGCCATTCATGATTAAATGTCGAGTGCACATACGAATGCCAAAACAACTTCCTAGATTTTATAAGGATTAATTGACAATTACGATCATCATCGTCATGTCACTTTCAAAGTACATTTGATGAGATATATGGCCTCTGGAGACATACAAACCCTAGGGTTGTAGTCTTATTGTCGTGTCATTCCTCATTATTATAAGGTAACTTACACATTGCAACCACATACATTATGTGTCCAACTGTAAGTACAATATATTTATCATGGATCCAATCCATGATATTTTACTAGTACTTATTGAGTATAGTATTGAGTGGCTTTAATGAGGATTATAAATAAGAAATTTGCATATATATTTATATATATTACTTTGATTTAGGAACTTTAATATCAAAGTTGTCTTGCTTTGTCAACACTGAAGGCTCATTCCCTTAATAATTTTCAATGTAAGAGATATACTTACCATTATATCTCAGACAAGATATGGGATCTCCTTCTTACCTTTGTTACGTCCCAATAATATGAGAACTTGCAACTTAGGTAAAAATAAGAGGGAACACATTCTGCCTTGCAAGTCCAACTTTCATTCTCAATTCGATCTTTAACACCTGGGCCCACCACCCCTAAGGTGATGTTGACTCGTTGATTGAACCAACAGTCAACATGATTAAAATTCGCTATGAGAAATCCAATATCACCCCAATAATATGAGGGCTTGATATTGGGGTAACTACGCATACAACCTTACTATTTCGAGAAGAAAAGAGCCTAATCCAGAAGTGCTTGTGTGTAGGAGCTATCACTTGGGACAGTCATCTCCTACAAACAATCCCTGGCGATAGAACCCTTCGTCTTAACGGAAGACCATGGATGTCACTTATGTGATCCTCCATATCATGTTCAAAATTTAACTAATTATTATGAATCATATTCATATAATTAATCCATCCAAGGGAAATACTACTCTATTCATAAAAGCGAGTTTAATTTTAATTGGATCTAATTAATTTAATTATATTGAATCAATTATCAATCCAATCAATCAACCAACAAACAAATTTTAATTATTACTTTAAAGATGGTATAATCTCAAAATACGTATTATTTGAATTTTAATAATTAGAAAAATACGTCATGATTGCTTCTAGCACTATCCTTTTCTTATCCGCTGTCATGGCTAGTACTGACTTGAATGGGACAGACCGCTATTGGATAATACGATTTGATCATTTGTATTTGAGACGATAATCGATAATTCAACTGAAGTTATACCTTATAATATTTATCAAAACATTTTTTATTAATATTATAAGGAGATTTGCTAAAAAAATCCCCACTCCTATTCAAACATCAATGTTTGTTAGAAAGGATGTAACCAATTGTGATCAATATCAAATATCTTATCAAGTTGGTTACAGTAAATGTCATTTAAGGAAATACTCATCATAAATATTTCAAAAATATTCATCAATAATTATTTTAGAAAATTAATCATTAATTTCAACTAATCGATTGAATAACAATCACAAGGTTCTTGATTAGGAAAGTAATTTTCATCAGTGACCCTTACTTACCAAAATTAGCATATCCCAATCAATTTAAATCCAATACGTAAAATAAGTTTAAAAGTTTTCAAATTTTATTCATAATAGAACCCAAGTGATATTAACGCATTTCTAATATTTTATAATAATAGTTAACTCTTTATTTACATCAAGACTGACCATCCCAGAATCAACGGATACATGTTCATTAAAATGATCATAACTTGAGCAATCATATTCCAAATCACGCAAACTAACATCCCATGATTTCCTTATTCTATGAGGAACATTATAAAAGTAATTTTTTGTTAAAAAACTTTTAGAAAGGGAGAAAAATCGACAAAATAGGTATGCATGGACAAAATGCAATAAAATTTCACAAACCCTAAAGTGCCCATATCATCTTAGGTTTATGGATCGTATCCAAAACCTCCAACCTAATCTGGCTCTGATAGCACTTGAAGGATATGAGAAGATCCTTAAGCACATAACAGATGTGTAAGGATCACATCGTATGCGATCAGGAGAGACTAGTCATACTAGTCGCTCGAGGCGGCGGAATTTAAAAATTTTCAACGATGAAACCACATGATCCAAGAACACTTCTCGGATCATTACCTCTTGAAGCGTGGTTGCGATCGAGTCTCTAAATGAAGAGAACTCCTGTCTCAAGTCCGATCCAGCGGAGGAGATACTTGCGAGCGCGTTGATGAGACGTGTGATCCTCGCAATCCATGTTGATGATACAAGTGATGAATCTCCTAATCTCATCACACGGGATCCAAAGTCTTCTTCATGAGCGAGGCACGTTGAAGGAGACGGAAATCCAAGAGAGAACGATCCGGCAATATAACGTGTTGCAGTTATGATGACTCTCTCTAGGGCTCCTTGGTGGACGACCACAATGAGAGAGAGAAAGACTTGGCATGTAAAGAAGGAGAGAGAGAGAGAGCATGGAGAGAGTTTAATTCCTCTTCGAATGTATGTGTCTTCTTCAAAGGAAAGGGCTATTATTGCTTTTACATTAGTTGGATGCACATGGATCTCAATCCATGCGCTCTCTTAATTTACGGTGTAGATTAAAAGTTTATTAATCAATGACCATGATTTGTTGCACACAAAACAACATCAATTAATTTTAAAAAATAACTTTATTTCTTTTCAATATAATAATTAATTAATTTTAAAATTAATTAATATACATAGATAATATATAAGACAAAGTCTCTTTACTATAAATAGGGTGCCCCTCCCAAACAAGTCAAGGTGGATGCCCACCATTAAAGAGATAATGTATTCATTTATCTATATATGTATTAATTAATACACAATAACAATTATTGCATAAAAATTCACAAAAAAAATAATTTATAAAATTAATCTTGTGAAAATTTCACTCATGCCATTGATTAATATGAATCATCTTCATACATCCAACATACGATATAAATTAGATTTACAATTAATTGTTCATTGTGAATCATATTCACAATAACGTATAATTTGTAATTCCATTTACAATTAAATCTCTGCGTCATATTATAAATCATATTTATAATATCCATGATTATCACGGATAGTGTTATCCACATTAATCATATCCTAGTTAATTAAATAATATTTAATCATCTTGGATATATATTCTAATGTGCCCAAATAACATGAATCATATTCACATTATTAATGTCTTTGATAATTAAAATACATTTAATCATCTTAGATAACTCTCCTTAAATTGCCAAATAATATGAATCAAATTCTTGTCATTCATGATAATTAAATCACATTTAGTTATCCATTTCTCAATGCTCAGATACATATATCAACAGTGAAATTATCCTTGAACCCTTTCAAGAACAATGTGCTTTCTCCTGGATACGTTGAGATAAGGACATGGCAATTGTATTGTTCCACGTATAGTGACATGGATATTGAGATCACATCTCAAATGTAGATCTCAGGACCTCCTATAGATGTTTGATTAAATCAAAGTAGTAAATATAATATTCTAAATGTATTTGAATCACATTTAGATCAATTTACAACATTTGGACTAAGATCAGATCACTTATCTCTGAGCGGAGTCACTAAAATCGAGACCTATTTCATCATTCCCTTGGAAGGAAAGCGTCATGGTTATACAATCATTTATGATCACATCACCTTCAGATATTCCTAATACATGTACATCCTACATACTAGAAGACCCATAGAATAAACCCGAAGTTTTAGATCTATTTAGACTATCTCCTTCAGGGTTTTATCATTAAGTTTCTCATTTGACTATTGGGAGTTGGTATCGATCATATACTTTCCAAAAGCATATAACATACCCAGATGTTAATCATATACTTTCCAAAATCATATATCAAACCCAGAAATTCAGTCAAGTTTTCAAAGGTAGATGATCGTGCATGGAATTTGATTTCCAATATCTCATGAGTGAGCTCATGTCTTCCGATTTAGTAAATGAACATGTATGATCCCTTTGAGAGATCGTATCACTCATATGCCCTTGCATGCACACCAACACGCTGGTGTATAGACCTTGATTAGGCCATCAACCTATTGGTCTGCTAAATTTGCATAATCATACATATAGTAACACATCTGTCTCCGATTAGAGGATGTGTGCCTATATCGTGATAGCATATGACATAGGTCTTTGGTTATCTCGATCTTTTTAAGTCAACTCTTTGACCTAACTTGTCTAACACCTCTGAATCACTATTCCTAAGTAGAGGACATGCATTAAGAGATCATTTATATATCAATCTTTAGAGAAACGATTGCCATCTCCTTTTCAGGCTGGAGAATCCTCTCTTAATAATCATTTGATGGTGCTTGATGAGCCCTCACTTTAACTCTTTAGATATTCATCCAACCACCAGTCTCTATGATTCAACAGTTGAATCAACAGTTTTATTATTATTAAGATGGCCATGGTACATAACCCTAATTATACTAAGAGAACAATTATGCAAATTATTTATTCTTCATTTCAGATCGAGGAATGGTATTCACAATAAAATTTATTGTATAATGGCTTCTCGTGGACTCGCATGTCCAATAAAGGAGTACTTGTCAATCCTTGGATCTTTCCTTGAAACACCGATTTTCGCTCAACGGTTGGCTCTTTCTCTCGCAGTCACCAAGGGAGAATAGAGCTCGGGTCTCTTCCAAACAGTGGTAGATGATTAGCGAAATGGATGGTGGCGAGGTTTTCTGGTCAGTTGTGCAGGTGTGGTGGTTACTTCAGGTCGTGCAGATGATGCATGCGGGCCACACGACACAGGGCAGGCGATTGGGAAAGAGAGGTGATGGCACGACTGCAACAGGGGTGAGGCCCCGCTTGCGCAATCACAGGTGTAAGGCGCGAGGACGGTTGGAAGAGAGAGAGGAGTGGAGAGAGGGGGGTTGGTCGGTGAGGGGATAGAGGGAAGACATGAGGGGTGATTGCAGCCCCACCGCGAGGGGCAGAGAGGCGGGCGCAGAAGGAAGGAGAGGGGGCGTAGGTTCGGGCCACGGGGGAGAATAAAAGGGGGACCACGTGGCATGCCCTGGGGCTGCCACGTGATGACTAATAAATTAAAAATTAAATAATAATAAAATTAATTTAATAAATTAATGATAATTAATATAAATAATTAAATAAGAAAATAATAATAATTATTTAAAAATAAATAAGTAAAAATATAAAGTTAAAATAAATAAGTAAATAATAATATAATTAGAATAATAAAAAGAATATAAAAAGAAAATAAATTTGGGGGGACACGTAGCGACTCCAGGAGCTGCCACATGTTGCTCCCAAAAAAAATGAAAATTTATATCCCTTGAAAAATAAAAAAGGAATAACAAAAGGGGTCAAATTAAAAAGTGGTGAACAAAAAAGTTGCTCGTCTTGATAAGATCTACAACATTTGTTAAGGGCCAAAAACAAAAATAAATCATCTGTATAAAAAATATTTTTGGGTGCTATCTTAGAGATGTAAATTACCGTAATTTTGTCTTTTGTAATTTTTTCGCATTTTAAAATGAGATAAAAATTCAAATAAGAATAAAAAAATATGAAATAAATATTTACAATTTAATCTATTTTTTTTTCAATTTTTAATAATAAAGAAAATAAATACATGACAAAATAGAAGGGGCATCTGTACAATATACAAAGGGGCCCAAACCCAAATATCGCATACGAACTCCGATTCTTTTGAACTTGTTCTTGTTTTAAAGGTAATTGAATGTACAATAATTCAAAAGCCTATAGGGGTCCATAGGAGACTGTCTGACAGAGATATTCATGTTTTATGGTTCTTAGTCTCAAACTAGGGGTTGGGTTTTATTTGTCAATTTTACAAGTTAGTATTTTTTTGATATTTTTCCTTTATTAGTGTTAGTAATATGTACATTATAGAGCTGATTTTATTCCATTCTGAGTTAGTAAAAATAAGATAAAAATAAGGTAAATATGGTGAATATACGGGTGATATTTACAAGTGAATTTAGCTTCTTATTTAATGGAAATATGCATGCTAAAATGCATACATTAATTCTAAATGCATGAATGAGAATAAAGCAAAATAAATGGGTATGCAACTAATTACTCGGGAACAAAGCTCTATTTTCTACTTTTAGAGTGATAAATCACAGATTCATCAACCCCATGTACTTAAACCTTGCTCGTTCCTAAGCAACTAAAATGAAATGCAAAAGTGAAATGATTTTTTGTTCTATACCATGTTCATGAACAAAAGGTGAAAATAGAGCTTGACATGACCTTTGGATTAATAATGTAGCGGAACCTTATTGGGAATTGATTTTAAGACCTAACAACCTTTAAGTTCTACAAGTCTATTCAGTTTGCCTCAACAGTCAAGTCAGAACAAATCCTCATACGTAAATTTCGATGACTATGAATATTACTTGTACTGTGTAAGTGAAGTCTAGCTCTCCAAATCAGAAATATCAAAGAAACAACCTCCTCTAACAACGTAACTCTAATTACTCGATCTAGCAATTCTTTCCTCGTGGAGCGAGGTATTTCTTCTAAGTTCAAGTGGAGCCAGCTCGAGAAGAGAATGTAGAGAAGATAATGGATTGTGACCCGTGTAGTCACATATCCGTGGAGCTTGACCAGTGTAGCCAAGTCTCCAGCTGCAGGCTTCCTTGGTATAAGACTTTGACGCAAATGCCTTGCAACTATATACACTTCGACAGACATTTTATTTTCAATCAGGCTTGTCCCCTTTTTTGAGTCCTTTCTCATTTTTGAACTATATACAGTGTGCAGCAAGTACATAAGGAGTTTTTCTTCTTGAGCCAGTAGACTATCCCTCTTTTGAAGCTTTATTGCAACCCACAGAATATCGTCGTTAGACGTCGACACCACTGGACTAGTTTGAGATGAACTACCCTCCCTCGAGGAGGATGGATGTTTCCACCCGTGTGCTACTCCAACCCAAAGGATTCTACCTCCTCACCACCTCATCAATAAAGAGATACATGCATGGTGCTTGTCCAAGTTAGGTCACTATCTAAAAGAATCATGTGTATGTATGGAATCTTTACTTAGACCAATCAAGATGGCATGTGAACATAGACTTGCGGACTTAAAGATTTAAGACACTCGACCTAAAAATCTTAACTCTAGTTCCTATAAGGTTCCTCTGAATTTTGGTAAATTAAGATCAAATCAAATACATCCTCGACTTTTATTCATAACATGGTTTAGGAACCATGAACTTTCCACTTTGCCTATGCTAGATATGCAAATGAAATGGAGATGACATGCAACGTAGATGAAAGAAGAGCAATACATTTTTTTAAAGAATGCAAGGATGATATGCAAGGGTAAATAAGAAGCCTCTTTTTATTTTCAAAAGTTTTATTTCAGAAGTGTTTTTTTTTAATTTTCTAGTATACCTCCTTTTTTGCAACAAATTATACAAAAGTATATTTAAAAGGCCTTTACAAATCTATACATAAATAGAAATGTATTTTACAAAAAGATTTTTTACCAATTTTACCCACCCCATAATTATTGTATAATATATACAAAAATGCGTAAAGGTATGAGCTATGGGTAAAGTATATATGTAATATACACCTCCCACACTTAGCATGTGATATGTCATCAGAGCACGAGAAATGAGGAAAAGACATAACTTGTGCTAAGCATAGGAGAGTTAAAATAACAAAAAGTATAGATGTTGATCCACCACTATATTGAGGCTCTAGCCAGCCTAAGTGTAGAAGAAGATAAAAAACGAGGTAGACGAGGTCATGAGGAGAAATGAATGAGTATATACACATGGCGGGCATCGATTCACCCTATACTTAGGTTCTGGTCATCCTAAGTTTAGGTCAGGAGTAAGTGTGATAACTGATGAGATCTAGGGAATATACAGAGAGAAAATGACTATACAAGCAAAAGCAGGGGTTCCCATATACTTAGGCTTTGAATAGTCTAAGTATGGAGTTAGTATCTACAGAAAAATGAACCTAATCTCTAAAAGAATGAATAAATCATATGTATAAGAGTGACTGAATCTTATGAGCTATTGAATCTAGATGTTGCATCTTTATGAAGAGTAATATGATGTATATGCTTTGTGTCCACCATGCATGAAGTTGATGACACCGACATGGACTAATTGCTCCTTAAAATCTACAAAGTGCTTCAACAATTGTCCATTCACCACATGGATTTGTGCACCATTTGTTAGATCAACTGTCTCTACACTTCCATTTCTGTGCACTTTCTAACAACAAAGGGACCCGTCCACTTAGATTTGAGTTTCCCATGGAACATATTCAATCTAGCATTAAACAACCATACCTTTTGCCCAGGAACAAAGTCTTTGCACCTAATGTGCTGATCATGCCATCTCTTTACTTTGTCCTTATAAATCAAGTTGTTGTCATATACCCTGTTCTGGATCTCTACGAGCTCGTTCAAGTTTAAGTCATGGCAAAGCTTCCCTAAGTGACAACTCCAATTCCTTAAGTGACAACTCCAATTAATTTGTTTAATTACCCATTCGGATTTGTGAATCAGCTTAGCGGGCAAATGGCATGGCTTTCCATCGATCTTTCTAAATGGTGAAGTGCCCAATGGTGTTTTGTAGGATGTCCGATAGGCCAACAAAACTTGGTCCAAGAGCTGGGACCAGTTCTTCCTATCGGGATGAACCAACTTCTACAAAATACTCTTCACCTCACTGTTCAAAAATTCTTCCATGCCATTAGACTGTGGATGGTAAGTACTATCAACTATGTGCTCAAATCTGTAGTCCTTAGCTAAAGATCTCATAGCTCAATTCAAAAAGTGGCTTCCCCCATCATAAATCAGAACTTTTGATACCTGAACATGGAAATAATATGGTCTCTAACAAACTTACAGACATTCTTGCTGTCTACGATTCAGGTTGGGATAGTCTCTACCCACCTAGACAAATTACCAACCGTCAACAAGATGTACTCATGTCCTTGGTTGTTGGGATATGGACCCATGAAATCTACGCCCCTTGCATCAAAAACATCACAAATAATCAAATGTGGTGACATCAAGCAGATTTGGCTGAACTGAATCTTAATATGGTTGTATGCTGCATGGAGGAAGGCTAAGCTATGTAGTACTAGCCACCAACTCATTAGTATCATGAGTCATATCGTTAATGAAATGTGGTAATTCAGCCAATGCCTTGTCCGACTCATCATCTATGTCCCATGTCTGTTCCAAAGGGGATGGAACTCACAGATCCTGATGGATCTCTACATCATCATGGGCATAGGTAGATGCATCTCTCATAAGATCATGCAACACCTGGAAAACTGCATCATGCACTATGTCCTTTCTAGATGAAAGGGTTTCACTCTGTCCTGAAGGAACCTGTCTCCAAATCCCAACAGTACTGATCATTCTACAATCTACCTCTAAATATGAGTACTTTGTACTACACTATGAATCGGGTCGCTACCATTTTGTTTGCTTCATTTCAAGGGTCACCTCTCCGCTTGGAGAACAAAACTTCATCATTTACCATAATCAAAAGATGCGCCCACGGTTCTAAGGAAAGGCCGCCTGAGAATTATCTGAGATTCTCTCCAATGATTGGGGGTTTCCAAATCTAGGATTGTGAAGTCAACCTGATATACCTGCCCCTCAATTGAGATAACGACATTCTTCACTTCTCCCTTAGGTCTTTTCATTTAACAATCTGCGAATTGGAGTAACGCTCTAGATTTGCGAAGTGGTCCCAACTCCAACTTCTGATATAATGCTAAGGGAAATAAGTTGATTGAAGAACCATTATCTAAGAGAGTGCATACAAACGCAATGTCGTTGATAGAATTCTCCACGTAGTGAGCACCCATGCCTCTCTTTTTCCTTGGTAGTCATTGATTCTTGAGGCAATAGGTTGTGGCTAATGACAAGACATGAGTCTTCACATATTGGTGTTAGCAATGTGAGCCCGAGGCGAACCATTCCTACAATAAATGTTATTGTAATAAATGATTTATCAATAAAAGTTATTGATGTTTTGTTTCACTCCCTTTCTGATATTGAATGAATGAATGCACTATAAGGTCCCTCTGTACAATAAGGGTTATGTACCATGGCCAACTTAATAATCATACAGCTGTTGATTCAATGATTGAATCATAGAGGCTGATGCTTGGATGAATATCTAAGGAGTTAGATAGAGGACTTATCAAGCATCATCAAATGATTAACAAGTAGTGATCTCCAGTCTGAGTGGGAGATGGCAATCCCATCTCATTAGACTGATATCTGATCGACCTCTTGATGCAGGTCCTCTGCATAGGAATATTGATTCGGAGGTATCAGATTAGTTGAGTCAATGAGTTGACTTAACGAGATCGAGATAACCAAAGACCTATGATGAATACTGTCACATCACAGGCAAACATCCTCTGACCAGAGACAGATATATTGCTATATGTCTGAGCATGTACATTTGGCAGACCAATAGGTTGATGACCTAATCAAGGTCTATACACCGGCGAGCTGGTGTGCATGTAAGGGCATATGAGTAATATGATCACTCAAAGGGATCATACAGGTTCACTTATGAACCGGGAGACATGAGCTCACTCATGAGGTATTGGGATTGACCAAATTCCATGCATGGTCATCATGCTTTAGAAGCATGATATGAATTTGAAGGTAAGATATATGCTTTGTGAAAGCATATGATCTGTACCATATCCCAAGGACCAAGATTGAGAAACTTAATGATCAGACTATGAAGATGACAGTGTAAAAGTGATCTTTATCTTCATGATGATCATGAGTCTTCCAGTATGCAGGATGTGCAGGTATTAGGAATACCTGAAGGGTGATTTGATCATAAACGATTGTATAACCATGACGCTTCCATTCCGAGGGAGTGATGAAACAGGTCTGGATTTTAGTGACTCCTCTCATCAGAGAAGTAACCTGATCTTAGTCCATTTATTGGACATTGATCTGAATGAGATTCAGATGCAATGAGAAGATTAGGTTTACGGTCTTGATTTGATCAAGCATCTATGAGAGGTCCATGGGATCTGGATTTGAGATGTGATCTCAATATCCAAGTCACTATACGTGGAACAATACAATCGCCCTGTCCTTATCTCCAAGTATCTGAGGAGAAATAGCATTGTTCTTAAATGGTTTGAGAACAATTCCATGAGATCTAAGCAAAGAGAAGTCGATAATTAAATGCGATTTAATTATCATGATGTATGAGAAATTATCCAATATAATTAAATGTGATTTAATTATCATGGATAAGAATAATGTGGATAGTAATATCTAATTATTCCTAATATATTATAAATGTGATTTATAATATATTAGAGAGAGTTAAATATAATTTATATTAGTAGATTAATTATTAATGTGTATTGGATACACATTGTCTAATTAATTGAAAATGTAAATTACATTTTGTTTTGGGTTGTGAATGTGATTCACAATATTCCAATGTCAAGATTGCAATATTCCCAAAATTAATTGAGAATTATTTTTGGTGAATAAAATTGTTGGGAAAATAAGTAGAGAGAAATATTAGGAGATATGCAATCCCATGTAATCCATGGGATTTCCCTCCCTATATGGAAGAGGGGGGGCGGCACCAATTCCATTTAGGAATTGGTGGCCGTCCACCTCTCCTAATGGGGAAGGAGGCTCCCAATTGATTTCTCTCTCCTTATTTAATTGGTTTGATTTGGTATTAATATATATTTGATTTATCAAATATATTTAATCAAAATTAAATCACAAGTTGTTGGCTTTTACCAACAACAATCTTGACCATTGGATTATCATAAATCAATCTCAACCATTGATTTTATGAGACACATGGAATGAGATCCATGGATCCCAAAACCCTATAAATAGAGAGGCACCCTTGGCTCTCTCTTTACACATGCTATTGTAGCAAAACTCTCTCTCTCTCTTTCTCATACTCGACCCCCCTTCTTGTCTTCTATTCTTGGTGGCCGTCCACCTTGGTGGAAGAGAAGAGTCGACGCCCGCGCCCTCGTGCTGCTGCCTCGACGCTCTACGGTTATTCGTCTACTTGGAGTGCTGCACTCGCGAGGGAGACGTACGATCTCGTGTGTCGAGATCAGGAGCAACCGCGCTTGGATCAACATCTTGGATTGCGAGGACACCGCGGTTCATCCCCGCGCTCGCAAGCGATCTCTCCGACGATCGGACTTGAGACAAGAGGTCTCTTCTCTTAGAGACTCGATCAACCATGCTTCAAGAGGTATTGCATTATACTTGTTGTGGTTATAGATGAAACGATCCGAGAATGGTTCTTGGATCATGTGGTTTCATCGAATAAATTTTTTAAATTCCGCTGCACCGAACAACTAGTACGACTAGTCGTTCTTCGTCGTATCCGATACGACGCTCACGCTTCCGTGATGCGCTTGAGGATCTCTCCATATCCTTCAAGTGGTATCAGAGCCTTAGGTCGATGGTTTCGAATAGTGATTCGTTAACCAAGGACGACTTGGGTTCATTTAGGTCGCGAAAGTTTTTCATCGCATTTGATTTCGCAGATCTGTTTGATAAAGAAATTCGGCACTGTTTAAATTGTTTAAACACGAATTTTTTAATTGGATTATGTTCCCCATTAAATAAGGAAACCATAGGATCTGAGTTTGCATAAATCGGATTTCGTATGCTCGAGATATGGTCGTTTTAATGGACATGTATGCACTGTTGCGAGAACTGTGAATCTGAACGTGATTAAAATGTTAATTACTGTTTAGACTTGCCTCGAAATGCGTGAAACATCACTTAGGTTCTGTCCTAAATCAAATTAGCAAACTTTAGAAATTGACTTTGCTTAATTTGGATTTAATATGATTGAGATATGTCAATTTTAGTAAGTAGGGGTCACTGCTGAAATTGCCTTCCTAATCTAGAACCAAGTGATTGTCAATTAGAGAAATTAATTGTTAATTTCGTGAAATAATCTTGAAAAATATTTGTGAAATATTGAAACATGATTATTTGCCTAATTGACTTGGCCCCAACCAATTAAATGATTAGATTTGATCTAAACCTTAATTGGAACTACAATCATCAAACTTCTTGCTTGAATAGGACTTGGGAATTTGCCTAGCAAATTTCCTTAAAATCAAAATTGTTTTGATTACTATATGGTATAATTTTGGTTGAGAAACCGATGATCATCTCAAGTACAAAGTAATCAATTTGGCATTATCCTTTCCCGAGGTGGATATGGTGTCTAGTCGGGGATCGCTGGGTCAGCGGGTTGCAACGTATGTGGTCCGCCCCACTCCCGTCGGTACTGGCCATGACAGCGGGTAGGGCCGGGATAATGTCCGAGGGATTATGATGTATTTTTCTAATTATTAAAATTCGAATTAATACGTACTTTGAGAATAATATCATATATGTATATTCAAGCATAAAACTAAGTTTGATTGATTAAATTGGATTGATAATTAATTTAATATGATTAAGTTAATTATATCCAATTGAGAATACTCTAATATGATTAGAGTTGATAATTCCCTTGGAAGAATTAATTATATGAATATGATTCATATCAATTAATTAAATTTGAATAAGAGATGGAGGATCACATAAGTGACATCCATGGTCTCCCGTCAAGGCGAAGGGTTTCGTCGCCAAATATTATATGTGGGAGACGCCTGTCCGAAGTGACAGCTCCCACATATGATCCGTTTGGATCGGGCTCGTCGCTTCTCGAAAGAGTAAGGACGTATGCGTAGTGACCCCAATATCGGGTCCTCATATTATTGGGGCGATATTGGATTGCGCATAGCGAGTTGTATTCCTGTTGACGGTTGGTTCAATTAATGACGAGTCAACATCACCTTAGGGGTGGTGGGCTCGGGTATTAAAGACCGAATTGGGAAATGCAAGTTGGACTTGCAAGGCGGAATGTGTTCCCGCTTCTCTTTATCAGAGTCATAGGTTCTCATATTATTGGGATATGACAATGATAAAGAGGAGATCCCAGTTCTTGCTTGAGATATATTGGTAAGTATATCTCCTACTTTGAAAGTGAATAAGGGAATAAACTTTCATAGTTGACATAGCAAGACTAATTTGATTTAAAATGCCTTAATCAAATAAAATTAAATTGAATATATGATTATATGTTCTAATGTAGTGCATTCTCAATTTCAGAAAATGAAGGCCATGAACCCACTGAATAGGCTTCTGGAGGTCAACCAATTGACCGGACCGAATTACTCGGATTGGATCCGTAATTTGGAGCTTGTGCTTTCAGCGGAGCGCATCAGTTATGTGCTCCATGATAACAAACTTGAAAACCCTAAATCCAAGGAAGAAAAAGCATATAATGACAAGTATGATGAAGATCATGTCTTGGCTAGATGCTATATCTTGGGTTCTCTCTCCAATGTTCTTCAGAAGCAACATGTGGAGATGAGCACTTGCCAGGATATCATGCAGAATCTGAAGGAAATGTTTGGTGACATTAACCGCACCCAGCGGTACAATGTTATGAAAGATCTTCTTCGCTGTAAGATGCAGGAAGGGACCTCGGTCCGCGATCATGTGCTCAAAATGTTTGGGTACTTGTCAGAGCTTGAGACTCTGGGGGCGACGATGGATGCAGACATGCAAGCTGATTTCATTCTGCTGTCATTGCCTAAATCTTTCAATAACTTTGTAGTGTCATTCCACATGAATAAGCTGGAACTGACAAATGCTGGGCTTCTTGCTGCATTAAAGTCTGCAAAAGACGTGATGAAGAAAGATGGTCCCTCTGGCACTGCAATGGTTGCACAGGTCAAAGGGAAGCGCGGTCGGAAGCAAGGTTCTCGGAAGGGCCCGGCCCAGAAGAGAAAGAAGAAGGGACAAGGTGTTGCCTCATCTTCCAATGCATCCACTTTAATGGCGTCGAAGAAAACCTACGTTTGTCACCACTGCAAGAAGCCGGGGCACTGGAAGCGTAATTGCCTAGATTACCTGAAGTCGGTCAACAAAGGTAAAGCCCCAGCAGGTATGAAATCTACTCTTATCATTGAAACCAGCTTTCTCGTTGGACGAGAAGGAAGTTGGGTAGTTGATTCTGGTGCTTCTGTTCATGTATGCAATTTGTTGCATTTGTTTCAGGAAACTAGACAGCTTGAGGAAGGGGAGATAGTCATCCAGATGGGATCTGATGCAAGTGTTGCAGCAGTCGCCGTCAGGACCTGCAGACTATCATTATCTAGTGGAAGAGTCCTAGTACTTAAAGAGTGTCTTTATGTACCTGAAGTCAGAAGGAATTTGATATCTGTATCTAAGCTAGTTAGAAGTGGATACTCATTCCTATTTTGTAATAAATTAGTCATAAATCATTATGATAAATATATTGCAAAGGGTATTTTGACTTCTGGAGGACTCTATGAATTGTGCATTAATGAGCATGTCATGAATGTTACAGCCACTAATAAAAACCCTAAAAGATCCAGGAGTAATATAAATCATTCAAACATGATTTGGCATCAAAGGCTTGGTCATTTATCTGTTGATAGGATCAATAGATTGATAAAGGATGGACCTTTGGACTTTCTACAGGTACAGCCTTTACCTACCTGTGAACATTGTATTCGAGGTAAAATGACCAGGATGCCTTTTCGTAACAAGGTTACAAGATGTGAAGGTATCATTGACCTGATACATACTGATGTATGCGGTCCCTTCAGTACCGCGACTCGAAATGGATATCGATATTATTTGACGTTTATTGATGACCATTCGCGATACGGATTTATCTTCCTATTACGTCATAAGTCTGAAACCTTTGAAAAGTTCAAAGAGTTCAAGGTTTTGGTTGAGAACCAAACCAATAGGAAGATTAAACGAATTCGATCTGATCGAGGTGGCGAGTACCTATCAGATGAATTTAAGGAATACCTTAAGGAGAATGGAATTATTTCCAATCTCACTCCTCCTGGAACTCCCCAACTTAATGGTGTTGCTGAAAGACGCAACAGAACCATCATGGATATGGTTCGTTCAATGATGAGTAAAGCACATTTACCACTTAGTTTCTGGGGATATGCAGTAGAGACTGCAATATATATCCTAAATAAGATTCCTAGCAAATCTGTACCTAAGACTCCTCATGAGCTCTGGTATGGAACCAAACCTAGTGTTAATCACTTGAGGGTTTGGGGTTGCTTGGTCCATGCGAAGAATGTGGATGCAAGTAAGCTAGAATCTCGCTCTCGTGAGTGCTACTTCATTGGGTATGTTAAAGATGGTATTGGATATCAACTTTATGACCCTGAGACCCAAAAGGTTTTTGTCTCTAGAGATGTGAAATTTCTGGAGGATGATTTCCTTAAAGGTCAAGACAAAAATGAAGTAGAGGAACTCATTGAGTCCCCTGAGGACTCTGAGCTTCCTGAACCAGAAACTGAAGAGATAAATAAAGATGAAACACCCATACCTCTTCGAAGGAGTTCGAGGGTGGTTGCACCACCTGAAAGGTATGGATTCCATGTGTCAGGTGAAACTGACAGTGATCCTACTTCATTTGATGAAGCACTCGCGGATCATGACATGGATAGATGGATGCTAGCAATGAAGTCAGAGATTGACTCCATGCATAAGAATGGTGTATGGACCCTAGAGGATCCACCTAAAGGGGTAAAACCCATTGGGTGCAAATGGATCTTCAAGAGAAAGAGGGGACATGATGGGAAAGTAGAGACTTTCAAGGCACGGCTCGTAGCCAAGGGCTACACACAGAGAGAAGGCATCGACTACGATGAGACGTTCTCTCCTGTGGCTATGCTTAAATCCATCAGGGCACTGCTAGCTATAGCTGCATATCTTGACTACGACATCTGGCAGATGGACGTCAAGACGGCTTTCCTCAATGGATACCTCGAAGAGGATATCTACATGGAGCAGCCCCAGGGCTTCATAACTGAGGATGGCAAAGTATGCAAGCTGAAGAAATCCATCTATGGGCTCAAGCAAGCTTCTCGTAGCCGGAACATCAGATTTGACAAAACCATAAAGAGTTATGATTTTGTGCAGAATCCTGATGAACCTTGTGTGTACAAGAAGCTTAGTGGGAGCGCCATTGTGTTCATCGTGCTTTATGTAGATGACATCCTTATCATTGGGAATGATACAGGGATGATGACCAGTGTGAAGATTTGGCTGTCCATTACCTTTGAGATGAAAGATCTTGGAGAAGCCTCTTACATCTTGGGTCTGAAACTGTTCAGAAACCGAGAGAAGAGGATATTGGGATTGTCACAACAAGGATACATTAAGAAGATTCTTGAACGATTCCGTATGGATAGTTCCAAGAAAGGATTCCTACCCTTAAGACATGGTATCCACCTGTCTAAAGGAATGGCTCCTCAAACTGTTGAGGAAAAGAAGGCCATGGCTGGATGTCCTTATGCATCAGCCGTAGGAAGCTTAATGTATGCCATGATGTGTACTAGGCCAGATATCTGCCATGCAGTGGGAGTGGTAAGTCGTTACCAATCCTGCTATGGAGAACAACACTGGAATGCAGTAAAGAACATATTCAAATATCTTAGACGGACGCAAGATTACATCTTGGTCTATGGAGATGGTGATCTCCAAGTCTTGGGATATACAGATTCTGACTTCCAATCAGATATTGATGATCGAAAGTTGACATCAGGGTTTGTGTTCCTGTTGAACGGTGGTGCTGTGAGCTGGAGAAGCAAGAAGCAGGACACTACGGCAGATTCAACAACAGAAGCCGAATACATTGCCGCATCGGATACTGCAAAGGAGGCGGTGTGGTTGCGCAAGTTCGTCCAGGAGCTTGGCGTAGTTTCCTCTGATACTCCCATCCCGCTACTCTGTGATAACACGGGAGCCATTGCCCAGGCGAAGGAACCCAGATGGCATCAGAAGAGCAAGCACGTAGAAAGGAAATACCACATCATTTGGGAGATTCAAAAGCGTGGTGACATCATCATCACCAAGGTGGCCTCCGCCGACAACGTTGCTGATCCTCTTACCAAACCTCTGACACAGAAGGTTTTTGACCAGCATGTAATGAGTATGGGTTTAAGGCTTGTTCCTGAATGGTTCTGAGGGCTAGTGGGAGATTGTTAGCAATGTGAGCCCGAGGCGAACCATTCCTACAATAAATGTTATTGTAATAAATGATTTATCAATAAAAGTTATTGATGTTTTGTTTCACTCCCTTTCTGATATTGAATGAATGAATGCACTATAAGGTCCCTCTGTACAATAAGGGTTATGTACCATGGCCAACTTAATAATCATACAGCTGTTGATTCAATGATTGAATCATAGAGGCTGATGCTTGGATGAATATCTAAGGAGTTAGATAGAGGACTTATCAAGCATCATCAAATGATTAACAAGTAGTGATCTCCAGTCTGAGTGGGAGATGGCAATCCCATCTCATTAGACTGATATCTGATCGACCTCTTGATGCAGGTCCTCTGCATAGGAATATTGATTCGGAGGTATCAGATTAGTTGAGTCAATGAGTTGACTTAACGAGATCGAGATAACCAAAGACCTATGATGAATACTGTCACATCACAGGCAAACATCCTCTGACCAGAGACAGATATATTGCTATATGTCTGAGCATGTACATTTGGCAGACCAATAGGTTGATGACCTAATCAAGGTCTATACACCGGCGAGCTGGTGTGCATGTAAGGGCATATGAGTAATATGATCTCTCAAAGGGATCATACAGGTTCACTTATGAACCGGGAGACATGAGCTCACTCATGAGGTATTGGGATTGACCAAATTCCATGCATGGTCATCATGCTTTAGAAGCATGATATGAATTTGAAGGTAAGATATATGCTTTGTGAAAGCATATGATCTGTACCATATCCCAAGGACCAAGATTGAGAAACTTAATGATCAGACTATGAAGATGACAGTGTAAAAGTGATCTTTATCTTCATGATGATCATGAGTCTTCCAGTATGCAGGATGTGCAGGTATTAGGAATACCTGAAGGGTGATTTGATCATAAACGATTGTATAACCATGACGCTTCCATTCCGAGGGAGTGATGAAACAGGTCTGGATTTTAGTGACTCCTCTCATCAGAGAAGTAACCTGATCTTAGTCCATTTATTGGACATTGATCTGAATGAGATTCAGATGCAATGAGAAGATTAGGTTTACGGTCTTGATTTGATCAAGCATCTATGAGAGGTCCATGGGATCTGGATTTGAGATGTGATCTCAATATCCAAGTCACTATACGTGGAACAATACAATCGCCCTGTCCTTATCTCCAAGTATCTAAGGAGAAATAGCATTGTTCTTAAATGGTTTGAGAACAATTCCATGAGATCTAAGCAAAGAGAAGTCGATAATTAAATGCGATTTAATTATCATGATGTATGAGAAATTATCCAATATAATTAAATGTGATTTAATTATCATGGATAAGAATAATGTGGATAGTAATATCTAATTATTCCTAATATATTATAAATGTGATTTATAATGTATTAGAGAGAGTTAAATATAATTTATATTAGTAGATTAATTATTAATGTGTATTGGATACACATTGTCTAATTAATTGAAAATGTAAATTACATTTTGTTTTGGGTTGTGAATGTGATTCACAATATTCCAATGTCAAGATTGCAATATTCCCAAAATTAATTGAGAATTATTTTTGGTGAATAAAATTGTTGGGAAAATAAGTAGAGAGAAATATTAGGAGATATGCAATCCCATGTAATCCATGGGATTGCCCTCCTTATATGGAAGAGGGGGGGCGGCACCAATTCCATTTAGGAATTGGTGGCCGTCCACCTCTCCTAATGGGGAAGGAGGCTCCCAATTGATTTCTCTCTCCTTATTTAATTGGTTTGATTTGGTATTAATATATATTTGATTTATCAAATATATTTAATCAAAATTAAATCACAAGTTGTTGGCTTTTACCAACAACAATCTTGACCATTGGATTATCTTAAATCAATCTCAACCATTGATTTTATGAGACACATGGATTGAGATCCATGGATCCCAAAACCCTATAAATAGAGAGGCACCCTTGGCTCTCTCTTTACACATGCTATTGTAGCAAAACTCTCTCTCTCTCTTTCTCATACTCGACCCCCCTTCTTGTCTTATATTCTTGGTGGCCGTCCACCTTGGTGGAAGAGAAGAGTCGACGCCCGTGCCCTCGTGCTGCCGCCTCGATGCTCTGCGGTTATTCGTCTACTTGGAGTGCTGCACTCGCGAGGGAGACGTACGATCTCGTGTGTCGAGATCAGGAGCAACCGCGCTTGGATCAACATCTTGGATTGCGAGGACACCGCGGTTCATCCCCGCGCTCGCAAGCGATCTCTCCGACGATCGGACTTGAGACAGGAGGTCTCTTCTCTTAGAGACTCGATCAACCACGCTTCAAGAGGTATTGCATTATACTTGTTGTGGTTATAGATGAAAAGATCCGAGAATGGTTCTTGGATCATGTGGTTTCATCGAATAAATTTTTTAAATTCCGCTGCACCGAACAACTAGTACGACTAGTCGTTCTTCGTCGTATCCGATACGACGCTCACGCTTCCGTGATGCGCTTGAGGATCTCTCCATATCCTTCAATTGGTTCGGTTTCTTGCTGCTAACCCTTGTAGGTGTACATCTCACCTTAAGGTATTTCTGGAATGCAGGATGATTAGACAAATACTAATCAAATGGTACCTTAACTGTGATATTCTATTTACAAAATTGTGACATATCAGAGTCATCTTTCTAAATCTTTTTGATGCACTTTCCTTCTGTAAGAGCATGGGGGAAAGGGGTAGAAGCAATGGAAACAGAAGGTGAAGAAATTGAATCTTGAACTGAATTATTATTCTTTGATTTAACGGAAACAGAGTTCTTCATACATGAATCTTTTTGATGCAACATGAGTTCAAAATCAAAATTATCTACTATAGGTTGGGGAAAAGAAGGTTCAGTGGTATTTGCCACAACGGAGGTGCAATGTCCTACATAGATATGAGATATCTCCATGCTACTGATGTTGCAATCGTACTCTCCTTCTCTTCTCATCTCCTTGAGAAAAGATCCTCATATGATGCTGATGGGGCAACTGAATGTGTTAGATCTCCTCTTCGTCCTCTGAAGACTCCTTAAGTAGAGCTTTAGAGAGGCCCCTCCTCTTGTCCCTCACCCGGTCAAGTACGGTTACGGTCATTCCACTTCTGAGTAACATATGGTTAGCCTCGTCACACGAAAGAATCTCATGTTCACATCTAAGAGATGCTAAATAGTATAACTGACCAAAGTGCTGCTGAGATCCAGATCAGTTCAAGCTATTAGGGTTAGCCAGAACTTAGTTTGGGATCGAGGTAGAGGGTGCATACTAGTCGTCTATGCATCGGGGTAGACGGTTGACATCCACCAGTAATTCATGAATTTCATTCTAGAAGGAACGAAGTGTGTCGAGTATCTGCTGAAACTGTGAGTCCATGGGACCAGACGAAGAAGGAATTGGAAAAAGACTGAGAAGAAGACCGGGAAGTCTGGCCTTGCTGGTCAGGGTACTAGCTATGACGTTGCAGGTGTTGGGGTATCTGCTGAAACTGTGAACCCTGCTGTCCCACCAGGTAAAGGCCCTGTCGACTCTTCTATGAAGGAGGTGGTGCGGAGGTGAATGCAATGTTGTGAAATGTTTGGGGACACTGGTAAGCCTGTCGGTCCCTCATACTTCCCTGCCTGATAGGGTCCTGAGTATACCATACTCCATTCACCTCCCAAACCAGTGGAGGCTTGTCCTGAACTTTCTCTGCGTATGGGGGTTGCTGCTAGGATGAATGGGTGTAGGACTGATCCTGCTCCCACAGTCAGGGTTGTCCTGACACCAACTGCTCCTGAACATGGTGAACTTGATATACGAGAGCAGCAGGTATAGTCATGACAGGTATCTTTATCTTAGATACCTTCTTAGTCAACTCCTTCATCTGTCTGGGAATCATGGAGATGCCCCTGTCTAACTTATCAGTCCTTCGATCAATCCTCTCAACTATTGTAATCTTATTCTCAAGGAGTCCCATGATAGGGATCACGTCCAATGAGAGATCGACTAAAGATAACTTTCCCCCTCTATATGAGAGTGAACTGGGGGACTGTGTGTATGCCCTGCTGGTGGTCTGTAAGTGGCTAGTCTCAGCCATCTGCTCGAATACCCTCTAGACGATATATGTTCCACGTGATGTATAGATGCCTCCACAGGTAATGCTCACTAAACCCTGCATCTCAAGGTTGAGAACGGTGAAGAACGACTGGACCAAAATGTTGACATCTAGACCATGACAAGGACATTTCTGCAAGATGTTCGTATACCTTTCCCAAGCATCAAAGAAGGCCTTAAGGGGTAGTTGGGAAAATCTAGTGATGTGTGTCCTCATCTTTTTGGTCGTACTTAGGGGATAGAAATTCTTTAGAAAATGGTCCTTGAACGGGGCATAGTTGGTGATTGTAATCTCAAGGTTCTTCACCCAGTAGTCGACTTTGCCACCTAATGCAAATGGAAGGGCTATGAGCATAATATAATCCTGGCTAACATTAGGATGTCTAAGGTTAGCCAGACGATGTCGAAGTCCCTTAGGAGTGCGTATGGCTCCTCATAAGCATTCCGATCAAAGTACGGCAACAAGTTCAGAAATTGCAGCTTCAACTTAAAATCAACTTCAGGTTCTGTCGGACTCAAATAATTATGAATTCGGTACTGTCTAGGGTTGTATACCGCATCCATTAGCGGTTCAACCCCAACATTGAGCGTCCCTAGATTAGCTCGAAGTAAGGCTTATTGTTGCTCAGATGCAGCTAATATGGCTCGTATCATCTTCACAGGGTCCTTGAGGTGTTCTTCATCCTCTTCTTTCTTTTTGGGATGCATTTTACTCGAATCTTCTTGGAGACCTAGGTCAACAATGTGGTATTGATTAGAAGAGGATTTAGGAATGATGATATTCTCACTGAGACTAAGGTCTTCCTTGGTGAGGTTGGAGAATATAAAGGGAATGGTTTGAGTGACTATCCTAAGAGTGAGTAATCTTGAACTCAAGAGGGTCATGAGTTTAGGTCGGTCCAGTTTGTGAATGGACCTTTGAAGATGTACTTCTTGGAGGGTTCAACGAGATATTTGCGAAGTCCGAGTGAATATCCCCCCAATCAGTCATCTTCGATAGCAAAAGAACCTATTAGACATGATATTCAATTAGGTGATAATTCTACGGTGCACTTTAATGTGCAGAGAATAATCACACAATACATATGCAATGCAAACCCCAAATTCACCAACTTCATGTGCGAGGGCCGTAAAGGTTCGATAGATTATCTTGTTTGATTTTGTTGATGATAAATGCAAACTTTGAAAGAGTTAACAAGCTGTTATATGCTTGTATTTCCCTACAGAGTGGTACGATTCTTAAGACTAAATGCACCCACTTTCAGCCGGTGTGGAGTAAGTACAGAACGTAAAAATACAAGTACCCTTTACTTGAGGATGGAGCCTTACACAATGTCCTCTAAACCACCCACTCCGCTAAGGAAATCCAGATCATTTACTGGCTACCCGCATTTCCTCACTGAGAAGAAACTAATCATTTTTGTAGAACAAGTAGTCAATACGAACATCCTAGCTAGAATCTATCCTAGTGTACATCTCTCTCTCCCTTGCAAGTAAATTCAAATGCACCCGTAAAACAATGTTCTTTTTATTCCAATTTATGTTTAATCAATATGCTTAATTCAGCCCCAATTATAGATTTATGTTGTCACTTGAAAATGGTATAAGCACAACAAAGCACGTCTACCTTTCAATCCCAAATTCCTTTTTAATCCCAAGTTGTAAAACATGGGAGGAATCGGAAATCCGAATGCAAATGTGAAATGATGATGCATGCTCAGAGGAAGGCATAATTACAACGACTCCCAGCACTCTCCATGTGTTATGCAAAACTTAATTTTTAAATTTACTCTAAATGTACGCAGATCAAGAAAAATGCACCTAAACTATATACTATTATTCGCGGGGATGAATTGAGTTCAATTTGGATAAGTAGTACGTGTCTATGTACATCTCATTATGAATATTAAAAGATGGTGAATCTTCTAAGATGTGTGGCCTAAACTATGAAGGGCATATACAAATTTGAAATTACACTATCATGTGCCTATCCTAATTTCACCGCTCAAATCGAGCCCCACCCTCACCGGAGAGTGAAAGAGGTCTTGACACACACAAGAGAAAGTCCATGTCCGAGTACACACGCGAGATTCCAAACGAAATCTGTTGGAAATGTGCAATTATTGCAAAATTTAAAATAAATGCAGGAAATTAATTCCTAAGGAATTTACACTCTCTCATGATTCGACATGATCTTAATTTTAATGGGGATCTTTCAGTCGGCTTATATCCAGAAAAAGATGGCCTCAAATATTCGTAAGATACTCATCCACCTAAGTAGTCGCTCCGTCCATCGGGTCCCTCGCACAAAAATAAGATGATGGTCAGAGAGATAGACTCAATAAAATAAAATAAAATAAAGAAAACAAATAAAATAAAAAATATAGAAAAATAAACAGAGAAATTTCAAAAGAGAAACCTGGAATCAGACTACCCGAGGGTGTAATACCTAATATCTATATTTTCTTAAATTATCCTAAGTCGTGCCTCCCCGACAACGATGCCATCTAACAACCCGCAAATACCCTAGTTAATTTGGTGAGATTAACATTTATTGTGAACATTGTAGGCATGCAATTTGGATTAATAAAAATCACTTAAAATTAATTTATCGATTAAATTGAGCGGTCAATTTAGTGTTTTAATTGGGCAAGCCCAAGGTCGAACTCAGGGAGGTAGATGTCTCCTTAGGTTGATTAATAGGTGTTCTAGAACTTATGTTTTCAGGGAATTTTTTTGTATTTTAAAATACAGTTTAATGGATGATATGTAAATTTGGCAAATTTCGGGGATTAAAATGCAATTTTCATTCAAACGTGTCTAAAAAGTATGAAACTTAGCCAGAATATAGAAAATCATGAAATAAGCTACTGTACTTTTTTGGAATTTTCAGATGCAATATGAATAAATAACAAATAAAATACACAAACTAGGTGATTTTGAGAAAATTAACTTTAATTAATAATAAATACCAATATTTTATAGAGGTACAACTATCCTAGATAGGTCTACACATAGGTATTCAGAACAATCTTTAATTCCTTAAAATATTAAGTGTGGAATTAATTAAAAATTAATTAGTCAAACCACTGATTATTTTCTTTTGACCTAGATATGCATGTTAATGACATAAAATTTGGGCATAATATAAAACATACTAAAATCTACCTATTATGAATTCTGAGAATTTTTAGAGCAATAAATAATTTAATAATAATTTAAAGGTAAGAAGTGGGAAAATATGCAATTTTCCATAAAGATATTTATATTAAATAAATCATGTCTCACAAAAACATACTCAAAATCCACAATGATAGAGCACTAGTTCATCTACAAAATGCAATTTTTAAAATAGGAATATGATGCATAAATGATGTTCAAATTACGAGACAAATGCAAGGGTCTGATTGTAAAACAAAGAAAGGAAATAAATTAAATGTAGACAGATGGAGATGCAATTACATAGACTCGGGTGGGTGCTTGTGCAAATTTCCCAAGAGGTCACATGAGCATCACGTGCCTTTTAAAAGGATGAGGTATCTTCTATGAGTTCCAGGATTTTTAGGGAATTCCATGTAAATCTTCCTTGAAGGCACACACATGGCATGTGGGAACCAGTTGGGAGGGGTCTTCGACGTAAATATCATGGAACTCAGGAGATTTAGTGTAAATCCTCCTAAAAGGCACGCGCTCTTCACATGCTTTGGTTGGAGGAAGACTGGACCATGGATGTCGGGGATTGCGGAGGCCTGGGCATAATTTATCTCGCTTGTGCATGCTAAGCACGTGCGGGAGAGGTTCGATGGGGAGGTTTGGCTCAGCTCGCCTGAGCCTATCCTCACGACTGTTAGGGGTCGTTGGATGAAGAGAGGTCAACGAGTGATGGACGACTGAGTGCGCTTCGGCTGCTCCAAGGTGTGTGGTTGGTGGATTGGCTTGCCAAACCAAGTGTGGATTGGCACTAAACTCGAGTCACTTCTTTAAAAATCGAGGTAGAGCGCGATGTGTCTGGAGGGCTCGGTTTGGAGAGCGATGGCTATTCTGCTACGGCGATCAATTCCGATGGTCAGATCTCAAAGCAAAAGCAATCATTGAAGAAGATGGCAACTGTCAATGCAGCTCAGGCGATGGGCGACAAGATTGTAGACTAGAGTGATGGTGCACTGCTTTGCGGAGGAGTCAAAGTAGAAGGTTGACTCCACCTCCATCGATACACGGCTGGAGGTGGTGTCGATGCAAAGTGGTGAAGGTGGAGCTGCTGTCGAAAGAGGCACGAGGGTGAATGTCAAAGTACTGCGGGGGTGGTTGTGGAGGATGATTGTGTGGGAAGAACATCGGGTTGTGATGAGGTCGAATGGTGGGAGATGACCTGGAGTCGAGAGTCTGTGAAGGGCGGAGGGTTGAAAGTGGAGAGCGTGGTCGGTGCTATGTGGTGGAGTGTGAAGGCAGGTTAGGTGAAAGATCGGAGAAAGGGGAGAGCTAGAAAAAAGACAAAATAGAATAAGAAAGAGGAGTAAGGAAGAGGAAAAAAAGTATCATCTGGAGAGTCGCTTGGATGGTTGGAGCTTTGAGCTCCGACCGGTCGTCTCCTCATAGCGTTGGCGATCACATGGGATGCTCTAGCTTCTTGAGAGGATCAAAGCTGCAGCAAGGAGCAATTGTTACTCCTTGGATCTTGCCTGGAAACTCTGGTCTTCGCACAATGGTAGGCTCTTTCTCTCGCTATCACCGAGGGAGGATCGAAGCTTGGGTCTCTTACAAACAGTGGTGGATGATGTGCAAAATTGATGGTGGTGAGGTTTTATGGTTGGTTGGCTCAGGTGTTTTGGTTGCTACAGGTCGTGCAGATGGCGCATGCAGGTCGCGAGATGCAGGGCGGGCAGTTAGGAAAGAGAGGTCGTGGCGCGATTGCAATGGGGGATGGGGTTTCGCTTGCGCAATCGCTCGCGAAAGGAGTGGGAATGGTTGGATGAGAGAGAGATAAAGAGTGGAGAGAGAGGGGGTTGGTCGATGAGGGGATAGAGGGAAGACGTGACAGGTGGTTGCAGCCCCATCGCGAGGTGTGGAGCAGCGGGCATGGAAGGAAGGAAAGGGGGTGCAGGTTCCAGCCATAGTGGGAGAATGAGAGAGGGACCACGTGGCACGCAGTGGGGCTGCCAGTAGTGACTAATAAATTAAAAATCAAATATAATAAAATATATAAAATAAAATAATTAATTAATAAAATAATAATTAATAAGAAAATAATAATAATAATGTAAAAATTATAAAATAAATAAGTAATAAATATAAAAAGATAAAATAATAAGTAAATAATAATATAATAATAATAAATTAAAAAGAAAATAAAATGCATGGTGACTCCAAGAGTTGCCATGTGTCGCTCCCAGAAAAATCAAAAATTTAAATGCCAAGAAAAATAAAAAAGAAATAACAATAGGATTCAAAATAAAAAGTCATCAACACAAAAGTTGCTCGTCTCAACAAGATCTAAAACTTTTGTAAAGGGCCAAAAATCAAAATAAATAATTTGTACTGAAAAAAGTTTTGGGTGGTATCTTATAGGTATAAAATACTGCAATTTTATCTTTTGCAATTTTTTTGCATTTTGAAATAAGATAAAAACCCAAATAAAAATAAAAGAAAATATGAAATAAATATTTACAATTTAATATATTTTTTTATTTTTAGTAATAAAGAAAATAAAGACTCAAAATAAATAAAAGGGACATGTGTACAATATACAAAGGGACCCAAAATCCAAGTTTCACATACGACCTCTAATTCTTTTGATTTTGGTCTTGTTTTGATGGTAATTGAACATACAATAATTAAAAAGTGAGTAGGGGTACATATGGGACTGTATGAAAGGGATATTCACATTTTAAGGTTCTTATTCTAAAACTATGGTTTGGGTTTTATTGGTCTATTTTACAAGTTAGTATTTTTTTGATATTTTTCCTTTATTAGCGTTAGAAATATGTACACTATAGTGTTGCTTTTATTCCATTCTGAATTAGTAAAAAAATAGATAAAAATAAGGGAAATATGGTGAATATACGAGTGATATTTACAAAAGAATTTGACTTCTTATTTAATGCAAATACGCATGCTAAAATGCAGACATTAATTCTAAATGCATGAATGAGAATAATGCAAAATAAACGGAGATATGGAGCTAATTATTTGGGAATAAAGCTCTATTTTCAACTTTTAGAGTTATGAATCACAGATTCATTAGCTAGTTGCTTGCAAGACCACTGTCCCACCACAACCTCAGATGAACCAGAATAACAAGAGGTGTCATTCAGATTAGGTAGACACCACCATAAGTATGGATACTTTTCTTGAATTATATCTAACTTCATTTGTCTTAGGAGCGGTAGACATCCACGAGTACCTCATCGAGATGAGGAGAGGGCACATGATGTGGAGCAAGAGTCGATCCATGATGACACTACACATTCTAATGTTGGGAGGACCAGCATGATGTCTACCATAATGATATCCGGGGGAGCGATGTAGACATTGTTAATATGGAACATGGCGATTCAAACGATGATACCACGCCATGCCATACAGACACTCCCGATCATTATACTTCTTTCCAAGTTTTCGAGTGTTTTGTACATACTTCTGAGTCTCTAGATGTACATACTGATTCTACTTTTGATGTGAATAAAAAAAACCTGAGATTGTTCTTTTCATCAATGCTTTGTATGGAAAAGGAAGGAAAAACATGAAAAAGAATCATGTTACTCTTGAGACTGAACAATTATTAAAAGATCACATATTTTTGAAGTATCCATTACATGACACCTTAGATCATTTTCCTATGCATAAGAATCAGTTGAGAAACAAATGTACTACACGTAGGAAAAGAAACTCATAAGTTGAGAAGCATGTATTGACCAAGGAGATTTCATGTGTTATTCAAACATAGGTACCCAAGAAAAAGAGAGATTTAGGAGCTCTCTATGTCTGATGTGAGATTTTAGATGTTGCATTCGACCGTACTCTCTTAGATAATGGTTCCTTAATTAATATGTTACCATCTTCTTTGCTTGATAAGCTCAAGCTAGGCCCTCTTTACAAATCACGGCGATACTTCAGTTTTCAGATCGATCTGTGAAGAGACCTAAAGGCATGCTGAGGAAGATTATTGTGACCATTTAGGATCTGCAGCTTCTAGTGAACTTTATAGTCCTAAACATGACATGCCCTACACAGTTAGATGTTGCTCTAATAATTCTTAGGAGGCCCTTCTTGTAGACAGCGAGAGCCCTCTTTGATTATGATTATGGGAGAATACCAATCCATACATATAGTGGAGAGGGACACATTGAGATGGCGAGAGGATGTAGCATCCCCAGATCAGCATTGCCATTAAAATTAGAGGACAGTAGCCTTGTAAATGATTGTCAGCACATATATGAGACTTAGTCTCTTGATCTTTGAAGAATTATTTTGATACCCATGATACCCTACATGAGAATGGGGTAGATCACATGGTACCTAGTTCATCAGATAATTGTTCACATGCAGACACAGAGATTATTTCAGATCCGGAGGAGCAGTCAGGTATACCATATATCTTAGTGCCACTGATTGAGAGTACACAAATTCCAGCACGAGAGTTAGTTGATTATATTTCAGAGATCATATAATCTATTCAGTGTATAGAGTTGGATAGTGTGATGGATACATATATAGACACCTTCTACGGCTAAATCTAGAGATGCACACTTCAATAGAGAGACATATACCACATTCAACGTTCACTTATAGAGGTAGCTCTACTCAATCAGCTAGGGATCAGTATACACTTGGAGAGCAGATGACTCCATACGACCCAAGTTGAGGTGATCTACTTTGTACAGGACTTATGTCTACTCTTGCACTTCATTTTGTCTTGTATAGAGATCTATGAGCCTTTCAGTTTTTTGGAGTACACCATCACATGTATATTCTTCAAAGTCCTCAATCATTCCCATTTTTTTGCTCGTCTTTATACACTTAGGATACCATATCCTATGTATAGGGGGGATCGGTTTCCCATTGATTTACGTTTTTGATTTTATCTGTTTTTCTTTTCTTTTATTTTCCTTTCTTTTACAATAATTACTGTTCCCTATTTTTCTGCCACAATCTTTCTATACTTAAGATACTTGGTCCTAAGTATAGGGGAAACCTAGTGGATTCATTTATTTCATTCTCCTGTTGTTCCTTCGTTTGTATATTCCTTTCCCTCAGTTATCTTATTATTCTCCTCCATTATACTTATGATGGCCTTATCGTAAGTATGGGGGGGGTGATTGACTTCACACATTTTTTTAACACTTTTACATATCACGAGTTATGTCCTCCTTTTTCTCTTTTGATGCTATGAGGACCTACCACAAGCTAAGTTTAGTGATGTGCGTATATATTGTATATATATACTCTCGTACATAACTCGTACTTTTGTGTATATTCTATATCTATGAAATCCATAAAAGTGGGTAATGCTTAATTTAAATTTCATCTATTTATTTATTATTTATAAAATCCTTTTAAATAAGTAAAATATTTGTTAAATTATTATTTAAAATTCCTAATTTAAAATATGTATTTAAGATATGTACTTAATACATATAATACTTATTTAAAATTCTATTTATTAAAATATTGTAAAATTAACTTAATCTTTAAAATTATTTGTATATAAAACTTGTAAAATACATTAGTTATTTAATCCAAATAAAATATTGGTTATTTATCTCGTAAAATCCTTGTAAAAATGCTTGCTTTAAAAAATAATAAAGCCATAGAAAATACAAAGTCCTAAAATTCATAAAAACTACAAAATCTTTAAAATCCATAAAAATTAGTTAAATTAAGAAAAATGTACTTCACAAAAACATGATTACATTTGCATTAGCATTTTTTAGAATAAATTTGATTTCTCGAATTAAATATTGGGAATAGTATAAAGGATGGAGCTTGATTATGGCCTTTGACTCTCATTGTAAAGGGCCTAGTTAGGAACTGGAATTTAGACCTGATGAGGGAAGGATCTGCTGGCACAATTTTTCCAAGACCCTAAAAAATGAACGGAAAAAATGTTATACCCGTCAGAGCATAAAAGATTGATGCAGTGCAAGCAACATTACAAAGTCTACCAAAAAAGCCACCAAATACCAAATAAGACCACAATGGTCCAAGCTTTCAAAAATTTGCAAATCTTACTAGGGAATAAGCTACACTAGCTGGTCCCCAAAAGGAGAATTGACTACATTGATCACGCTATGGTTCTTTTCTCATTCTTCTATATTCTCTCTCTCTCTCTACTCGATTGTGGACACATCACGACATGACCTTAGAAGGAAATACTGCTCTCCTCTAGGAATGAGTAGATGGATGAGGAACCAATGGGAGTGTATTATTGGGATGGGCGGTTTCTTCGCTTCATTAAGTAGGAAGAGCTAACACAATTCACACATTGTACAAATTGAATTCAAGGTTGATATAGTTAGAGATATGGATAAGTAGATTTGAGGTGGTTGTTGAGGTGATGCTAAATAAGGATTTGTGGAACTTGAGGACTGTTGAGGTTGAAATCCTAATCCTGGTTAACGCTCTCACAAAATGCTTTTTTTCGGCCCGACCAAGCTCGATCCTTTGTCTGTTCTCATGAACTGGTTTAGGAAAACAAATTCATTCTAACTTTCTTTGTTTGTCCCATATTTTTCAAATAAGTGATTAGTACTAGCAAAGTTTAATTATAGGGATTGATGAATCATTGATTCATTAACACTTCTATCGTATTTTTTCTTAAAATCCTTTATAATTTCAAGTAAATATCCATTAATTTTCATTCCTTATAAAAATACCATTCATGAATAAAAATACATTTTTATGCATTTAAAACATGTAAATAACTTAAGAAATAAAAAGAAAGAAAATAAAAAAGAAGGCTGGTTGTAAATATGTATATGTATACAGTATGACTAAATAAAATAAAAATATAGCCAAAAGGTATATTTATATAACCAAACCCGGAGACCAAAACAGCATGGATTGGTCTACAAACAATAAAGTAGGGGAGATAAGTAAGAAACCATCAAAAAGAATTAATTATGCACCTAACATATTATTCATCATTTATCCAATATTTATAAAAAAAATCAATGATTTTTAATTAATTCATGTGTCCATATTTTTCATCAAACTCTTCTCCAATTTATTTCTAAAAATGTATATAAAAAATATATAAATTCTAAAAAAATGTACCTATATATATGCCAAGAAATTCATCTTTTAAATGATCAATTTCTCAAATTCGAAACATCATAACTTCTTCATATGAACTCCAGTTTCACTCTACTCACATTTCAACTTCAGAAAATAATATTATCTAATTAATGAAAATGATTTCACCAAAATCAGAGTCCATTTGCAAAAAGTCGGTTTTGGGACCTAATGACAATTGGGTTTCTAGGCTATCTATTTTATTTAGAACATAATATTCATAGTTTAGTGATTTTATAATTTTTAATTATTTTCTTGATCTTGTATATGATTTATAAATCATTTCAGAATTGTTAAACATTATTTAATATTTTAAATAAATAAAAAAAATACTAATTTATAGGTAAATTTCAACTACATTACGTATACATGTATTTATTTATATATCTAAATTAAATTACTAAAATTTAGAAAAATTCACACATCTCTTATTTATTATCATAATAATCAATAAAATATACAAATGTTATATAAGTTTATTAAATTATAATTCGAAACCCTATTTATTCAATATACTATATAACTATTTATTAATATTATATTTATATTTCATTAAATATTTATTATAAAAATAGATTATATATTGTTTTAGTTATATTAATTATATATACTTTTTATTTTTATTCCAAATTAATACAACATTGTTTGCTATATAATATTTATTTTATAAACTAATTAATTATTAGCCTACTAGGTGCTGACACGTTTCAGATCCTGAAGCTTCTTCCTCAAGAAAAATGGCTATAGTTGTTCTAGCTGCTCCACTTCACATATTTTCTCGTTCTCATCTTGCACACAAAACATAATATGAAACCTACATTCGACAAACCTAACCAAACTAACACACGCCTACCATCCGATCATCATACCCCTCATCCATTTGCCTAATTGTAGATCTAAACTTCCACTTTTCAAACTAAATATCCTAACTCCAAAATAGAACTATCGACTACCTATTTTCTTTCCCCAATTAAAGACAACCCTGGTGGTGACAAAACCGAGAGAGGTCTCTCTGTAGAAGAGGAGTGACCGGAGAGGAGGTTTCAAGGCGACGACCGCTTTGCATCAGTCCATCAATCGGTGTACGAGCTCAAATCTCCACCAGGTTCTCGAGCGATGACCTAGAGGTCGTATACCTTCCATAGGTGATTTCTCCAATATATTACCTTTTTCTATTTCTCGTATCTTATGCCTAATTACCAATATTAATCATGTTCTTAGTGTCATCTAAGCATAGATCATCTATTATCACTTCAAATCCATTTCAATACCATTGTGAGTCTATCCAACTTCATATCTGAACCCTTTACTATAAACCCTTTTAACCTGCACTTTCTTTAATCATTTGGCCAACTCTCATAAGAATCGAGCAAAGGAATCACTTCTTGGTAGTTGCATAGTCTCTGGAGCATCAGTCTCTCACCAATCAAACATCTGGAGCACCTCCATCGCACAACATTTGTTCATCTTTGAGTAACAGATCAAGAATTTCAAACCCCAGTAGTCGTGCCTTCTCTCTCTCTTATCCGCCATCTTGGAGCAACCTTACACTGCAGGCGAACTCGGAGGAGGTAGGTGACCTCCTCCTAGCCTTGTTAGAGAAGAGCCATAGCCGCAGAACCATCATTGACCGCTGGAGAAGAGCATCCATCGTTGTCTTCTTATTTTGGGGAAGAACACTTGCCAAGAACATGAGCTACTGTTGGCTGACACATGGTAGATCCAAGGTACCAGAATGCACAAGCTTCTTTTAATCCAGATCACATATTCCCAAACTGTAGAAATTTTGCATCATAAACCAAGAAGTTTTCTAGAATTAAATCGTGCCTCTAGAGAAACTTTATTTACAATCATGTCCCTGGGTAGGGACCAAATTGTAAAACTCAGGTGATTTTCTTATAATTAGGTCCCTGACCAGGGACCAAATTACAAGAGATCGTTCCATCTTCTTGTTGTATTTTTTACATACATATATTTGACATTGGACTGTTTGGGACATCTTTGGACATTATTGGGCACTATTATATCATTATTATACTTTCTACATTTTCATTTTTAGTCGTATTTCAAGGATTTTGACTGTGTTTCTTGAGGTTTTATTCTTCGACTTATGACTACATTTTTTTCTTTTTGAGTTGCTTTTCGAGCCCATTGCTAGAGTTAGTTTCGTGGATCTACTATATAGTATCATTATACATAATTTTATCATATACTACTGTGTTGTAGATCACCTATGTTTTGAAAAAAATATCCCTTTGAAAGAAAATAAAAAGAAAATTTTAAATCAAATAAAAAGAATAAAAACTAAATATCCTAAAAGAGTTTTATTGCCGAAGAAGAAAAGAACGGAAGGATATAAATTATCACAAAAATTATTTTCTTCCCTCGAAGATGTTGTCATCTTTCTGCATCCTTTTGTTCAACCCAGACTCACTTACCTAGATAAGTAAATAATAAATAATGTCGATTTATTTCGGTGTTGAATTTGTGTTTGACTAATTAGGGTTTTACTTCGGAGCAGTTTTTTTACAACTGACATCACATTGATCTTTTTTAACCGTGAGCAAAATCCTAGTTATCATTGGGATTTTATATTGTTATTCTAAGTGTAGAAGATACATAGATATGTAAATAATAAAGAATAAAATCCGTCTCAAAATTGACTTACTGATCAATTTGAAATTAGGGTTCGTTGTATTTCTTGGCTCTTATCTCCCCTACATTATTTCTTGTCGACCCAGTCATCATGATGGTTAAGTCTCGTGGTATACGGTCATTCAATACCTTTGATATTTCATTTATTTTTCTTTTCTTTTCTTTATTCTTTTATTTTGGCTTTAGATACAATATTTTATACATTATTTATAATATAAATAATGAATGTTATTTTGTACAATTTATTGCTATTCACATGCATTTAGCTAGGCATTTAAGGCCAAAATGAAAGAATAAAGGTGATGAAATGAGGACTCATCAATGTTCTCTACATATGAATAGAGATTCGGTGGTGTTAGATAAGTTAGATTAAAAAGTTGAATTAACAGGATCGAGATAACCAAGACCTATGCCATATACTGTCACGATATAGGCATGCATCCTTTGACAAGAGATAGATCTCTTACTATATATCTAAGTATGTACATTTTCCAAACTGATAGGTTGATGACCTATTCAAGGTCTATATACCGACGAGTGGGTGTCTATATAAGGGTATATGAGTAATACGATCTCTCAAAGGGATCATATAGATTCATTATTGAATTGGAAGACATGAGCCCACTCATGAGATATTGGGATCAAATTATATGCACAGTCATCTCGCTTAGGAAGCTTGATTGAATTTATAGGTATGATATATGCTTTTGGAAAGTATATGATCGGTAACTAGGTATGATATATAATTTTAGAAAGTATATGATCGACACCAACTCTCAATGATCAAATGAGAAACGTAGTGATGAAACCCTAAAGTGGACAGTTCAAATGTGATCTAAAACATCAGGTTCATTCCAGTTCTTCAAGTATGCATGATGTACGGGTATTAGGCATACTCGAGGGTGATGTGATCGTAAATGATTATATAACCATGAAACTTCCATTCCGAAGGTTTGATGAAATAAGTTTGGATTTTACTGACTCTTATTGATAGAGAAGTAATCTGATCTTAGTCGAAATATTGGACATTGATCTGAATATGATTTGAATACAATGAGAAATTTAGGTTTACGACTTTAATTTAATTAAATATCTTTGAGAGGTCCTTGAGATCTGGATTTGAGATATGATCTCAACATCCAAGTCACTATCCATGGATTGTAGAATCACCTAGTCCTTATCTTCAAGTTATCCACAGAGAGAACACATTATTCTAGAAGGAGAAAAATATATAATTAATTATGATTAATAATTATGAATAATGTGAATATGATACTTATTATATGGATACATGAGAATGGAGATTCAAGATAATTAAATATGGTTTAATTATCAAGGATATTAATAATATGAGTATGATTCTTATTATATGTTCTAATTTAGTGCATTCTTTATTTTAGACATGAAATCCATGATCCCGCTCAATAGGCTTCTATAGGTCAACCAGTGGACCGGGCTAAATTATTTGGATTGGATCTGTAATTTAGATCTTGTTCTTTTAGTAGGTCGCATCTCTTATGTTCTCTCAAAGAACAAGTACACAAACCCTACAACATTAGAAGAAATAAAGTTCAATGAAAAATATGATGAAGATAATACATTAGCTAGGTGTTATATTCTGGGATCAATATCCAATGTGCTTCAGAACCAACATGTGGGTATGGATTCTTATCAGGATATAATGTTGGATCTAAAAGAGATGTTTGATGATGTCAACCGCACTCAGCGTTTTAATGTTATGAAAGAACGTATTCGCTGCACTATGAAGGAAGGGACTTCCATTAGAGAGCACCTAATAAAAATGATTGGTTATCTCTCTAAACTAGAAACTCTCGGGGCTGAGATGGATGCATAAATGCAGTGCGACATCATTCTGTTGTCTCTGCCCAAGTCTTTCAATAATTATATGGTATCACACCACATGAACAAGTTAAACTTGACTAATGTTGAGTTAATGGCTTCATTAAAGTATGCAGAAGATGTAATGAAGATGTCCATTGTGTCAGGATTTGATTTATTCAAGCATATTTGAGAAGTCGCCGAGATCTGGATTTGAGATATGATCTCATCATCCAAGCTACTATATGTGGAACGCATAATCGCCATGTCTTTATCTCCAAGTATCCGTACAGAAAGCACAATGTTTTTGAGAGAGTTCGAGAATAATTCCATTATTGAAAATATTTCTAAGCATTGGGAAATTGATAATTAAATATGATTTAATTATTATAAATTAATATGAATATGATTAATATTATTTATATATATGGAATTGAGATCCAAGGAAATTAACTATGATTTAATTATCAAGGACATGGATAATGTGGATATCATTATACATATTAATAATATATATTATAAATATTATATTTGAGAGAGATAATTGTAAGTAGTATTTACAAATTAAATATTGATGTGAATCGGATTCACATGGAACAATTATTGAAAATACAATCTACATTTTATTTTGGATGCAGAACTTCATATTTTCAATGGCATGATTGATATTGTCACAATAAAATTTAGAAATATTTTTTAGATTAAATTTGCAATAAAAGTTGTTTCAAATAATGAAGGAATGTGTGAGATACAATATCTCACGGAATTGGAAGAAGGCACCATCCAATTATGTGGGTGGACGACCATCCTTGATTCCTAAAATCAAGGAGGTCGTCCACTCCATTATTGGAAAGTGTATATCCTCCTTACTAATCCTTCTATGCATATTGATTTAATTGAGATAAATTATATTGATGATTAGTCAATATATTTAAATTAAATTAAATTAATTATTGTTGCAATTTTATGCAATAATATCATGGCAATTGATTAAAAAACAAAACAATCTAATCATTGATTTTCTGAAGCACATGGATTGTGATACACGAACATCCAAATTAATATAAAAGAAAGGGTTGCCCTAGCTCTTCTTTTACACGATAATTTCAATATCACTCACTCTCTCTCATTGTCATCACACACCCCCTCTCTCAAGAGTTGTCGTCCACCTCTTGACCTACAGAACGTCACCGTCGTCGCTACGCCGATGTGCCGTCGCATCAACTTCTCGTGAAAGTTTTATAAGGGACTAGAATTGAAGAGTTTAAAAGGAAAGACTAATTTGATTAAAAATCCTCAATCAAAGAATTTAAATTTAAATATATAATTACTTATTTATTCGAATATAGTGCATTCTTAACTTCAAACATGAAATCCATGAACCTGCTCAGCATGCTTCTACGGGCCAACCAGTTGACTGGGCCAAATTATTCAAATTAGACCCGTAATTTGGATCTTTGTCTTTCAGCAGATTACATCTCTCATGTTCTCTCAAAGAACGACTACACAAATCCTACAACATCAGAAGAAAGAATGTCCAATGAAAAATATGATGAAGATCATACATTAGCTAGGTAATATATTCTAGGATCATTATCCAATGTGCTTCAGAAGGTGCATGTGGATATGGATTCTTGTCAGGATATAATACTGGATCTAAAAGAGATGCTCGGTGATGTCAACCACACTCATCGTTATAATGTTATGAAAGAACTTACTCAATGCACGATGTAGGAAGGAACATCCATTAGAAGGAACTTCCATTAGAGAGCACGTAATCAAAATGCTTGGCTACCCCTTTAAACTAGAAACTCTCGAGGCATAGATGGATGCAGAAATGCACTCTAACTTCATTCTGCTGTCACTGCCTAAGTCTTTCAATAACTATGTGGCATCGTACCACACGATCAAGTTAAACTTGAGTAATGCTGAGTTATTGGCTTCATCAAAGTCTGTAGAAGATGTAATGAAGAAATAAAATCCTAGTGGAAGCGCAATGGTTGCAAAGGTCAAGGGGAAGCACAATCGAAAGCATGGGGCTACGATGAATCTCCATTTCATCATCGTTATTCTTTCATTTTAGCCTTCACTCCCTGTCCATAAGAATGTAAATATCATTATTTTGCATAAATTAACAATTATTATTTATTGTGTAATTATTGCATAAAAACTATTATTAATGCCAAAATTAAAGAAAAAAATAAAAGAAAATAAAAAGAAATAAAATACCAAAGGTATTTTATGACCATAAATCCAGAGACCTAGGCATCATGATTATTGGGTCGACAAGGAATAAAGTAGGGGGAGACAAGGGTCAATAAAACACTATAAAAATCCCAAGTTATTTTGCCAAATAATTCATTTTTGGGATCTATTTTATTCTTTATTATTTATAGATCAAATTGATAAACTTTGCAAATGAAAGTTGTAGATAAAAATACATACAAAATATAAAATTAATTTCAACTAAAAGTAATATATAATGTCCGTTCTACACTCATAATAATATCTCAAAACCCAAACTTCACAGATCTGTATCTTCTCAATATGAACTATAAATGATTCAAAATCACCTTAATTGTATATAACTTTTTATTAACTATTTAATGAAAGTGGTTTCATTTAAATCAGAGTTAAGATGCAAAAGTCAGGTTTTGGACACTTATTGTACTATATACTTGAATAAAATTCACATTTTATGATTCTTCATATTTTTCATTAATTATATTTTTTTAATTTTGTAAATATTCTTTATAATATATGTACATATTTATAATAGAATAAAACCAAAAAAAATACATTAAAATAAAATAGTACACAAAAATACATAGATGAATATACTATGCTATTACCTTTATAATAAATACCCTTATTTATTTAAGTGTACAAGAAACATCAAAAAAATACGATAAAAATATATTTGTGTACATCTACTTAAGTTATAAAAATATAAATTAAGTGTATGAAAAAAAATACAATGTATAATGCACAATAAAAATAAAATACTAATGATTGAAGTAAACATACCTATGATTTTACATGTAAATAATAACTTGTAATAAATAACCTCATAAAAAAAGTTGAAATAAAATACTACACAAAATAATAAAAAATTTTTATTTGATAAAATTAATTAATTTATTCATTATTAATTATTATTCATTTTACAATGTATTTTTGCCTTGCATTTATCTGATTGGTCTACGTGGACCAACTAGATTCGTTCGTTTGTTGACCCTAGTCAACATGCCCTTTGGTGCTTATGACTTACGTTAGAACCTCGAGCCTCCTCTTCATTCCTTTTCCTCTTGTCGAGCAGATAAATTTGGGATTTTAAATATTGTAATTAATGTGCAGTGTCATTGCAACCCAAAAAATCCATCAACAAAAATTTATTAAATTCACATGAAAAAACTAATAAATAAAATGTAGCAATAGAAAAATGTTATTTAATTTACTTTGTAGCTAATAGGATCAAACTCTAGGAGACTACAAAAGTCCTGAGGGTTATTCTAGACAATGGAAAATCAAAGAAAAAGAATAAAGGAATCTCCATGCACACTTTGCTTGGTTTTTGTATTTTTGAATTTTGTATTTATTATGGAATTTTAATTTTTATATTTTTATATTTATTTTTATATTTTATATTTTTTATAGTAATTTTATTTTTTAAAAATATTTTTTATTTTCAGAAAATGAATATTCAAAGAAAAATAAAGCAAACACACTCAACCAATCTTTTTAAACTTTTCACATATATCAAAAATATATAGAAAATTAAATTTAATATATTTTTTGGTTTTTGATAATTTTTTAATGTTTCTATTATATTTTAGAATTTTTCATGATTTTTAAAGCCTTTAAAAATAAAAAATATAAAATATAGTAAATCAAAAAAACAGAAGTTTTATATTAATAAAAAATAAATAAGATCAAAAATGGATGGCATACATATAAAATATAAAAGATAGTATTTTATATTTTCCAGAGAGGGGATTTGAGAATTTTTTGGATTTTCAAATGAATTTTTATGAATTTTTATTCTTTTGAGAGTTTTATAAATTTTATCTTTTTTATGAGTAAGCCAAAATTGCATAGAAATTAAAAAAAGAAGCAAACATGATTTTTTTTTGAATTTTTGGGATAAGATTTATATTTTTTATTTTTGGACGCAAACATGGTCTTTTTAATTATTTTTGAATTTCTATAAATAATAAAGATAATGAAAATGCAAAATGCAATTTATAGATACAAGATGTATGTAATAGGAACCTATCAGAATTTTTGTGGAATTTTAAAGGAGTTTTGATATTTATTATTTAATTTTTAATATGCAAAATAAAATGCAGACTCATAAGGACATAAATGCAAATATTTAATTTTTTAGACTAAATAATAACACGTGAAAATGCAAGATGAATAATGCAAAAGCTCCAAAAACTCTTGCGTGTGAGCATGTGTGACCCGCTAGACAGGACTAGAATGCAAATAAAATATTTATAGGGGCTAAATAATAACACACCAATAAAAAACTTTTATTGTAAGTTTTTCACAGATCATGTGCAAAATACAATATCAGTTCAGATAGGGGCTAAAGTGAAAATAAAATAAATACAAATGGCAAACATCTAAATGTTCAAATAAAGACAAGAGGACAAGTGTCCTCACAGGGGCTTATTTGAATATGAAACAAAGACAAGGTGTTGGATGCAAATGTATGCTTTATTGACGTTGCATGCGGAATGGCTCTGATGCTCTACAAATTTGATCAGACATTCGGGATTGAAGCGTGTTTGAAGGGCCTCAATCTGATCAGGAAGATGGATCTCGCGGCTTAGAGTTAGGGCCTTTTGGATAGATAAGATCCATACTGGGTTGCTACTTGTGATCATGTAGTAATGAAAGGCCCTGGAGGAACTCAAAAGAAGATGGACTCTGAAGAATTTCGATTGAGGAGATCTCGGTCGTAGCTCGTCCAAATCTGCTGCTGACAAGTGCTACGGCTCCCTGGACTCTTCCTCTACCGAACAACTGAAGCAATAGAGCATAAATCCTCCTAATCGACATTTTGGAGGTCTGAAAGTTATCAGCTTCAAACAAACCTCCAGAACGCGATTCAGTGTTGATTCACCATACTTTGACTCTGTAATAGAATGTTGATGCTCGGAGGAAGCATCGTCCAAAAATAATAAGGCAAAGGCATGGGCAATGGTAAATGGACGAGGATCTCCGGTGGAGGGTGGTCGAATGGAGGCCAGACTCCATATCTCTGTGGATTTGAAGGTTTAAAGGGTGGAAGAGTTGGAGAATGAGATGGTGGATGTGTTCGAATACTAGGAAGGGATTGATAGAGATATGAACGCCTCTGATCGTGCAGATTGGAGGTTGGAGATGAACTGATCTTGGAGATTTAAATGGAATCAAACCAAAAAAGAAATGCTAAATTTAAACTACAAGACCTAAATTACCTAAGTAATGGAAGAAGGGAAGATATCGCCTCGATCTGTGGTGGTGGCGGAGAGGCAGAACTACACTGTGAAAGTCTCCAACAATGTTGTTGGATCACAGTGTTTGGCGCTCCAAGTCATGCTCTCGATTGGAGGATTGCTCCTCCATCACTGGAGATGATCCCCTGTCACTCAATCTCGGATGAAATAGGGCCAAATTTGGATCAAACCCTCGCCTGAGGTTGAAGGGTATTATTTATAGGCTTAAGTCAGACATTGGTTTAAATTCAAAATGCATGCAAATCGAGGACTGATTGGTGAATATGAGGTGCTAACGAGTGAAAGGAATGATCAGGCGAAAAGAATAGAGAAGGAAGCATGGGCTGTTAGTGAATGAGATGCATGGGAAAAAGGGGCGAAGGAATAACGGAACACGAGGGGAACGAAAGTTAACCACATACTGAGAAGTTGACCCAGGTCAACAAACACATGTCAGCCAATCAGAACGCGCGTGGAATAAGGCCAAAATAGACTAAAGCACAAAATAGAAAGATAAAGTAAAATAATTGAATAAAAATCGAAAATGAGTTTTTAAAAAATAATATAAATAAAAATGTTAACAATAAATTGAAGTTAATTTTAGTGATTTTTAATTAATTAAATAATGTATTTACAAGGGTTAAAATAAATACAAGGTGTTATTTATATATATGTACACCTATATATATACAAAATTTTTAGGAATTGATTTATTAGGTTAATTAAATATGTATAAGTACATACATGGTGTTACATATACAATATATACATGATTTTATTTTTGTTGATTTTTGATTTTGTGATTTTTATTTGTATTATATGAGTTAACTATAATATTTGAAATTAACTAAAAATAAACTATTCAGAAATATGCACTAGAAAAAATAATTAAATAATATATATAGTCTATATAGGTATATTATACAATAGTACCCCAATTGGCTACATTTCACATCTTAAATCAGAATTTCACTTACACACGAATTCACTTTCGGCCTCTTATCCAACTGCCCATAAATCACCCCGCCCCGCTTGTTGCGTTCATCGTCCACCATTATGGAGAGGGCCTCAAGCTCCTCAGTTCTTGCTCGATGACAATGAGCACACAAGCAGGTCGAGAGAAAACAGATTGTCCAAGGAATCTTCCCTTGCCACATCCCTGTTCCACGGAGATGATTGAGCTTCATGCCTCTGCCAAGCACTCGAGGTAATGACAAAAATTGTGCTTCTCCAACTCTACTTTCTTCTAAGCGAACATCCATACCACAATTCCTCTAGTTGATTTCTTCTCCGCCTTCTTTTTTTGTTACTTCTTTCTCTTCTCCTAATCCTCTACAACCCATCTCCCTCTTCCTGGTCTTCTTCAATTCGATCTCCCATCAAATTCCTTGGCGAGCCATAAATTCCAACTATTTCTACTGACCTCCTCCCTTACACCTTCAGCTTCTTCCTGACAAAGGAAGAGATCCTGATCACCCTCAAGCTCTCCATGGGCACGAGGTTGTCGGTCCTCCATCTCTACTCGAATGGGACCGCCACCTTTTAGCTCCCTTGCTTTGATCTTCGGTTTTGACTAATATTTTTAGGAAGCTTTGAAGCTAAGCGAACCAACCCTCACGTCTCTTGCATCATCATCACCAGCCTGCGAATGCCACCATGCCCTCCGCTTCCTCACTTGTGTGTCGGTTGAGGCTTCTCCATAGACCAAGCCGCACCGCCGACATTTATGGAGCTTTGTACTTCCACGTCTTCGCCTCGGGACACGTGCAGTTGTGCAACTCCTTTGCTGTAATTTCAGATTGCCTCGTCTGCATGCTGATGAATTTGTGATTCATCACTCTAAAAGTTATAAATAGAGCCTTGTTCCTGAGTAAATGGAGGCATATTTCCCTTTATAATGCATAAATAGTATTCATGCATGCATACATAAAACAGGCATTTTAGCACTCCATTTGCATTAAATAAGAAGCCAACATCATTTGTAAAATGTCCACTCAAAAAAATAAGCTCTCCCTCATACTATGTACACCTTAGTTAATAATATAAGGAAGAATGCCATAAATGTTCTTTGTAAAATAGCCAATAAAGCCCTAGAACCCCTGGACCATAAAATACCCATAGCTCCCTCATACAAACTCCAAAATAGGTCTACTCACTTTCAGAATAATACACATTAAAAGACCTTTAAAATGAGACTAATTTCATCCAATTTGGATCTCGTATGAAAATGTTGGGTTTTTGGGCCTCTTTGTATACTACATATATGTATATTCGTATCTTTGTATTTTTTGTATCATATATGACCTCATCTCCGTCTTTGGTCAACATGAAACTTGTAGACCTCATCAAGATCTACAACTTTCATGTTCTGAGTTTTTCCAAATTCGGCCTCCTTCTCTTTCTACACATATTTTTCCTCGTAGCTGATGAATCTCCATTTCATCACCTTTATTCTATCATTTTGGCCTCAAAAACCCCATCAAATGCATGTAAATAGCATCAAATTGTATATAATAACATTCATGATTCATTGTATTAATTCCACATTAAAAAGGTTTTAATGCCAAAATTATAGAATAAAGAGGAGAAAAGAAAAAGGAATAAAATATTGTAAATATTTTATGACCCAAACCCCGAGACCAAGGCCAGCATGGTATTGGTCGACAAGGAATAAAGTAGGGGGAGATAAGGGCCAGTGTACAATAAATACCTTATTTATTAATTCATTTATTTATGCATTTTTGGCACCTATTTTGTACATAATTATTTCTTCATCAAATAAAGAAACTTTGTACATGAAAGTTGTAGATAATAATGTAAATAAAATTACAAAATTGAGTTTGTGCAAAAATAATACCCAGTGTACATTTTATACACAGAATAAAAAGCCAAAATCTCAACTTCACAGACCCATATCTTGCAAATAAAAACTCCAAATCACCCAAACTCACCTTTAATTGTATATAGCATTGCAAGAACTATTTATAAAATTGGTTTCATAATTTTTGGAGTCCATATGCAGAAGTTAGGTTTTTGGCCCTCCTTGTATATAGGACTGATTAAAATATGCATTTTATTCAATATTCATTATTTGTATAAATTCATATTTTTAGAATTTTGTAAATAATGTATATAATGCATACACATAAGAGAAGTTAAAGAAAACCAAAATTAATTTGTAAAATAAAATAAGTCTACGAATTCATAGACAAAATACCCATGCTATATACCTATATATAAATAAAAAAAGGATTTTATTCCTTGGTTCTTTTATTCTTTTATATTTTTATAATAATGTATACATTATATATAACTCATTAAAAATGTAAATCTAAAATAAAAATCAAGAAAATACAATAAATAAATTAGGTGTATAAAATACATAGATAAAACACCTATAAGTATACCTGCATACACCTATACCTACTTATTTAAAAATATAAATAAACTCATAAAAATCAAACAAAAATACCTTTATACTCACAAAAATAAATTATAAATTTATAAAATAAGCCAATAAAATAATAAAAGAAAATAAACAAATTAAAAATAAAATACATAAAATTACATGTAAATACATACATATACACATTATTCAAATAAAACTATAATAAAACACCTCGAAAAATTCAATAAAAATCATAAATAAATACTAGACAAAATAATACACATTTTTTATTTTATAAGAAAAAATAATAAAATCATTTAGGGTGTCAAATAAAACAATCTCTAATCAGGTCTCCTATTTTGGTGGCTAGCGGCTGACGTGGACCAATCGCGAGCCGGCCTTCGTTGACCTCTGGTCAATTGTCCCATCCAAAGCCCTGCGCCTCTGGACTGTCCATTACCCCGATTTCATGCATTTTTCCCGGGCACACCATCCATCAATCGACGATGCTTCCTCACAAGAATTGCTCTCTAATCTTCCATGATGCCCGCCAAAATCTTAGATCAATTAGATATTCATTGGATCAGCCAATAATCGCCGGTCAATAAGGCTACTCGCCAATGTCTATAAATAAGTAGCTCCGCCTCCTTCCTCGAATTTGTCCATTTTTATTCCACCCAAACGCCTTGATCTTGCTCCTGGACCATTCCTCGTGACAGGGGGAGTCGCCCAGCGCCTCGACTTGGCCGAAGGACGGAGAATTTTGACGCGGCGGAGCTCCGGCGTCCGCCCTGCTCCCTAGAGGCCCCCAGGTATAAGAGTTGCCCTTTTATGCATTTTTAGTTAGCTTTTAATGTTAGCGTTTCATTCCAGTAGTTAGATTAGTTGTTAGTTAATCACCCTAGCGTAAGAATCAAAATTCGAAGTTCGCCGGAGCTCCGCTCCGGCGACTACTTCACCGTGAACCCTACTGTTTCCGACCGCCCCGAGCATCCCATTTCAAACCTCCACGCCTTCTCCATCTTTCGCACCCATTTGTTCAACCTAGGACTATAGGTCTTGGCGAATCGGGGCTCCTCCTCCGCCGTTCGTCGGAGCCCCTCCGCCCACCTCCATCTTGCATTGCAGCTTCAAAACCCCGGGTCGAGGAGATAGCTCTCTCGCCCGCGGTTCTTCCTATGCATGTATATCGAAGAATAGAGCCCATCTGGGCTTGCATTGACCCAGGAGCCATGAAATCACCATCAGTCGACGTGGGATGCTTCCAGCTACCTTCAGAACACCTCAGACGCACCGGGGAGCCCTGGAGGAGCCCGAGCTTCTCGATCGAAGCTCGCCAAGCGCGAGCTTCTTCCCTGTTCTTCCAGGGAGCTCCAGCACCGTCGGATCAGGAGGCGAGGCCCAGATCGAAGGAGAGCCGCCCGATGAAGCCACGTGCCAACCGTCAGATCAGCCCGGATCGTCTAATCCAGGCCCTTCATCGTCGAACCGGTACCCACCGTCGGATGCTTGACGCATGGATAAGTGGCGCCTCCAGCGCCGTTGGATGACACGCCTTATTTAGGGGTAAATTTCACATCTAGCCCCAGCCTTTCTGTATTTATAGTTTAATACCTAAAATAAAAAGTCAAGTTGTAAATAAATTGTATAATTTGCAGTTGGACCCCCTGATGTTTTTATATTTACACTTTCGTCCCTCCGCGCCTCACGTGCAGCACCCACGTGAGGCGCGTGAAATTTGCATTTAAACCCCGCCGGGTTCCTGTAATTATCAAATGGTCCTGAAAATAAAAGTCCACGTGTATTTTTATTGTGATTTTTGCATGTATGCCCCTGCGAACTATTTTATTTGCAAAAATACCCCTGCTAGGCCATTTATTTTTGAATGCTTTGTCTATTTATTTTGTGCTCCATATTAACTTGAAAAATCTTGCAAAAATAGACTTAAGCTCCTGTTTGGTTGTGCTTGCATGCTATATTTTTAGTTTTGCATTTTGTTGCATTTTTGCATTTATTAAAAATAAAAAACATGTCTTTTATTCACTGTCTAACTTATAAAATCCCAAAAAAATATGACAATGCCTCGAAAAATTCCAAAAAAAATTCCCTATGGTGCATTTTGATCTATTTTAGTGTCTGTCCAAAAATCCATAAAAATCTCAAAAAGAAAACCTCAAAAATTCAAAAATACCCAAAAAATTAAAAAAAAATAAAAAATCAAAGAAAAATCAGAAAATTGTAAACTCAGGCCCTATTTATGCTTTGTTTTATTATCTTTATTAGAAAAATAGTGTGGAAAATTTCTGAGGCCGTTAGCTATTTTTAAGGTCTATTTTTGTAACAGCCAGAACCTATTCCACTGTTTGCTATTATTTAGCTATTTAAAATACTAAAAATATTTTCAAAAATGCCTAAAAATCACAAAAATAGTAAAAACCCATGAAAATCCCAAAATGACTTTGTTCCTGCATTTTGGACTATTTTTGAGTATTTTTGTAAATATTATAATACCCCTTTATGTATATATATTTCCTAAAAAAAAGAAAAAAATTTATATATAGATATATGTATGTAATTATTTATATGTATTCTTATATCTACTTATTAACCTTAATATATAAAAAAAGAAGAAAAAAATAATATTTATATATATCTTTTATTGTCCTTATAGATACCTATAGATATTATATGTATTATAAGCTATCTACTAACCCTCTATGGGTATACATAATTAATATATTTATATTATATATATATTTATATATTAATTAATTAATATATTAAAATATATATATAAATAAATATTTTAAAATTCAAAACCCACTTCACACAAGGATGACTCTGAGATACATGTAGGCTATGGTATTTTGTATTGCTCTCTGTGATTCGACCTCTACATGCTTGTCACTGTACATTTTATGGTAGAGTAAATAAAGATTAATTCACATTTATTTTTGAGCTTGATTGTTGTATTCTTTGGTTGTGGGTTAGTTGCTGATCAACCCGGGTGTTTTGTGAGCGGTCGCCTCAGCGACACTTTTCATATTATTTATGGTGACCCTCGTGGAACACCCGCGTCATCAGATGGCGCCGTCGCTGGGGAGCAATGAGAATAGCCTAATTTATTTTGTCATTCTTGTATAAAAATTCTTGGTTTATCATTCATTTTTCTGAGCAGCTATTTTTTATTGATATTAATCACCATGCTTAATTGATTTATGTCTAGTGATTATTTTATCTACTCCATTTTATTGATTGAACTCTACTAATGCATTCTTTTTGTGACTTTGATGCGAGGGCCCACCACGCAAGGATGGCTTCTTAGGAGGCCAATGCAACCAAGCTTGGAGGAGGATGGTCTTCTTCTCATGACCATTTGGAGAGAGCACCAAGGAAGCAAAGAGATGGGCATTAGTTAGAGCTAGACACTTAGGATTATTTATTTTGTAATTTATGGTGAGAGAGAGACATTTTTGGCATGTAATTAAACAGGACTCTACTCTTCACAATGAGATCCAGTGCCCGGGTGATTGTTTACCTGGGGGCCTCATCGCGGCTTTTTCGAATTTTCATCGCCTTCTTTTATTTTGTTTTCCGAAGTTTTGAGCTTTCCGCCTTTCTTTTACTTTGTTTTGTGTGCTTGGAGCCCCTAGATATAGGTTGCTTGACTCGGTAGCTAGGTCCAAACATTAATAAGAATGCATGTTCCTATAGTCTACTTCACTTGGATCTAGTCAAACTTAAACAAGCCGTTCATTTATCTCTTAGTCCTTGTGCCGCAGCGAGCCCTGTAAAGCGCTTTCTCCTAAGCTCAAATGTGTTGAGTACAGAGGAGGGGTGAGCCAAGACCGGACCCTTCGGGCTGGAGATGAATGAGCGACTTATGGTTCTTGACGTTAATACCAGCTTATGTTTAGGACGATTTTGCGCCTTGCATACCGACTTGTAGATAGGTTTAAAAATTCTGTTTTGCATACCACATGGAGAGAGCTGGGATGCACTGTAAGTCTTCTAACTCAGCATGCATCATTCGGTTCAATGGTGAGATTTCCATCATAAAACCACTTGCACAGATTTTCCGCTATCTCCCTCTGATTTTGAGCACCTATGACTTAAATGAAAATCTACAAAAACGTTACGCGCTGGTATGAAACAGACTCAAAAAAAGTGAAAACCCAAAAATTAAAACAAGGGGACTGCTAAATAAACTTTGACCTTAATTAAAATTCGTAATGGACTATCATTGTACCGGGTTCATAAAGCCCTCATTGTTTTCAGGTACCTTGGAGGGGGACCAAAACCCTACTCCCTTGAGCGAGTGCGACCCCTAAGGATTAAAGCCCAAAACCTAGTCTGCAACTGCCTTGTGTATCGCCTGGATTTCCGAAGTAATGGCGCTTCTATCGTACGTAGGCGAGTAGGACTTGGTCACCAATGGTGACTCTCTGTTGTGAGAGCATCGACCCTGTCCGAAGTATTGAGCATAGGCCACGCCTTCACGGGGGTGTCTGTCTCATCGTCCTGCGTCCGAGTAGGTTCTTGCACGCTCACGGGTGATTCCGTTGCGAGCGAGAACCGAAGTATTGGTTTCGCCTATCGGCTTCCTCTCTCTTTTCTTTGGCTGAGTAGGGATCCAGGAAGGGTTACAAGGACTCCAAAAAGTACAGACTACAGGTTACACAGGAGGAGGACAAGTACGAGATACTCTTCCGGCAGTACTCTCTCTCCTATAGGGTAGCGTACTAAGGACTTGTTATAAGATATGCCTGAAAATCACAACTCTAAAAATGAAAAGATAATAAATAGCCGAGCTTTCACGGCTTCACATGGCGTGAGTTGGTGAACCCGATTTTGTATTGTGTTTGAATGGATCTAGATTAAGGTTCAAAGATCAAGTCCCGCGCATTTGCGCACATTTTGTTGTTTTTCTCTTTGACCACCCCGCTCAACCGAGCCTTTCTACTGTTTTACACTCCTTTTATTACTCGTTGACCATCGTATCATTCTTCCAACAATCCGGCATTCTCTTGTGCTTCACGAAGTTGATCTATGGATGGTTTCGTCGGGACCATGCCGACACCTACATCGATTCCACAGACTCAACTCCGCCAATAGTTTTGAGGTGATTCCCGAGAACCCGATCCGGACTTTGCGGATCGATCTCCAGACTCCTCGTTTTCTACCTTTCTCTTGGCCACCCAATAAACTGGGATCACTTTTGTCCCACTTCCGTTGTTGTGAATGGAAGTCGATCAAAGTCTACATCCTTTTCCATTCACAACATGCTGGGGTTGACCTGAATTCTAGCTTAATCATGGCAGCTGAAAGTTAATTGCAAGTGATCTGATTCGGACTATCTCATTCTGCAGATAGAAGCCAGTGCGAGCCCTGGAGACTACTCCGGAGTTCATCTCGTCCGACTCAGACCCTGACATGGCTCCAGGAGGAAAGGGCAAGGGTCAGCAGCCACCACCAGAGGGACAGGTGCCAGATCAGAACCAAGTCAATGCATAGTTGTTGGCATCTATCCAGGCCATACAACAGCAGCTGACCGAGCAGGCCCTGACACAGACCGCGTTCCAGGATATGTTGAATGACATGATGAACCGTGACGATGGAGGAGGAGGCAGAGGCAGAGGAGGCAGGGGAGGAGGAGGTGGAGGTGGAGGTGGTGATCCTCCTGATGATGACCTTGAATTACCACCACCGAAGACGACACTCAAAGAAATATACAATCCGGGAGACATCCAGATGACCGAGTGGATTCTCATTCCACCGGTACACGCTCACTTTGAGCTGAAGCCCCAGTTCATAGCCCTTCTCCCTGCCTTTTATGGAAACACAAGCGAAGAGCCGTACATTCACCTGCAGCAATTCTCCCGCATTTGCCGTACCACACACTATCCCAATGTCCCTCTGGACATTGTAAAGATGATGGCTTTCCCCTTCAGTCTACAGGACAAGGCCCTCTATTGGGTCAATCATCTGGGAAAGGTCGTGACGACCTGGGAGAAGTTGAAGTCTGCCTTCCTGCACAAATATTACCCTCTCGGTCGGCTCAACCAGATGCGAGCCCGTATCAGTAATTTCTCCCAAGGAGCACATGAGTCAATACACGAGGCGTGGGAGAGATTTACTGACCTGCAGGAGAAGTGTCCCCATCATGATATCCCGAAGACCAGCTTGGTCCATCATTTCTTTGGGGGACTGAATATTGAAAGCCAACGGCTCGTGGACGCAGCATGTGGGGGCTCCCATTTCAACAAGGATGAAGATGTTGTCTGGCAGATTTTTGAAGAAATGGCCGAAGGAGAGGACGCCCTCTCTTCATCCAAGGCATACCAGAAGCAGCCCCGGATCCTCCAGAAACAAGTTCACATGGCTGCATCTAAGGAAGCAGAGAGAGATGAGAGCTCCAACCTCAGCATCATCAGGGGCCATCTCTCTAAAGTAGATATCATTGAGAAGCGATCACAGGACCTCGAGAAACTCTCTATGATCGAGAAGAGGACCCAGAACCTGGATAAGCTAGATCAGATCAACAAGTACCTCGAACTATTGGTCGGCACGATCAACTCTGTCCAGTCGGCTACACCATCAGACGCACCCGCTGAGAAGAAGGACGAGCAGCAACCGCAGCATCAGCCTCAGCCGAGCCAGCAGCCACCGGCAGTCCAGCACGTGTACTACGTGCAGGAGCCTGACCAGGGCCCGCCGCAGCAGCAGATGGTCGTATACCAGCCAGAGTTCCTTTCTATTCCTGATCCAGTCTTCCCACCACCACCCCTGATCCAAGAAGTCAATGGGGTATGGAGTAATGATGCACTGCCGACCCGTCCTCAGGGACAACCCCAGGGTCAGCAATTTGCCAACCGGCAGTACCACCAACCTCAGGGTGGTCATTTTGGTCAAACCTCTCAGCCTCACCAGCAACACCAGCAGCCTCCCCAGTTTACACATCAGTGGAGGCAGAATTTTCCTTATCAGCAGCAGCCGCAGTACCTCCACCCTCAGCCGTATCACCAGTACGCGACTGCCCCCTCTCCACAATATCAGCAGTATCCTCCTCAGTCTTACCAACAGCTTCAACTTCCTGCTCCACCACAGCAGCACCACCAGCCACAGCCTCCCCACCCATCTACCCAACAGCAGCATGGTCTGCACACTGAATCTTCTGAAATGACCTCTGCAAATCCCACTATGGAGTGTCTAGCCCAGCTTGTTAAAGGCTAGCGGAGATGACAAAACGACTTGATGACCTGACCGCCACCCGAACCACTATTCCGGTGCAGGTCGAAGCCAACCCCAACAATTTCAAGAAGAAAGAGCAGGTAGAATGTGATGTCCTATCCGTGTCTGGTAACGATATTACTGTTTATTCTAATGTTGTTACTCTCAGGAGCGGTAGGTCCTTACCTCCGCCTGCTACTACAAGTGGGGTGAATAAAGAAACAGGTGGATCGTCATCTTCTACATCAGCCGTGCCAGCTCCAGGGGAGGGTGAGGAGGAAGAAGAAGGAGAAGCCAGTCCAGCCGTCGTGCCTTGTCAGCAGCAACTCCAGCCAAAAACACAAAAAAATCAGAAAAAGCAAAAACACCAAAAAGAAGCTTGTAGCAGAAGTGAAGCCGCACCAGCCTGGGAGGAGCCGCCAGCAACAGCCGATCCCTCGCCAGCCGATGGAGCCGACGCTACTCTTTTTGATCGCCCCGCAGCACCAGCATTTTCAGATCCAGCTTGTACTCCTTTTTGTGGTCCGGATGTACAACATTCTGTGGGCAATGATTTTGATGTAAATAAGAACTCTCATTTTCCTTCTAGTGGTGTAAATATTCCTTTTCCGCATGCAATACAAAAATCCAAAAAAATTGCAAAACGAAAAAAGGCATTGTCTGATCCAGGTGTTGTGGATATTTTGGATAAATTGACTATTGAGATTCCCTTGTTGAAGGACGTGGAATACATGCCAGCTGCAAAGAAAGGACTGAAAGAGGCATGTACTAACAGGCGTCGCCCAGCGCAAGACAACAGACGCCGATAAGTAGAAAAACACGTTCTCTCCATGGCAACATTTGCAGCTATCAGCAACCTCCCCCAGAAAAAGCATGATACATGAGAACCTCTGATCAGTTGTGTGATTTTTGACCAGGTCTTCGAGCGTACTCTTCTTGACAGTGGTTCTTCCATCAACCATCTGCCCTCGTCCATAATGCAAGAATTCGGGCTGGGACCGCTCAAGCAGACACGCATGTTCCTTCAGTTCGCTGACCGATCCGTCAAGCGGCCCCGAGGTCTGTTGGAAGACGTGATAGTTACCGTGCAGGAGATGAAATTCCCAGCTGACTTTGTAGTCCTTGATATGGACTCACCTGCACCCCTGCTCCAGACCCCTATCATCCTTGGCAGACCATTCCTCCGTACTTCAGGTGCCGTGGTTGATTACGGGTCTGGGAAGATCACTTTCAGCTCGAACACCCAGCAAATCACGATAAACATGAACAAAGAGCAGAATACCACGACTGATGAGAGCCAGGCAGCATCAGAAGAAGACTATGATTTCATCGCAGAGATCAGAGATTCAGAGTTATCATTGGACGATCCATGGACCCAAGAAATCCTCACTCTTGAGGAGGACTTGGAAAGCGCAGTCAGCGTATGCTCCGGTGATTCCTGGGAGATAGATTCTCAGATGCAGGCGCATCTTCTTGAGCATTCACTCCAGACCGAACATGATCAGCTTAGCGCAGAACCGTTCGGTGCATCTCCGGGATCTCAACAGGATGATGAGGATGGTAGCAGCCTCAAAGTGCATCCCACCACCAGCATGGTATCTGAAGTGACAGATAAAGTGGACAGATCAAAGCCAGAACTCAAGCCACTTCCTGCAGGCTTGAAGTACGCTTTCCTTGCGGGTGAAGAGCAAATATATCCGGTCATCATCAGCAGTAGGCTGAATCCGGATCAGGAATCTCGACTTCTCGAGGTTCTAGAAAAGAACCGCAAGGCACTTGGTTGGAGCGTATCAGATCTCCGAGGGATAAATCCAGCTCTGTGTTCACATCATATCTATCTAGAAGAAGATGCCAAGCCGTCCCGCGAAATTCAGAGAAGGTTGAACCCTAACCTTCGGGACGTCATTATGAAAGAAATCATGAAATGGTGTGACGCAGGCTTCATCTATCCCATCTTCGATTCAAAATTGGTAAGCCCACCGCATGTAGTTCCAAAGAAATCTAGGCTTACCGTGGTTACAAATGATAAAGGAGAGGAAATTCCAACTCGGGTACCGACATCCTTGCGGGTGTATGTTGACTACCGCCGGCTTAATGCAGCAACCAAGAAGGACCACTTCCCCTTGCCATTCATTGATCAAGTTCTGGAGAGATTAGCTTGCAAGGAGTTCTTCTTCTTCCTGGATGGGTACTCCGGGTACAACCAAGTGGCAATCGCCCCTGAGGATCAAGAGAAGACCACCTTCACTTGCCCGTTCGGCACCTACGCCTTCAAGAGAATGCCCTTTGGATTGTGCAACGCACCTGCAACTTTCTAAAGATGCATGTTAGCAGTCTTCGCCGAGATGGTAGGAAGTTTTCTTGAGGTGTTCATGGACGATTTCTCTGTCTATGGTGATAGTTTCGATTCTTGTCTTGAGCACCTAGACAGAGTGCTTCAGAAATGCCGTGAAGTCAATCTAGTGCTCTCATGGGAAAAGAGCCACTTTACGGTCACTGAAGGTATTGTACTGGGCCATGTCGTTTCCAAACGTGGCATGGAAGTCGACCCAGCGAAGGTGGATGTCATTTCAAATCTTCAGCCACCTCAGTCAGTGAAGAATGTGAGGTCATTCCTGGGGCATGTGGGATTTTACAGACGATTCATCAAGGATTTCAGCCGCACTGCCCGACCTATGACAGAACTCTTGTGCAAGGAGACTGAGTTCATTGTTGATCAGCCAGTTCTCCTTGCTTTCAATCAGTTGAAGGAGCTCATCACTCAGGCTCCAATCTTGCAGCCTCCTGACTGGACTCTTCCCTTTGAAATAATGACCGATGCGTCAGATTTTACAGTCGGAGCTGTTCTTGGGTAGAGGAAAGACAGAGCGCCCTATGCCATTCACTATGTCAGCAGAACATTAGATGAAGCACAGAGAAATTATACTGTGACAGAGAAAGAATTGTTGGCTGTGGTTTTCGCCTTAGAGAAGTTCAGATCCTATTTGTTGGGATCAAAAGTCACAATTTTCATGGACCACTCTGCTATCTGGTACTTACAGCAGAAGAAGGATGCCAAGCCAAGACTGATTCGTTGGATCCTTCTCCTCCAGGAATTCGATCTGGAAATCAAGGACAAGCCTGGAGTTCAGAATGTGGTAGCAGATCATCTCTCCAGAATAGAGCAGCATGAGCCTCCTCTGAGCAATGCACCTATCACAGAAACCTTCCCTGACGAAGCCATCTTAGCTGTGGATTCTCTCCCTTGGTATGTTGATATAGTCAATTACCTCGCCTCTGGGGTAATACCTTCGGATTGGACGAAGATCCAAAAGAACAAATTCATGTCGACCATCCGTTTCTACCAATGGGAAGATCCACTTTTATTCAGAGAAGGAGCAGATTGTATTTGGCGCAGGTGCATCCCTCAGACGTAGCAATCTAGTGTCCTCGAGCATTGTCATTCGCTCGAATCTGGTGGACATCATTCTGGAGATCGTACGGCAATGAAAGTATTGCAATGTGGCTTCTGGTGGCCCACATTATTCAAGGATGCAGCAGAGTTTGTTAAAAGATGTATTGACTGTCAGCGACTGAAAGGTACACTCACTTCCAAAGATTCAATGCCCCTGAAAATCATTCAGATAGCATACGTTTTCGATGCATGGGGCATTGACTTCATGGGACCTTTCCCTAACAGTCAAGGTTTTGAGCACATCCTTCTAGCCGTCGATTACGTGAGTCATTGGGTTGAAGCTATTCCCGCCCGAGCCGCCGACAGCAAAACAGTTTGCCAGTTTCTAAAGAAGAATATCATTTCGCAGTTTGGGATACCAAAGATTCTCATATCAGACGGGGGTAGCCACTTCATCAACAAAGAGGTCAAGAAGTTAACGAAGGAGTACGGCATCGATCATCGTGTCGCGTCTCCTTATCATCCGCAGACCAATGGTATGGTGGAGTTATCCAACAGAGAAATCAAGACGATACTGCAGAAACTTGTTAGGCCGAACAGAAAAGACTGGTCTCAACTTCTGGACTCAGCTCTATGGGCTTACCGAACAACCTACAAGTCTCCCTTGGGCATGTTGCCCTATCGTCTTGTATATGGGAAACCATGCCATCTGCCTGTGGAATTAATACACAAATCTCTTTGGGCAATCAACAATTGTAATTTGGACTCACGCAGAAGTGGTCAGAAGCGAAAAGATGATCTGAACAAGCTCTTGGAATTCCGAGACTGTGCATACGATAACACCTTGATGTACAAAGAGAAGGTGAAACGCTGGCACGACTGGCACATGAGACGAAAGACCTTCGACGTTGGACAGAAAGTGTGGTTATTTGATGCAAAGTTGCGGATATTCCCAGGCAAATTAAAGAGTAAGTGGACAGGGCCATTCCGAGTATGTGAAGTGCGTGACAATGGAAGCATCGCTATATCAGAATTGTCCCCTGACGCACAGCCCTTCATCGTCAACGGCCAACTACTGAAGCCTTACCTCGAACTAGATGCATTCTTGGCCGTTGTAGACTCTATTCAGCTAGTGCACCACGATGACATCTCCACCGCACCTGCGGCATCGAAAGATTCAGACGATGTACTCCAACCACTGTTTCTCTGATTTTCTCCTTTTCTTCTTTTCTTCTTTTCCTTTTCTATTTTCTTTTTCTATCTAAAAGGTGCCACCCTTGTAGACAGTTTTCTATACTTAGGGCATACTCTGTCCTAAGTATAGGGGGGATGTGCACGTAGAGTTTTTCATTTCATTCCGATCCTCTCCATTGTCTCCTCTTCTTGTCTATACTTAGGAGTATCTTACCCTAAGTATAGGGGGAGACAATCTGAGTACGATCTGTGTATTCCCACCCTTGACCCTCCCTGCTTTTTGTACAGTCTGCTATACTTAGGATTATTTGATCCTAAGTATAGGGGGGACGATCAACTTCTCATTCATTCATTTCATTCATATTTATTCTTTAGAACTGTCTATACTCAGTACGAGTTATGTCTTTGCTTTTCCTTTCAATCTATGAGGACATAGCTCAAGCTAAGTATAGGGGGGTCGTATATACCATGTATATACTATAAGCCATAACTCATACTGAAAAATAAAAGATCACCTCAATATAAAATTCAGTGTAATAAGTAACTTTATAATAATGAAAGATGATTGTGAGTTCCTCAGACTCTTTATACGTGTACTGATTACTGAGTCAGAAAAGTGTGTTGTGCAAAACATTCTCTTTTGAAAAATCTGGTGAAATTTGTGTGAAAATAGTGTGTACAAGTATTCAACCTTTGAAAAATTAGTTTTGTGTGTAAAATTTATTTTCTTTGAGTGAAAGCAAAATGTGTGAAAATCAGTGTGCAAATGATTGTGAAAATTTGATTGTCAAAATTGTTTTGAAAAATCTATCTATGCTGTGTAAACCGTTGTAAAAGGATTTTCAAATGCGTGAACAGGTTTGCAAAATTATTTTGGACTAGAGCTTTAAAAACCCCAGTGAAAAATGATTCTTGAATAAGTCTGAGGAGTCTGCACAAAATCTCTCATCTGTAAATAATGAATAAGCCCAAACAAAGCCTATAAGAAACAAAACAATATTGCACATCAACTACAATTTTTCATCTTTTGTATATACTGATTAATAAATCAGATACCTATACAGTCTGATTTGAAAAATAGTGTGACCAGTTTTGAAAAATTGGTGAGAAAGTATTTCAAATGTGTGAAACTATTTTGATTGAAAAAACTTTTTCTTTGTGTGGAAGAAAGGATTTGAAAAACCTATGTGCAAATATTTTGAAAAATGCTTGCCAAAACTATTGTGAAAATTATACTTATATAGTGTGACCAATCTTTGCAAAAATAGTTTTCAAATGTGTGTAAATGATTGCAAAAATTATTGTGTACTGTAGTTTGCAAAATTATTTTAAAAAACTTAGAAGAACACCATTACAAATACTTGTAAATCATAAATAAGACACATACAATTCTTTCTGTACAGTTCTAAATAAACTACTTCATTCAAACCTGTAAAGTTTGTAGAAATTCATACGTTTTGTAAATAAAGCGGCACGCCCGTGTAAATATTCGTATATACTCTTTGTATGTGTCCAGTTCTTAGTTTATTTGCAAAAATTCTTTGTGTAAAAACATTCTTTGATTCTTTCAAATTCTTTGTGAAAAATTTGCATCATTCATTGCGCATAGCATAAGCATACCATTCATATTCTTTTTGAGTGAGCTTGATGATTGAATCAGTCTAATAAAGTATCAAATTGGAGCTTGGTTGGACCTTACCGCACCTAATTGCACTGGAACCTTATGCGAACTAGGTTTAAGGTACTTCAGGTCTATGTAGACTTAATTCTTTGAGAAATCAGGGCTGGGTTCATGTCACCTCAGTGGACTAACTAGAACTTTTCGAGACACACGTACGACTCTTGCCGACCGTGACCTAACTTGGACACTTGCACCTCGCACTCGGCTCAACTCGGTTGGAGTGGTGAGGGGGTTGGATTTGCCAGTCTGAGACGCACACGGGTGGAAACATTCGTCCTCGTCTAGGGAGGGAAGTGCACCCCAACCTGGTCCAATAGCCATGAGGTCTAAAGACGGGAGATTGTGGGTTGCGATAAAGCTTCAAAAGAGGGATAGTCTACTGGCTCAAGAGGAAAAACTCCTTATGTAAATGCTGTTGTGAATAGTATGTTGAAAAAAAATGGTCAGGCCTGTACAAAAATAAAAATGCATGCAAAGTATGTACAAAGTCAATAAGCAAGCTTGAGTTCCAAAGACAAATATGTGAGCATGCAGCTGGATGACTTGACTACACTGGTCTTGCATCCCGGGATAGGTAGCTACACTGGCTACCGTCCATTCTTCTCTTCACCCCCTCCTCTTGAGCTGGTTGCCACTTGAACTTAGAAGGGAATACCCTGCTCCTCGAGGAAAGAGCTGTTGGATTGGGGAATCATTGGGTTGTCATTCTGGAGAAGTCAGTTCTTTCATCATTTCAGGAGGGGAGAGCCACTATCACTTACACCGTACAAGTCAGCCTCATAGTTATAAGGGTTTGCGTATGATGTAGACTAGTTCTGACCCGGCTATTGAGGTGGGTTGAACCGAGTTCTGTGACTATCAAAGGCTGTTGTGTTTTAGAGCTGGTTCCCGACTAGGTTCCACACACATTCACACCCAAGGTCTGACGGGAGCTCCAAATTCAGATTTTGTAAGGACATGCATTGCACTGAAAGCACCCTTATACACTCTATCTTTCTTTTATTCTCCTTTTTCTTTTCTTTATTCTTTTTGTACTTATTGCATAAGTGTTTGCTAGGGACTAGCAAAGTCAAGTATAGGGGGGTGATGAATCTCCATTTCATCACCTTTATTCTATCATTTTGGCCTCAAAAACCCCAGCAAATGCATGTAAATAACATCAAATTGTATATAATAACATTCATGTATCATTGTATTAATTCCACATTAAATAAGGTTTTAATGCCAAAATTACAGAATAAAGAGGAGAAAAGAAAAAGGAATAAAATATTGTAAATATTTTATGACCCAAACCCCGAGACCAAGGCCAGCATGGTATTGGTCGACAAGGAATAAAGTAGGGGGAGATAAGGGCTAGTGTACAATAAATACCTTATTTATTAATTCATTTATTTATGCATTTTTGGCACCTATTTTGTACATAATTATTTCTTCATCAAATAAAGAAACTTTGTACATGAAAGTTGTAGATAATAATGTAAATAAAATTACAAAATTGAGTTTGTGCAAAAATAATACCCAGTGTACATTTTATACACAGAATAAAAAGCCAAAATCTCAACTTCACAGACCCATATCTTGCAAATAAAAACTCCAAATCACCCAAACTCACCTTTAATTGTATATAGCATTCCAAGAACTATTTTATAAAATTGGTTTTATAATTTTTGGAGTCCATATGCAGAAGTTAGGTTTTTTGCCCTTCTTGTATATAAGGCTGATTAAAATATGCATTTTATTCAATATTCATTATTTGTATAAATTCTTATTTTTAGAATTTTGTAAATAATGTATATAATGCATACACATAAGAGAAGTTAAAGAAAACCAAAATTATTGTAAAATAAAATAAGTCTACAAATTCATAGACAAAATACATATGCTATATACCTATATATAAATAAAAAAAGGATTTTATTCCTTGGTTCTTTTATTTTTTTTATATTTTTATAATAATGTATACATTATACATAACTCATTAAAAATGTAAATCTAAAATAAAAATCAAGAAAATACAATAAATAAATTAAGTGTATAAAATACATAGATAAAACAACTATAAGTATACATGCATACACCTATACCTATTTATTTAAAAATATAAATAAACTCATAAAAATCAAACAAAAATACACTTTATACTCACAAAAAAAATTATAAATTTATAAAATAAGCCAATAAAATAATAAAAGAAAATAAACAAATTAAAAATAAAATACATAAAAATACATGTAAATACATACATATACACATTATTCAAATAAAACTATAATAAAACACTCGAAAAATTCAATAAAAATCATAAATAAATACTAAACGAAATAATACACATTTTTTATTTTATAAGAAAAAATTAATAAAATCATTTAGGGTGTCAAATAAATCAATCTCTAATCAGGTCTCCTATTTTGGCGGCTAGCGGCTGACATGGACCAATCGCGAGCCGGCCTTCGTTGACCTCTGGTCAACTGTCCCATCCAAAGCCCTGCGCCTCTGGACTGTGCATTCCCCTGATTTCATGCATTTTTCCCGGGCACACCATCCATCAATAGACGATGCTTCCTTCACAAGAATTGCTCTCTAATCTTCCATGATGCCCGCCAAAATCATAGATTAATTAGATATTCATTGGATCAGCCAATAATCGCCGGTCAATAAGGCTACTCGCCAATGTCTATAAATAAGTAGCTCCGCCTCCTTCCTCGAATTTGTCCATTTTTCATACCACCCAAACGCCTTGATCTTGCTCCTGGACCATTCCTCGTGATAGGGGGAGTCGCCCAGCTCCTCGACTTGGCCGGAGGATGGAGAATTTTGACGCGGCGGAGCTCCAGCGTCCGCCCTGCTCCCTGGAGGCCCCCAGGTATAAGAGCTGCCCTTTTATGCGTTTTTAGTTAGCTTTTAATGTTAGCGTTTCATTCCAGTAGTTAGATTAGTTGTTAGTTAATCACCCTAGCGTAAGAATCAAAATTCGAAGTTCGCCGGAGCTCCGCTCCGGCGACTTCTTCACCGTGAACCCTACTGTTTCCGACCGCCCCGAGCATCCCATTTCAAACCTCCACGCCTTCTCCATCTTTCGCACCCATTTGTTCAACCCAGGACTATAGGTCTTGGCGAATCGGGGCTCCTCCTCCGCTGTTCGCCGGAGCCCCTCCGCCCACCTCCATCTTGCATTGCAGCTTCAAAACCCCGGGTCGAGGAGATAGCTCTCTCGCCCGCGGTTCTTCCTATGCAGGTATATCGAAGAATAGAGCCCGATGGGCTTGCATTGACCCAGGAGCCATGAAATCACCATCAGTCGACGCGGGATGCTTCCGGCTACCTTCAGAACACCTCAGACGCACCGGGGAGCCCTGGAGGAGCCCGAGCATCTCGATCGAAGCTCCCCAAGCGCGAGCTTCTTCCCTGTTCTTCCAGGGAGCTCCAGCACCGTCGGATCAGGTGGCGAGGCCCAGATCGAAGGAGAGCCGTCCGATGAAGCCACATGCCAACCGTCAGATCAACTCGGATTGTCTAATCCAGGCCCTTAATCGTCGAACCGGTACCCACCGTCGGATGCTTGACGCGTGGATAAGTGGCGCCTCCAGCGCCGTTGGATGACACGCCTTATTTAGGGGTAAATTTCACATCTAGCCCCTGCCTTTTTGTATTTATAGTTTAATACCTAAAATAAAAAGTCAAGTTGTAAATAAATTGTATAATTTGCAGTTGGACCCCCTGATGTTTTTATATTTACACTTTAGTCCCTTCGCGCCTCACGTGCAGCACCCACGTGTCGCGTGAAATTTGCATTTAAACCCCGTCGGGTTCCTGTAATTATCAAATGGTCCGGAAAATAAAAGTCCACGTGTATTTTTATTGTGATTTTTGCATGTATTCCCCTGTGAACTATTTTATTTGCAAATATACCCCTGCCAGGCCATTTATTTTTGAATGCTTTGTCTATTTATTTTGTGCTCCATATTAACTTGAAAAATCTTGCAAAATAGACTTAAGCTCATGTTTGGTTGTGCTTGCATGCTATATTTTTAGTTTTGCATTTTGTTGCATTTTTGCATTTATTAAAAATCAAAAACATGTCTTTTATTCACTATCTAACTTATAAAATCCCAAAAAATATGAAAATGCCGCAAAAAATTCCAAAAAAATTCCATATGGTGCATTTTAACCTATTTTAGTGTCAGTCCAAAAATCCTTAAAAATCTCAAAAAGAAAACCTTAAAAATTCAAAAATACCCAAAAACTTCAAAAAAATATATAAAATCAAAGAAAAATCAGAAAATTGTAAACTCATACCCTATTTATGCTTTGTTTTATTATCTTTATTAGAAAAATAGTGTGGAAAATTTTTGAGGCCGTTAGCTATTTTTAAGTTCTATTTTTGTAACAGCCAGAACCTATTCCACTGTTTGCTATTGTTTAGCTATTTAAAAATACTAAAAATATTTCAAAAATGCCCAAAAATCACAAAAATAGTAAAAACCCATAAAAATCCCAAAAAGACTTTGTTCCTGTATTTTTGACTATTTTTGAGTATTTTTGTAAATATTATAATACCCCTTTATGTATATATATATATTTCCTAAAAAAAGAAAAAAAAATAATATATATAGATATATATATCTAATTATTTATATGTATTCTTATATCTATTATTAACCTTAATATATAAAAAAAAGAAAAAAAAAGAAGAAAAAAATATAATAATATTTATATATATCTTTTATTATACTTATAGATACCTATAGATATTATATGTATTATAAGCTATCTACTAACCCACTATGGGTATACCTAATTAATATATTTATATTATATATATTTATATATTACTTAATTAATATATTAAAAAAATATATAAATAAATATTTTAAAATTCAAAACCCACTTCACACAAGGATGACTCTGGGATACATGTAGGCTATGGTATTTTTTATTGCTCTCTATGGTTCGACCTCTACATGCTTGTCACTGTACATTTTATGGTAGAGTAAATAAAGATTAATTCACATTTATTTTTGAGCTTGATTGTTGTATTCTTTGGTTGTGGGTTAATTGCTGATCAACCCGGCTATTTTGTGAGCAATCGCCTCAGCGACACTTTTCATATTATTTATGGTGACCCTCGTGGAACACCTGCGTCATCAGTAGCCAACCACAGCTGGACATGTGGCGCCCTCTAGTTGCGCCACGCGACCGCTCCCCTTGCCCTAGCCGCCCGCGTCAACAACCGTTGGATCTCCATCCAGATGCAATGACCGCACCTCCTCCACGTGCGCTTTGTATTTCCACTGTCTGATCATCTCCAGGCCCTCATCTCAACCACCCGTTCGCGCCTCTTCCACAACGACCTTCGATCACGCACTCCATCCCTTCATCGTAGCCGCTCATCCCGCCTTGTACCTCAGCCCTCCGATCTAAGCCCTAATCGAATCTCAACCACCCGCTGGCGCTTCGCCCCCATCGCGCCACGTGTTGGCCTCCTGACCATTAGATCGCATCGCCTGGAATTGATCTCAGCCACCCGCTCGCACTTCGCCTCCGACGCGCCACGCGGCGAAATCACATCCTCAGATCACCTCGCCTCGATCAGATCTCGCCCGCTCCTTAGCGATTAGATATGGGCCGTTGGATCACAAGATCCAACGACCACGACCTCGTCTCCTACCTCTGGCGCCCCTCTCACCCACGTTCTTAGCCGTGCACGAGGGGCTATCCCCTTCCTATTCTTGGCCGCACTCCTGCCACCCTCTCCGACCACCATCACCTCCACGTTCTTCAACACTCGTCCCTCATCCTCGCCAGCCACCTCACTACCCACGTCGACCGCCAGCGACGCTATACTAACTCCATGAACCTTGGCTCAGCACTACCCCGGTCGTCTACTTCGCCCTTTAAATACTCGAGCACCGGCCATCGTCACGCCCATCCGCCACCCCAGGGAAGTACCTTGAGCTCAGAGCAATCTTTTGGTGACAGCAATCGAGCGAATCCTTGAGCGAAGACCGTTATCTTCTCCGACGAGATCCTCGGCGCCACCGCCGTATCGTAGCCCTCCTCCGAGCAGTTGCTTGAGTTCAGGGACTTACCGCCCCTTCGAGCGATGACCTGGACCTCGACCTTGAGCTCCAAACCACAGGTAAACTCCTCCATCTCCGTTTGATCATTGTTTTGATTTTTCTTCACTTTTCTCGCATTTAATTACACCTCCACCGTCATCTTCTCGACTCGTTCTCACTTCGCTGAGCTCCGCGACGGAGCTCTCATCCTCGCGGTACCCTTCAAGCCCTCAGACACTTCACTTCACCTTCCATCGGTTCCAGCTCCGCCACCTGGCCAGAGCACCATCGCCGAGCACCCTTTCACCTCGCTTTAGGCCTAGCCGTCATCCTCCACATCTCCACGAGTGCACCACTTGCTTCGGATACTCTTCAAACACCTGCAGGTACTTGTCGTTCATTGATCGGAAGTTCACCGGAGCGACTTTTGAGCTTCGCTGCCACAGAGCTCCGACGCCCCTCTCCAGCTCCTGAAGCCACCTGGACCCTCGCCGGACTGCCGCACGTCTTCTGGGATATCTCCGACCCTCCGGAGAGCCTCACCAACGCAAGGAGGACCAGGCGAAGCCAAGGCCTCGTCGCTGGAGCCCCGCCATCTCCTCCGCAGGCGGCGGAGGACCATTGAGGGAGAAGCCCCAGCTACCGTTCGATCATCTCGATCGAACGGTCGACTTCACGCCATGTCGCCATCTGCCCGGAGTTATAGACAGCCGTTGGATCAGTTGTGATCCTACGGACCTCAGAGAGACACGTGTCCATCCATTGGAGCCGCCCATCACCGTTGGATCCATCTAGATCCAGCGGACAGCATTCAGCCACGTTTCCTCCTCCTTCGGTTCTCAGGCGTCGTTGGATCTATCCAGATCTGACGGCCTCTGATCTCGCCACGCGTCATCACCGCCTTCCTTTGGATCGATCTTGATCCAAAGGCCCGCAACCAGTCACGTCGACGAGGTCCGAGCCTCTTCCCCGACCCTCGGCTTGAACCACCCGAGGCTAGTCGAGCCTCACTCCAGACCTCCAGGAGCTCCCGAGCCAAGCTTCGAGCCTCCGACGCTGCTCGAGCCTAGGCCCCCACGAGAGGAGCACGTGCGGCCTGAAAATTTTGCACAGAGGCCCTGGGAGCTTTTCAAAATTGCAGAAAGGTCCCTGTGAAGCAGCCCCCATGTGACAAGCACGTGCACATTGGAGAAATTGCATTCCACCCTCCAGCATTATAGATATTGCATTTAAGTCCCTGTCAGCATGTTTCTTTTTATGTAATTTTATTTTCTGTATTGCAAATACACCCCTGTCTTTGCACGCATCCCTAGGTGTCAATTAGCATCAATTTTTGTTTCTAAAAATTGTATATTGTTGAGTAACTTGTCCTCTAACTATTGTGCCACTTGTCATATTTTTGTGGAATCAGTAGAATTTATAATGAATTAATTGGTTGATTTTTTGTGATATTTTGCCCATCTGGACCTTTTAATTGATAATTAATTCTCTGTAGCTCCAAAAGTTCTCAAAACATCTCAGTAGCTCTAGGATAGTTAACTCAACCTTTCATAAAAATTTCATGTCATTTGCACACATATCGAGGCCTAAATAAATTCCTTAGTGATTTCCTTAGTTTAATTTAAATAGGTTCATTTCAGAGTAAAATTAAGGTTTGATAATTTTCCTATATTCCTTATCATTAGATCTATCTAGGGTAATTTTATTTCCTTAAAATATTGTGATTTGTTATTTATTAAAAATGAATTAGTGAAAATCACCCTACCTGCATTTTTAATTCGCAGTAAATTCATTTAGTGTCTAAAAATTCCAAAAAAATAGGGTAGCTTAATTTCATCACAATTCATCATCTGGCCAATTTTTATAATTTTTGAACTTCATTTGATACCTTAATTAATTTAACTTTGAATTGGCTAGCTTGTTGCATGTGTCCTGCATAGAAATTAAAAAAAAGACCAAAAAAATAATTCCCCGAAAATCACACACTTGGAAATTTTGTTAAAAATCTACCTAAGAAGACAGATGCCTACCTGAGTTCGACCTTGGACTTCACCAAGTAAAAAAAAATATGCCGCTTGAAATTAACTTTAATCTAATTTAAGTGGTTTTTGATATTCCCTCTCGTATCCAACTGCAACGAACAAATATCGATTAATTTGGACATTAACCTGACCGAATTAATGTAGGGTGCGGGGCGGTTATCAAAATGGCGCCGTTTCCGGGGAGGCACGGCTTAGGTTAATTTTAGTGAAATTTTGAGTGTTTGATTTTCTTTTCCCCGGGTAGTCTGACCCCCGGTTGTCTTGTAATTATTTTCTCTCCCTTTTATTTCTTTGCATTATTTTTATGTGTCACTCTTTGACCTCAATTTGTTTTTGTGCGAGGAACGTGAGGAGTCGACGACGCTTCGAGGATCTAGCATTTGAATGTATTGAGTGAATAGAGAGGCTTTGTAATTTTCATTTTTTCTTTTATTTCGTTTTTGCATCATTTCCAGCGGTTCCCGTTTGGGTTCTCGCGCGTGTAAATATAGTGGAACTGTGTCCTGTGTGCTGTGTGGGTGACTGTAATTTAGCTTGCACTAGCGGCTCCCCGAGCCAATCTAGGAATTGCTTGTGCTCGTAATCATTAGGACCACACAAATCACTTAAAAGACGTACTTAGACCGCAGAACTTAGCCAAATCAACCTGTTCTTCACGCTAATAGAAATGCTTGTCTAGGAGCGGCTTTTATCGCCTGCATTTGCATTTAGATAAAAGTTTTCAATTCTGTTTTGCATCCTGCATAAAAATAAGCGAAGGGATCACTGTAAGTCTCCTGAACTCAGCATAGTATCATTGTTTTATCTTGCATCAGCTTTTCTCGATTTCCCCCTCTGATTTTCACATTTAATTAAACGGAAATTGGGATTGTCCGATAGGCATGCTGTGTGGTTGGACTTAATCAGTGAGAACTTAACTTAAAATCGGGACTGCTAAACATTATTGACCAAAAATAGGAATAAAATTTGAAAATTGTTTGCGGGAGATTAATCCCCGACCTTGTTTTCAGGCTGAGTGAGGGTACTTGAGTGTGTGTGAACACCTCAAGGCAGAGCCCAAATCCCCGCCTTCCATATCACGTTCCAACTAATCCTAGCAAATGTCATAAGTCGAATAATTTCAGATTCACTGACTAGTACCAAGTAGCCTCCGCCTGTCTCAGGTAGATAGGGGCGAAATTGCGGTACTTTGCGGCAAGTTGCCAGTAACCCCCTGGGGTGAAGTTCTGGCCTTGTCAGCCTCCGCCTGCTTGCAGGTAGATAGGGGTGTGGTCTTTGAATCCATCGACTTGGGATAGGAGCGAAGAAAGGAAGGACCGACGGTATCTTAGGCGACAGGTTAAACAGGGAAGACGCATCCGGCTCTGAGCCGACTTCCCTATAGGATGCGTAATCCTTGCTATTTTTGCTTGAAAATCACACTTAAAATCTACAAGATTAATTGGACTTGATTTCGAGTCCTTCACTGTGTTGAGTGTGAACCCAGAGTCTTGGATTGATTTGTTTGCTTCAGGTAGGAGTAAAATCCTATCTTCTTCTCGCCATATCAAGATGAGTGACTGGGGACATCTCGACACTTTATTCACCGATCTCTCTATGAGTCCCCCACATAACTCATCTTCATCGGCCCAAGCACACCTTAGACCACCCAGGACTCATGACCCTCTTGAGTCTTGGTTCCCTCACACCCAGGGTGGTTACTCTCAAACCAACCCTTTCCTCTCCTCCGAAATTACCGAGGAAGACCATCGCCTCGGTAATCCCTTTCTTGATTTGTCCTCTGATATCGATCTTATTTCCCACCCAGGAATAGAGGACAAGATGCCGCCTAAGATGCCACAAGATGAGGAGCAATTACGACAGATTCTTGCTCGCCTTGCCAAAGCTGAACAGAAGAATGCAGATCTCACGGCTAGGATGGGATAGATTATAGTAGAAGGAGGTATCGACCGACCAATGGTCGATGCCTACAACCCGACGGAGAACGAGATACAGAATTAGTTGGCACTAGCAGTTCCCGCCGGAGCATTTGAGCTGAAGCCCCGCTTCCTTAGTCTGCTTCCGAAGTTCAACAGGAATACCAATGAAGAGCCGTATACCTTCCTCCGTGACTTCGAGCTGGTTTGCAACAATCTTAGCCATCCCAATGTTGGCCAAGATTACATTAGACTGAAGGCCACCCCATTTGCCTTAGGAGATAAGGCAGCACATTGGCTGAAGAACCTTGGGGTGATCTGTACAACCTTGATGCAGTTCAAGGACCTCTTTCTGAAAAAGTTCTACCCTCTCGGTAGAACTAACCAAATGAGAACGAAGATCGCCAGCTTCTCTCAAGGTCCCAGTGAACCTTTCCATGATGCTTGGGATAGGTTCAATGACTTAGTACAGAAATGCCCCTGCCACGGCATTTCTAAGGCGATCCTAGTCCAGACCTTGTTCTGTGGTCTAACCCCGGAGATATAGGGGTTAGTCAGTGTCGCCTGTGGAGGAAGCTATCTGAACAAAAACGAGCACGCCGTATGGAAGATCCTGGAGCAGATGGCTGAAACCGGCAGGTCGCAGGCCACCAGGGCCTATCAGTTGTCTCCTTCAATCCTATCCAACGAGACAACCCGAAGGACTGTAGCGGATCTGACTAAGGACCTCATCCCCAGCATGGGGATGATCACTGATAAGCTAACCATGGTCGAGCAGATCCACAAGAGGGTCACTGACCTTGAGTCTCTCTCACGTCTACCGAAGCAAGTGGAGGAACTCACTGAGAAGGTAGCCAAGATGAAGCTACCTGCCCATTCTGCACCACCTGCAAATGTGCATCGAGTCCATCTTGTGCAAGAGCAGGCACCGGGGCCTCACAGTGTCTGGGTGGAGGATCAGACTTACACCCAGCAGGACCAGCATGCACCCCCACAAGTGGAGACTGGATATGAGGAGCCTCCGCAGGTGTTCTAGATCAACGGGCTATGGTACAGTCGTGACCCCGTCAGTAGACAGCCGGGGATGGGAATGGTCAGCCTCACCGACCTTCCCCAGCTTACCAAGGAACCAGCTCCGTCCCCGCACCGCACTTTCAGTCCAGGCCAGAACAAGAGTACCAGCCTCAGCAGCATCGCACATATCAGCAGGGCCCAGCACCGTCCCACCAGCAGCAGCAGTATCGGCATGGCCAGCAGGGCCAATACAGTACCTCATCCACACATCAGCCAGCCCAGCCCACTGAATTGGAGTCCCTCACCTTGGCGATCCAGACCCTGTCTGATAGGGTCCAACAGATGCAGAACGATTGTCTGGATATGAGACAGAGTCCTAGTTTGTTTCAGAGTCAGAGTCATGTAAAGAACTCAGTTCCAGAAGTTAATGAAAATCTTTCAGTTTCTGAACATGAGTTGGAGTCAATAATCCCTTTCCCCCGAGCTCTCAAGGGAGGAAAGAAGAAAATGAAAAAAAATCCAAAAAGATGACCCTGAGATGGCAGAGTTCTGCAACAAACACATCAAGGTCACAATCCCTTTTGACAAGTACATGGAGATGACCCCTGCATTCCAAAAATACCTTAAGGTGAGATGCACACCTACGAGGGTTAGCAGGAAGACCAAAAGCCGTGTTGAGAAACATATTTTATCAGTAGCCACGACTTGTGCAATAAAGAACTCGTTTCCTAGGAAACGAAGAGACATGGGTGCACACTATGTAGTGAGTCATGTTGATGACATCGTGTTTGCACGCACTCTCCTGGATAACGGTTCCTCAATCAACTTAATGCCTACAGTCCTCTGTGAGCGGCTTAATCTCGGACCTCTTAGGAAATCTAGATCCCTCTTGCAATTTGCTGATAAATCAACCAAGAGGTCCCAAGGAGAATTGAGGAACATTGTGATCAAAGTCGAGGGGCAGAAATACATGGTGGACTTCACTGTCTTAGATAGACCCCTCGTAATTGGAGAGATTCCCAGATCATCTTAGGCAGGCCCTTCCTCAGAACAGCGGGGGCCTTGTTCGGTTATAAGATCGGGAAGATCCAGTTCCAAACTCCAGGCGGAGTTGAGGAACTCGAGATGAAGCAGACAAGATGGCAGAGATCGGATTCAGAATCCAGCACCGAGTTCTCTTCTACCGAAGCAGACTGCGATCATGTAGATACAGTTGGGCCATGGAGACAGAATCCAGCTAGCACCGATGCGTCCATCTCCTCCGAAGATGATCCAGTACATGAGTCAGTTTGCGAGGTCTTCAGGAACGAGTGCAGCTCAGAACCTGCATCGCCCTACATCTCCGATGACTTAGAGGCCCAGTTGGGCCTGTCAGTCCTTCCCTCTTTAGGACAATCGGAAGATGAGGATGACGAGTCGGATGAGGCTTTTGCTGATTGCATGGAGACTTTTGATGATCCGACTACTGCGCCGAACAACTTGGTGGCATCTATCACAGAGAAAGATCCAGCCACTTCCAACACCGAGCCAGATCATATTGAGCCAGACTTCTTAGACGATCACACTATTACTGAGCTCAAACCTTTACCCACAACCTTAAAATACGCCTTCCTTACAGGTCAGGACAAGAAATTTCCAGACATCATCAGTTTGCGATTGACCAAGGAGCAGGAATCTCGCTTGCTTGAGATCTTGGAGAAAAACCTCAAGGCGATAGGCTGGAGCATTTCCGATCTCCACGGGATAAATCCCGCTCTGTGTTCGCACCATATCTACTTGGAGAATGAATCCAAACCCTCTCGTGAATTCCAACGTCGTTTGAATCCAAATTTACGAGAGCTCGTGAATAAGGAAATAGAAAAATGGTGCAACGCGTGTTTCATTTACCCAATCTCCGACTCTAAATGGGTGGCCCCAATCCATGTTGTCCCGAAAAAGTCGGGAATTCAGACGACCACCAACGAGGACGGAGAGGAGATCGTGAGGCGAGTACCCACGTCGTGGTGCGTCTGTGTGGATTACAGACGCCTGAATGCCGTGACAAAGAAGGATCATTTTCCCTGTCGTTCATTGATCAGATCTTGGAGAGACTAGCGGGGAAAGAATTCTTCTGCTTCCTAGACGGGTTCTCGAGTTACAATCAAGTAGCCATAGCTCCAGAGGACCAGGAAAAGACCACATTCACATGCCCCTTTGGTACCTATACTTTCAGGCACATGCCTTTTGGGTTATGCAATGCTCCAGGTACTTTCCAAAGGTGCATGATTGCTGTATTCGCTGAAATGGTCGGCGAATTCCTGGAAGTCTTCATGGACGACTTCTCGATCCACGGCGATTCATTCGATTCCTGTCTTAGGAATCTGGATCGAGTCCTCAAAAGATGTTGTGAGGTTAATCTAGTGCTCTCCTGGGAGAAAAGTCACTTCATGGTGACGAAGGGCATTGTGTTGGGGCACGTCATCTCCAAGAGAGAAATGGAGGTTGACCCTACCAAGGTGGATGTGATCAGACGACTCCATCCACCAACCAACGTCAAACAGTTGCGGTCATTCCTCGGGCATGTTGGATTTTATCAGAGATTCATTAAGGATTTTTCTAAGATTGCCCGACCGCTAACTGAGCTTTTAGGCAAAGACATGGAGTTTATTGTTGATCACAAATGTCTTGAGGCCTTTAAGCTTTTGTAAGGAATGATCATGGACGCACCCATCCTACAAGCCCCAGATTGGTCTCTACCTTTTGAGATCATGACGGATGCCTTAGACAATGCTGTTGGGGTTGTGTTAGGATATAGAGGAGATGGCGTCCCGTTCGCAATTCACTACGCAAGCAAAGTGCTTGACACCGCTCAGCGTAAATATACAGTTACGGAAAAAGAAATGCTTGCGGTAGTGCTTGCCCTGAACAAATTCAGATCTCATTTAATCATATCCAAGGTAATCATGTTCACTGACCACACGGCACTACGATATTTGATGGAGAAGAAGGACGTGAAGGTGCGTCTTCTTCGGTGGATTTTACTTATCCAGGAATTTGATTTGGACATCCGTGATAAACCTGGAAAGAAGAACGTAGTATCCGATCATCTTTCTCGCCTCGAAGATCTTAATACTTCCGAGGATTCATCTATTCGAGACTCCTTCCCTGACGAGTCGATTTTTGTTGTCGACTCACTCCCATAGTACGCCAATATCGTTAATTATCTTATCTCTAAGAAAGTTCCCAAAGATTGGCCCAAGAGCCAAATTGACCAACTGAAGTCGGACGCTAAACATTACCATTGGGAGGATCCGATCCTTTTCTTCGAAGGACCGGATTGTGTCTGGAGACGGTGTATTCCTCAGGAGGAATACCAGAGTGTCCTTTCTTTATGCCACAGCTTAGAAGCAGGAGGACACCACTCCAGGAAGAGGGCTGCATGGAAGGTACTTAAGTGTGGCTTTTACTGGCCGACCCTGTTTCACGATGCCATCTCCTTCGCGAAGTCGTGCCTGGTATGCCAGAGAATGGGAGGAACCGTTGGTTCCAAGGATGAGATGACTATGCATCCTGTCATCATTTGTGATGTCTTTGACGCCCAGGGAATCGATTTCATGGGCCCATTCCCTGTTAGCCACGCGTTCGAATATATCCTTCTTGTGGTAGACTATCTATCCAGATGGGTGGAGGCTATCACGACCCGAGCCGCAGACAGCAGGACTGTCTGTAAATTCATCAGAGAACACATAATCTCTAGGTTTGGGATCCCCAAAATGATGATATCAGATGGGGGTAGCCACTCTGTGAATCGGGAGGTGAAGAAACTCCTGAAGGACTACGACATTGAACACCGTGTCGCTAGCCCTTACCACCCACAAACCAATGGTATGGATGAGGTGTCAAATAGGGAGGTGAAAACCATATTGCAAAAGCTTGTCCGCCAGGATAGGAAGGACTGGTCTCAGATCCTGGATCAAGTCCTCTGGGCGTATCAGACAGCTTATAAGACACCGTTAGGAACCTCCCCATTCCGAATGGTATTCGGAAAGCCGTGCCATTTGCCTGCAGAGTTAGTGCACAAATCAGAATGGGCAATCAAGAAGGTCAACTGGAACACACACCTTGTGCAGAAACAGAGAGACATGGATCTGAATGAGCTTGTGGAAGTCAGAAACCGTGCATATGACAACAGTTTGGTGTACAAGGTCAAGGTGAAGCGTTGGCATGATAGATATATCAGACGAAAGACCTTTGTTCCTGGATAGAAGGTATGGTTGTTTAATGCTAGGCTGAAGATCTTCCAAGGCAAGTTGAAGTCCAAATGGACAGGCCCATTTGTCGTCCGTACGGTGCATGATAGTGGATGTGTCGAGATCTCAGATCTCACAGATGACACACCGACATTCTTTGTGAATGGACAACTGTTGAAGCACTTCGTCGAATCTAATGAGTAGTAACTCCATGTTGAGGAGATTGTATTCATGCGCGAGACAGATTCAACATATACACCTCGAGCCGCGTATGAGACCTTGCAGCAATGATCTCCAGCCATCAGCTGCATCTTGAAAGATTCAGACCGACTCATTTGTATATATCATCGTTCTTGTACATCCTATCTTTTCTTCCCTACGACTCTAATAACACATCCCCGCCTCATTAAATCATTATCTTGGACTATACTTAGGATGACCAGATCCTAAGTATAGGGGGGATGAATCACCTAAGACGGTTCTTTGTACATTCTCCAGATCACATTGATCCTCATACTCACTTCCGTCCTATACTTAGGCTGACCTGAGCCTATGTATAGGGGGACCGATGCCCGCATTGTATAGTCATCCACTTCTCTCCTTGACCTCGTCCGCCCCACTCTTTGACTTTCTTCTAACACTTAGGTTGCCAGAGCCTAAGTATAGGGGGACGGTCGATTTCTATACATTTTCATTTCTCTTTAGCTCTCTTACGCTTAGCACGAGCCATGTCTTTTTCCTCGCTCTTCGTGCTCTGAGGACATAGCACACGCTAAGTATAGGGGGGCATGTATATATTACATATATACTTTACCCATAGCTCGTACTTTCGCGTATTTTTGTATATATTTTACAATATTTACGGGTGGGTAAAAATTGAAAACAAATGTGTATATACTTGTATAATACTTACAAACCTCTTGTAAACTGTTGTAAAATAGGAGGTATACCAAAAAAATGAAATTAAAAATAGGCTTCTTATTTACTCTTGCATACAATCTCTGCATCTAAGAAAAGAAAAAGAGTCTTGCATTTTCATTCATCTTCATAGCATGACATCTGCATCTCATCTGCATATCTTGCATATGCAAGGTGGAAAGCTAGTGGGTTCTGAACCAAGTTATGAGTAGATATTGAGGATGGACTTGATTTAACCTTAATCCACCTAATTTCAGAGGAACCTTATAGGAACTGGAGTTAAGATTTCTCAGGTCAAGTGACTTAATTCTTTAAGTCCGCAAGTCTATGTTCACATGTCATCTTGATTAGTCTAAGTAGAATATCTCGTGCATACGCAGGATTCTTTTAGATAATGACCTAACTTGGACAAGCACAATGCACGTAGCTCTTCATTGATGAGGTGGTGAGGAGGTAGAATCCTTTAGCTTGGCGTAGCACACGGGTGGAAACATCCGCCCTCCTCTAGGGAGGGTAGTGCATCTCAACCTAGTCTGGTGGTGTTCACATCTAAGGACGGGATGCTGTGGGTTGCAATAATGCTTCAAAAGAGGGATAGTCTAAAAACTCCTGATGTACATGCTGCACCTTGTATGAGTTTGAAAAAAAAATGCAAAAACTCCAAAAAAAGCAGACATGTCCAAGTGAAAATAAAATACCTGTCGGAGTCTGTATATTAGCAAAGAAAATGCAGCTGGATGACTTGGCTACACTGGTCAGGCATCCCGGATAGGTAGCTACACTGGCTACCGTCCATTCTTTTCTCTACCCCCTCCTCTTGAGTTGGTCGCACTTGAACTTAGAAGGGAATGCCCCGCTCCTCGAGGAAAGAGTTGCTGGACCGGGTTATTGAGTAACCTTGTTAGACGAGGCTGGTTCCGAGTCATTTCTGATGTGGAGAGTTACATCTCACTTACACGGTACAATTAAGAATCATAGTCATCAGAAATTTACGTTTGAGGATTTGTTCTGACCTGATTATTGAGGAGTCTTGAATAGAAGACTTGTGGAACTTGAAGTCTGTTAGGTCTTAAGTTCAGGTCCAAATAAGGTTCCGCGACACGATTAGTCCAAAGGTTGAGTCAAGCTCTATTTTTAACTTTTGTTCATTACCTTGGTATGGAACCCAAAATCATTTCACTCTTGCATTTCATTTAGTTGCTCGGGGACGAGCAAGGTTTAAGTATAGGGGGTTGATGAATATGTGATTCATCACTCCAAAAGTTAAAAATAGAGCCTCGTTCCCGAGTAAATGGAGGCATATTTCCCTTTATAATGCATAAATAGCATTTATGCATGCATACATAAAACATGCATTTTAGCACTCCATTTGCATTAAATAAGAAGCCAACATCATTTGTAAATAGTCCACTCATAAAAATAAGCTCTCCCTTATACTATGTACACCTTAGTTAATAATATAAGGAAAAAAGCCAGAAATGTCCTTTGTAAAATAGCCAATAAAGCCCTAGAACCCCTGGACCATAAAATACCCATAGCTCCCTCATACAAACTCCAAAATAGGTCTACTCACTTTCAGAATAATACACATTAAAAGAACTTTAAAATGAGACTAATTTCATCCAATTTGGAGCTCGTATGAAAAAGTTGGGTCTTTGGGCCTCTTTGTATACTACATATATGTATATTTGTATCTTTGTATTTTTTGTATCATATTTGACCTCATCTCCGTCTTTGGTCAACAAGAAACTTGTAGATCTTATCAAAATCTACAACTTTCATGTTTTGAGTTTTTCCAAATTCGGCCTCCTTCTCTTTCTACACATATTTTTCCTCTCAGCCAAACACAGCTGGCCACGTGGCACCCTCTGGTTGCGCCACGCGGCTCGCTCCCCTTACCCTAGCCGCCCGCGCCCACAACCGTTGGATCTCCATCCAGATCCAACGGCCGCACCTCCTCCACGTGCGCTTTGTATTTCCACCGTCTGATTATCTCCAGGCCCTCATCTCAACCACTCGTTTGCGCCTCTTCCGTAGCACGCCACGTGGCGCATGTTGCGCCTTTCGATCACGCACTCCATCCCTTCATCGCAGCCGCTCATCCCGCCTTGTACCTCAGCCCTCCGATCTAAGCCCTAATCGAATATCAGCCGCCCGCTGGCGCTTTGCCCCCATCGTGCCACGTGTTGGCCTCCTGACCCTTAGATCGTGTCGTCTGGAATTGATCTCAGCAGCCCGCTCGCACTTCGCCTCCGACGTGCCACGCGACGAAATCACATCCTCAGATCACCTCGCCTCGATCAGATCTCGCCCGCTCCTTAGCGATTAGATCTGGGCCGTTGGATCACAAGATCCAACGACCACGACCTCGTCTCCTACCTCTGGCGCCCCTCTCTCCCACGTTCTCTCAGCCGTGCGCGAGGGGCTTGCCCCTTCCTATTCTTGGCCGCACTCCAGCCACCCTCTCCGACCACCATCACCTCCACGTCCTTCCCCACTCGTCCCTCATCCTCGCCAGCCACCTCACTACCCACGTCGACCGCCAGCGACGCTCCACTAACTCCATGAACCTCGCCTCAGCACCAGCCCGGCCGTCTACTTCGCCCTTTAAATACTCGAGCACTGACCATCGTCACGCCCATCCACCACCCCAGGGAAGTACCTCGAGCTCGGAGCGATCTTTTGGTGACAGCAATCGAGCGAATCCTTGAGCGAAGACCGTTATCTTCTCCGGCGAGATCCTCGGCGCCACCGCCGTGTCGCAGCCCTCCTCCAAGCAGCTGCTTGAGCTCAGGGACTTACCGCCCCTTCGAGCGACGACCTGGACCTCGACCTCGAGCTCCAAACCACAGGTAAACTCCTCCATCTCCGTTTGATATTTGTTTTGATTTTTCTTCACTTTTCTCGCATTTAATTACACCTCCACCGTCATCTTCTCGACTCGTTCTCACTCCGTTGAGCTCCGCGACGGAGCTCTCATACTCACGGTACCCTTCACGCCCTCAGACACTTCACTTCACCTTCCATCGGTTCCAGCTCCGCCACCTGACCCGAGCACCAACGTCGAGCACCCTTTCACCTCTCTTTAGGCCTCGCCGTCATCCTCCACATATCCACGAGTGCACCACTTGCTTCGTCTACTCTTCTAACTCCTGCAGGTACCTGCCGTTCATTGATCGGAAGTTCACCGGAGCTCCTTTTGAGCTTCGCCGCTACGAAGCTCCAACGCCCCTCTCCATCTACTGAAGCCACCTGGACCCTCGCCGGACCGCCGCACGTCTTCTGGAATATCTCCGACCCTCTGGAGAACCTCACCAACGCAAGGAGGACCAGGTGGAGCCAAGGCCTTATCGCCGGAGCCCTGCCATCTCCTCTGCAGGCGGCAGAGGACCATTGAGGGAGAAGCCCCAGCTACCGTTCGATCATCTCGATCGAACGGTCGACTTCACGCCACATCGCCATCCACCCGGAGTTACAGACAGCCGTTGGATCAGTTGTGATCCTACGAACCTCAGCGAGCCATGTGCCCATCCACTGGAGCCGCCCATCACCGTTGGGTCCATCTAGATCCAGCGGACAGCATTCAGCCACGTCGCCTCCTCCTTCGGTTCTCAGGCATCGTTGGATCTATCCAGATCTGACGGCCTCTGATCTCGCCACGCGTCATCACCGCCATCCTTTGGATCGATCTTGATCCAAAGGCCCGCAGCCAGCCACGTCGACGAGGTCCGAGCCTCTTCCCCGACCCTAGGCTCGGACCACCCGAGGCTAGCCGAGCCTCACTCCAGACCTCTAGGAGCTCCCGAGCCAAGCCCCGAGCCTTCGACGCCGCCCGAGCCTAGGCCCCACGTTAGGAGCACGTGCGGCCTGGGTATTTTGCACAGAGGCCCTGGGAACTTTTCAAAATTGCAAAAAGGTCCCTATGAAGCAACCCCCACGTGAGAAGCACGTGCACATTGGATAAATTGCATTCCACCCCCCAACATTATAGGTAATTGCATTTAAGTCCTTGTCAGCATGTTTCTTTTTATGTAATTTTATTTTCTGTATTGCAAATACACCCCTGTCTTTGCACACATCCCTAGGTGTCATTTAGCATCATTTTTGAATTCTAGAAATTGCATATTGTTGAGTAACTTGTCCTCTATCTGTTGTGCCACTTGTCATATTTTTGTGGAATCAGTAGAATTTTTAATGAATTAATTTGTTGATTTTTTGTGATATTTTGTCCATCTGGACCTTTTAATTGATAATTAGATCTCTGTAGCTCCAAAAATTCTCAAAAACTCACAGTAGCTCTAGGATAGTTAACTCAACCTTGCATAAAAATTTCATGTCAATTGCACACATATTGAGGCCTAAATAAATTCTTTAGTGATTTCCTTAGCTTAATTTTAAAGGTTCATTTCACAGTAAAATTAAGGTTTGATAATTTTCCTAGATTCCTTATTATTAGATCTATCTAGGGAATTTTTATTTCCTTAAAACATTGTGATTTGTTATTAATTAAAAATGAATTAGTAAAAATCACCCTGCCTGCATTTTTAATTCACAGTAAATTCATTTAGTGTCTAAAAATTCCAAAAAAATTAGGATAGCTTAATTTCATCACAATTCATCATCTGGCCAATTTTCATAATTTTTGGACTTCATTTGGTACCTTAATTAATTTAACTTTGAATTGGCTTGCTTGTTGCATGTGTCCTGCATAGAAATTAAAAAAAAGACCAAAAAATTAATTCCCCGAAAATCACACACTTGGAAATTTTGTTAAAAATCTACCTAAGGAGACAGATGCCTCCTTGAGTTCGACCTTGGACTTCACCAAGTAAAAAAAATATGCCGCTTGAAATTAACTTTAATCTAATTTAAGTGGTTTTTGATATTCCCTCTCGTATTCGACTGCAACGAACAAATATCGATTAATTTGGACATTAATGTGACCGAATTAACGTAGGGTGCGGGGCGGTTATCACATGCCAACATGCTCCACTGATGATTGACCACCTACAAGACATCATCAGCCACTAGTGCCTCGACGCACCACCAACTGCCTTCAACTAGAGAAGCTCCGCCATGCCTCCCACCTTACACTCGAGCCACCCGACCCTCACCACATGAATGTGCTACGCGCGTATTGTCTGGGTAAATTTGAATCAAGTTTCTATCTTCCTACAAATTACGCTCGAGCCCCCTGCCCTTGGTGACGTCAACAACAAGTACACCTCACGTAACCAGCTAGAATTTTTGCACGCATGCCCCGGCAGATTCGAATAACACCATAAGCAGCCCTGTCAATTAGAGATCATGTGCGCTTCACGTGCCTATTGCAAAAAATGCATAAGTCCCCTGCACAGTTTTGGCAATTTCACATTGGTCCTCTTCACATTTAATTCTCCTTGCATTTAGGACCCTATATTTGGGCATTAATTTGAAATAATTTGAAAAATAGTGTGTCATCATCTTATCATTCTAAAATTTTCGTATTGTAGAACTACTTATGCTCTATCATTGTGGATGTTGATGTATTTTTTGTGAGATGTTGTTTATTTAACATAATTATTTTTGTGGAACATTGAATATTTTTTCCGTTGCATGATATTTAATTGACAATAAATTAATCTTTATTCTGAAAATTCTCAAAAATTTGTAGTAGCTAGATAGTAGTATTTTCTATATTGTTCCCAAATTTCATGGCATTTGCATGCATATCGAGGTGGGCATAAAATAATTGGTGACTAGAATAATAAATTTTTAATAGGTCGTATGTCCAGTATTTTTAGGCTTCAGAATTTTTCATGGATAGATCCTCATTAGGTACATATAGGATAATTTTAGTTCCTAAAAGTAAATTAGGTTTACTATTTATTAAAATTAAGTTTCTTAAAATCACCCTGCTTGCATATTTAATTCGTAATTAACTAATATTGCATCATAAATTTTCAAAAAAATACAGTATCTTAATTTCATCATATATAACGTTCTGGCTAAGTTTTATAGTTTTCAAACATTGTTTAAATGAACATTATATTTTAGTCCTTGAACTTTGGCAGTTTACATTTAATTAAATATTTGCACAAAAAATACCGCAAAAAAATGCTTGCGTGAAAAACTAGCTTTTAGATTGCTTAATAATCAACCTAAGGATACAATTGCCTCCCTGAGTTCAACCTTTGGCTTACATGGTAAAAAATCTAAATTGACCGCTTGGTTTAAATTGACACATTAATAAAGTGGTTCTTGACTGATTTGAATTGCTCGCCTGAATGTTTACATTAAACGTTAATTTCACCAAATTAACTAGGGCATCTGTAGGTCTTTCACATGTGACCCCCATCTTCCTCCTTCTCACGTGCTACACACATAAGGTTCTTCTTCCTCGCTCTAACCTTGCATTGCCTCACACCAATATCATTCCTTTGTCTGTTATCCTCTCCAATGGCACCCACAATCGCTTGGAGTTCTACCTCTTCCAGCTGAGTTCCAACACCACCATGATCCTCTATCTTTAACCTCTTCGAAACCCTAATCCTAAACTCGGTCAAAACCCCTCGCTCGATAATCTGAACCTCCGTAAGAGACGACCACTACAGAACCCGACTTTAATTCCTAATACTATCTCATCTAATAGCCGCCTCCCTCCGGCAATCACTCTCTTTATAAAAAACCTAACTAATCCCATCATCTCCAGAACCCTTTGCTTGTAACCATGATCCCTACAAATCCTCTCCACGTTAAGCTCCATCTCTATCATCCTTTAAGATTTATTCATCGATCCGCCATATATTATGAGAGAGAAGGAGGGGGAGTTGAAGCCAAGGACTGGTGACAACAACCCTTGGGCCTCGACGAAGAAATTTTTATAGGTGTGATTTAGAGGATCTAGTTCCTCTGCTTTTGCCCCTGTCAGCACAGCTTTGTCGCGCCTCGCCTGCGATTGAGGCACGAACATGGGAGTAAAGATTCCTCCTCCAATTTTTAGGCAAAACTACACTTCATCTAGACTCATCCTACTGCTCCTTCTCCTTGCTTTTTCTCATTTATTTGCTCACACTTCTCTTCCTATCATTCAACCGCTACTTCATCGATCGCCTCGACCCATGTGCTTCTCAGCACCACTGCCCTCTCCCTACAAGCAGCATCAGAGCACATCATAATCTACACTGTATGCTCCGGCCAAGCACACACTCTCCACCGAGCACCGCACCGACCATGCCTTCACCTTCATTCTGCCCCTTCGTCCCATCAACGAAGAAAATCTGCCTCCGAATTGAAGCCTCAAGAGCTACACGATCAAGAAAACAAGGGATCTCCACCGTCAGGAAATTTGTGTAGCCACCCTAGAGCATCCGAGAACTACAAATCTACCACTGCCGTGGGAAAATTGCTCTAAGACACACCAACTTCCAATATATACAAGCCAACACTTCTCCAAGGGTATATCTATGCTAATCTATTTATTTATATTACAATTATGCCCCTAACCTTAGTTTATTAATAACTTGAGCATTTGTCATGGATCTTTGCATTATTGGTGTCAATTTGATCCCGGATTTATTATCTATCGTAAGAAACTCTAAGATCTTATTTTTGAGACACTATTTGATGTAAATAAATTATGGGTGTTTATTTAACAATTTTTAAGCATCTTTATTCATTTTCATTTATTCTTTTGCATAATAACTTATGCCTTGATTATGGGGATTATTAAGAAAATTAATTTGATATTAATTAGCACATTACTTCTGAAATAAATTGAGAGGGAAGGCTCTGTGGATTTCTTAATTAAATTTCTCACTTTTCTTTGCCCTTTGTCTTGGCTTTTCTTGCTTCATCTCACATTCATCCATTTCATATATCATTTAAAAACAATAAAAAATTACATTTATTATTTATTTCTCTCCACACATAATAGCATCATTTGTATTGCATTAAAGATATTTACAAATTCATGCAACATGTTTTCTCCTTGAATTAATTACATATTTTCATCTGAAATCAATAACAAGTAAAAATATATAAAAAATGTCTCGCTGAAAACCTACGATCTAGTTTGTTATTAAATGACCTAAGGAGACAATTGCCACCTAAGTTCGACCATGTGTTTTCCTAAGTAAAATATAAATTTACCTATTTGTTTTTCATTAAAATTTAATTTAAGTGGTTTCTGATTAATCCTAGTTGCCTGAATACTACAAAAATCTGACATAATTAAATAGGGAAATTTTTGGGTTTACCAGTCGGTCATCAATAGCATATGACCAATAAAATCTCTTAGTATAATGTGTACCAATTGATTTATCTTGAATTGATTTGGTGATGGTGTCTAGGTCATGGATATGCTAATGGGTTAACAAACTGGCACCCTATGCCACATTCGCAGTGGAAGCACTCCTTGTTAGAATTATCTATCTGACCTAGCTTGATTTGTTTCAAGGATGGGTAGTAGGAAAAGTCTATGCGTACTTAATCAACTAATTGGAATTATACAATTGTACAATGTGAGGGTGTATACAATATAGTAATATCAACAAAGTTAAATTGTTTATTGGTTGCCTTGTATTGATAATAAATTTAATATTACTAAAATAATTAATCCAATTGAAATAAATAGTCTATTGTTAATATAACCGTAATTCCCTTAGAAGAATTCATCTTTAGAATTTGATTCAAAATTACTAAAAAACTTGAATGTGGCTTGGAGGATCGTATTCAAAGGAAGATCAATCATTGGCTTGTTGTTATAGTTTGTGGTCTTTGTAGAATGTGCTTAATTAAATTAGTAACTAAAAGGATAATAGAAACTACCAACCCTTATTCCACCTTATTCTCACTTATTCCTATCCTTCCAGTCGAATAGGAATAGTGCTTATTCCACATATTCCCCACCCTTATTCCTACTTATTCCTGAACCAAATGCCCTCTTAGGATATGTTCGATTGGGGAATAAAAAGGAATAAGAGCGAGGAATAAGGTGTAATAAGACTATTCATGTTCGGCTAGAAGGATAGGAATATGGAAGAATACAGTGGAATAAGGGTAGGTGAGTGCTCGTCTCCATTTGGTCGACACATGAGGGATACATAATAAGGTTTGTAATTTAGCTAAATATATTAATTGCAAATAATACAACTCGGTCCAATGCACCGTAAATAACTTACTTAGAAAGATCCATTCACATATATGTTGAATGCACCAGTGTAGTAGAATAATTTGTCAAATTTTCATTAAATTCTACACTTACGTAAAAGGTGGATTATGAATTCTACATAAAGACATACTTCTCACACACTGGTGCATTGACTCAGATCCGCAAGTCAGGTGCACAATTAGTATGTCATCCTTAAGTAGGTGGTTGATTTCCTCCAGCTTTTCCACATTGTTTTCCACCAGAAATTCTAGTTGATTATGTGTATCGATAATACGTTTTCTTCGGATTAGGACTCGAGTGTTGGTTGCAAAAATAATGCCTTGACTCTATATGTGAATGGTCTCTGAAAACATGAAGTTTTAGGTATTGTAATGCATTGGCTAAGAAACTATTGTTTGTGGTACGAAGAAACGTCTTTGGGCATGTGTAAAATAGCAGATCCTTGACATCCACATGCAGGCATGAGCCTTCGAATATAAGGAGAGTATCTACTTGCGAATAACATCTACCACCATGGATCCTTGTCCTATTGCACCATAACATTGCCATTCTAACTGGATTAATGGAATAAAAAACGAAAAGCCATTTTTAGTAACGGGTAAATATAATTTACATGGGAGTAACATAATCTTGGTCAACAAAATAAATTATAAAGAGAACAGAGAAACGAAATGTTCCTCAAGGTAGCCAAAGCTTCATGTGCTTAAAGTTGTCACTAGCCATGCCACCATAATAGCTGCTCATCCATGTATATTGTTCCACCTACGGTCATTGTTCATGAATGTGGGCTATCATCGTCATCAATGTGTTCATTTGCTTCTGCATGTCTTTCCAGATAGAAGAAACACGTGATAGGAAAAACAATGTCAAAAATTATTTCTAAATCATTTCTAAAAATCGTTTCTAAATATTACAAAATCATTTCTAAATGATAGGAGGAGTTCGCATAATCCATCCTTTTTTTTAGGATTTAATAGAGTAGATCTCCCACGTAGTTTTCAACGTTGATCTTTCTAAATATTGCAACTATCAAGGACACATTGTGGTCGTAAGGTTGAACCTCTCCATTCATGTAGTTGTTCGTCTAGCATGCAATTACGACGTTTTTGAAGGAGGACAATCATCATAGTAGAAAACAATGAGCAATTTTTTTAAGGAAGTTATAATACATTGCATAAAAACACGTTCGCCATTAGAAGACGTAAAATAAGATTAAAGCATAACTAAAGATAGTGAAAATATAATCAGAGTCTATGGTAATCCAAACATAGTTGGCATCAATGACGGATCAGAGAAGTGACTATGTGTCTTCCCTCATCACACTACCCTACCCATCATGTAGAAACACCCCTGCTCATATGTAATCGTAAAAAAACTGAACATCTTCCTCGTTGTCATCATTATTGAAAGAATCTCATTGACATCGACAATACCCATCACCTTGCTACATGCTATGATATCTTACATAAATTTGCTCTAGACCTGGTCCGCACCCTTAATCTGGCAGATGAAATTATTGATAATACATCACTACACGACCACCATTACATGATCTTGGAAGCTATAATATGGTCACTCACTTATTTGTTTGAAGTGTGATTTCATTATCCCAATGATGCATTCAAAGTAATAGTGGAGTTGCGAGTGCCAATGGTTGAATAAATCCTCCATTCATGTGTACACTCCACCACTCCTTTCCCTTAATTGTGGTAGGTGCATCATGACACCATGGTAAGGAGCTATTGTTTCTGTGTTTATGTAGTCATAATCCACTAGAAACTTGTGGCCTGAGGCACAGTGAATCTGCCCTCATCCTGGGACCACCTCAACATCTTCATGTCACCCATAAATCCTTCCCACCTGGCCACCACGTACAAGAATATGTGTTGAAAGTCAATGCAAGAAATGGCATTCTATGTAGAGTCTTGTGCCTACTTTTGAATTATTTTGCAAAGTTAGCAGGCACATTATGTTAGACATGTGAGCCCTTGGAGAACCATTTGTGTAGTAAATGTTATTTTAATAATTTTATATCAATAGAAGTTATTGATTTTCACTTCATGTCAACGATTAATAAATGTATGCACTTATAAAGGTCACTTAGTAAAAATAGGGTTATGTACCATGGCCATCTTGATAATCATATAGTTTTTGATTCAATGATTGGATCATAGAGGCCGATGCTGAGATGATATCTAAATAACTAGATTGAGGATTCATCTAATACCGTCAAATTATTGTCAAGAGAGGATATCCAACCTGAGAAGGAGATGGAAATCCTTACTCTTAAGGCTAACATCTGACTGACCTCTTAATGTAGGTCCTCTACATAAGAATAGAGATTCGAAGGTGTCGGATGTGTTAAGTCAAAGAGTTGACTTAGCGAGATCGAGAAAGCTAAGACCTATGTCGTATGATGCCATGATGTAGGAACATACCCTCTGTTACTATATTTATAAGTATGTACATTAGCCATACCATTAAGTTGATGACCTAATCAACATCTATACACTAGCAAGATAGTATGCATATAAGGGCATATGAGTAATATGATTTCTCAAAGGGATCATATAGGTTCATTACCGAACTGGACGACATGGGCTCACTCATGTGATATTGGGACAAATGAATTCCATGGATAGTCGTCTCGCTTTGGAAGCAAGAAATGATCCGTGGGTATCGTATATGCTTTTCGAAAGCATATGAACAATGCCGACTCCCATCATCGAATGAGAAACGTAATGATAAAACCCTAAATGAGACAGTCAAAAGTGAGATCAAATTTTGGGTTTAATCAAGTCTTCTAGTATGTAGGACGTACGAGTATGAGGAATATTCAAGAGTGATGTGATCTGAAAAACTTAGAGGCAAATTCCTTAGTAACGTGGCTAGAAAAAAAATTCTTCAAATAAGCCACCAATATTTTTTTTCCTGTGTATAGTGTGAAGATATCGCATACAATGTATGCGCTATAGAATAGCGCAACTATTCTATGCATTTTCTATCGGTAGCGCAGCCAATCCATGCGATATGCCCTTAACGAAAAATAAATTACAGAGAGCAAACGAAGGGTTGACCCTTCGTTTTCTCTCTATCTTCGTTTTCTTTCTGTCCGTGCGAGCATCTCCGCCCAGACTCCTCTCGCTGCCTGCCAGCGTCCCCGGCTCCGCAGAGCATCGTCTTCGCCACCGCGGCTGCCACAGGCATCCCCGCACCTCTGCCTAGCATCCTCTCCGTAGCTGCTGTCGCTGCCTCCCCGCGACCTCCGCCCAGCTTCATCTCCGGCGCCGCTGCCGAAGCTCTTCCCCTCTGCCGCTGCCGCCACTGCCTTGCAAGAGTAATGGTTTTTACATTATTTAGTTAGGGTTATTTATCTATTATGCTTAATCATTTTGTAGTTGGACATTGTGATTTTTTATGACCTAAGACCATGTGAATATAATTTATAAGAGGTCAATGGATTCCATATTTTACGTGTTTGAGTTGAAGAGTCATAATGAGGACTCTTGTTCTACTGTCAAGCGAAGTCTGCGATTGAGAAAATCCATGTCGTATGAAGAGTTATTGGATTTGGTTTGTAAGAAGTTTTCATTGGATAGGAGCACTTGCAACGTGAAGATATCGCAGCGCATTTGAAATGGTTCAGTGATGACATCCATTACAGATGATGATGATGTAGACAATGTTTTCCTTTACGCTGAGACTTAAGCAATGTCGTCTCCCATAGAGATGGTAGTAGAAGCATCTTTGATTGAATTCGGAACCGAGCAGCGCAACTTTGAACATCACAGTGCGTCAACATTTGCAGATCTATCTAAAGACGAGGCACCTATTGTGGCACACAATGATGAGAGAACATTTATTGGCGAGTCTTTGATGAGGGAAGTGGATCGCGTTCTGAATGACTGTCCTCTAGAGGTCACTGATGATGAGATAGAGAATGAAACCGATAAAGCTGAAGATGTCGGGCAGGATGTAACAAATGATTCCCAAATTGTCTCTTCAATACCCTTCTTCAATGTTTTAGGCGGTGACAGCCTCGCAAATTTCGAAGATAATTTTCGAAAGGAAAGTGCCATTGACAGCATTACTGATGAACTATGAAAGGATCGCACTTTCAAAATGAAAGATGACCTTGTTTTTTGTGTGAAAAGGTACCACATTTTCTCCCATTACAACTTCACTATTAAGGAATCCACCACATTGGTTTGGTCCATCTCGTGCACGATGGATTCCAATGGATGCAAGTGGTTTTTACGTGGTCATTACCGTAGATTTGATGGGATGTGGGTAATATCCAAGCTTGGCGATCCACATTCATGTATCAATCCATCCATAAGTCAAGATCATCCCCAACTTGACTGCAATTTCATGGCACGAGAAGTTCTTGACTTTGTGAAGGATAGCCCAATTGTTTTAGTTTCAACTCTGAGGACCCATATCTACAAGGTGTACAAGTACTTGATTACAAAGAAAAGGGTGTGGGATGCGAGACGAAAGGCGATTGCAATCATTTATGATGAATGGAAGAAATCCTATGCGGAAATGCCACATCTCTTACATGCTTTGAAGGTTGTCATTTCAGGGACAGAAATAGCTATTACGCATACAGTCCATCCTGATCCAAGGAAGCCACATTGTCGTAGATTTCAGCAATGTTTTTGGGCGTTTGGTCCATTTATTGAAGCGATCAAGTAGTGCAGGCCACTGATCAGCATAGACGGTACACACGTGTACGGAAAATATACACAAAAATTACTGATTGCATGTGGGATTGATGGTGATAACCATATTGTCCCCCTTGCCTTTGCCATTGTGGACAAGGAATCTGCGCCAACTTGGAAGTGGTTTCTTTCTCTATTGCGTATCAAGGTTATTGGGATGCGTCCAGGTCCCATTTGCATTATTTCAGATCGCCATCCAGGTATAAAGTCTACAATGAATGATGTTGATGTTGACTTACTGCCACCATTTGCCCATTGGCGTTTTTGTTCGCGACATGTGGCTAGCAATTTCAACACTGTTTTTAAGAACGGTTCCATGAAAAATATTGTGACTGCAGCTGCCTTATAGACATCCTCTAAGAAATTTGCATACTTCATGAGAAAATTGAGAGAATGGAATAGAGACGCAAGTAGATGGTTTGAAAGTCATGATTGTCCAAAAGAACAGTGGACTTTGGCTTACGATGGTGGTTTTAGATTTGGTCAATCAACCACCAATCTCAGTGAGAGTTACAATGTTGTACTGAAGGACGCGCGATGTTTGCCCATTTCAGCACTTATTGAAAAAACATTCTACAATTGCATTTTGTATTTCAATAAACGCAGAGAAGAAGCTGCCACCGCCATTGCTAATGGGAAGAAATACACCGCATGGGCTGCTGCAAAACTACAAGCATGGAGTTCTTTTGCAAATGGGCACAATGTCACAGAAATACAATGTGCTCCTGATTTACTCTTTCAGGTTGTTACAGGTGCTAGGCGTACACAGTACGGCATGAGAGGCCGCAAAAAATATGCGGTTTTGATAAGCAAAGGCACATGCACATGCCAGAAATGGCAAACCTATCAGATTCCTTGTTCGCATGCAATGGCTGTTATGTCGCAAAGACGTTCTGCAGTGGACTCTTACATAGGTGAGTGGTACACTTGGGAGCACCAGTTAAAGGTGTACCAAGGAAAAAATTTTCCCTTGGGCGATAGGGATACATGGGTGCCTATGTCGTATCCTGAATTGAGACCCGACAAGAAGTTAAAGCGGAGTAAAGGGAGACCTAAGTCCATGAGAATCCATAATCAGATGGATATTAGAGTAGCAATGCAAAAAAATACATGTGGTTTATGTGGGACTTTGGGACATAGCAAGCACACGTGTCTAAAGAAAAATTCAGGAGCGTCTTCATCAACTACAGGACGTACAACATATCGAAACAAAAATAGATGTGGAACATGTGGTCAGGAAGGGCATAATAATAGAAAATGTAACGGCCATAGTAAGTTTTATATGTAATTCTTAAAACAATTGTTATGTTTAATGCTTCTTCTATTTGTGATATCTTTTCTTGTTTACATTGTAGCATATTTGTGATATCTTTGTGTGTTGTATATGGATCCAGGCCCGATTGACGCTTCTGTACCGACACTACGGCACCGACATCGCTCACGCCGAGTTTGGGAGGGCGATGTAAGTTACGAATTTCTATTTATTTCAAAGATAGTTATTATGTTCGTTTCACCTCATATCTAATTACTATGCAGGTTTCATCATGTCTACGTTGTCGGTGAACGGAGAAGCAAGTACGACATATACCACTGGATGAGCGGATCCGCCCATTTATTGTGCAGGCAGGTTTTTGAGGAGTTACTGAGTTGGAGTTCATAGCCCTGTACTGGCATCTTATTACTGCCTTGGTGGAGCGATGGAGGCCGGAAACACATACATTTCATATGGCCAATGGAGAGATGTCGATTACTCTTCAGGATGTAGCTGTGTTGATGGGATTGAGAGTAGATGGCATGGCGGTGACCGGTGCCACATAGACTATAGGGAAATGAGCTGATGTTTGCGAATAGTTACTTGGTGTTCGCCCATTGGAGAACGAGATCCAAGGCTCGAGGGTGCTAGCAAGTTGGTTGTATCAGTCATTTGCAGATGTGCCTGACCATGCAGATGAGGTGACATTGATACGCCATGCCAGGGGTACATCCTGCAGCTCCTTGGAGGTGTCTTATTCACGGACAAGACCGGATCGTTGATATCGATTATAACATTACCGCTTTTATCCGATCTTGATGTTACTGGTGCTTTCAGCTAAGGATCTGCCACATTGGCTTATTTGTACAGGCATCTTTGTTACGCTACAGACATGGGAACTGAGGAGATACGAGGTTCTGTTATCCTTTTATAGCTTTGGGCGTGGGAGCACTTTCCCTATATAGCCCCTGTCATTAGATTGAGGCCCCAATGGCACGGGCGACCATTAGGTGTTCGGTGGAGGGCGGACTTTGAGAATAGACGGCAACCAACACACGTTGTTCGCCCATATCGTGATGCATTTGATATGCAATCGCCAGAGAAGATATAATTTTTTTGGAAAATTAATTGTTTTCAATTATCCATGGGGTAATGTAATTCTGGTATGTGCAGGTTTTGTGGATGCCTTATGGGAGCGATATCTTGGAAGGGTTTCCACATTACTGCCTCGATGGTCAGCATGTTTGGACGTTACGTGTACCTCTTATTTACTTCCACGTGGTCGAATACTACTTTCCCGACCGTGTCGTACACCAATTCGGTGGATGCCAGAGTATTCCAGCTCCCTGCGATACTGATGAGGAGTTACATGCGATCGATCTGCGGGGTAAGGTGGATGTAGATTGGAGAGAGAAGCATGTTGACCACATCAATGCTTGGATATCTCGACACGATAGAGTTCTCCAAATAGACCAATCAATTGGGGTTAGCACAACTATGGATTACATGGGTTGGTTTCTCCACATCACCAGAAGATACGTGGGGAGATTAGGTGCAATCCTAGCCTACAATGTAAGTATACATAATCCAAATATATTTCGCTTACTTGTTATTATGTAAATTCACTTTTATTTCAAATTTTCAGATGCAAAGATGGGATCTTGTTATGAATTTAGGAGGAAGAGATCCATCCCACTACCAGTATAGAGACATAGCACAAGAGACCAAGTCTGAGATGGAGCGTTCATTAGCAACTCAATTTATAGATGCTATGATCTTGAACGAGGAGTACACAGAGTAAGAGGACATCCAAGATAGAAGAAGAGGACGTGGAAGAGGAAGAGGTCGGGCTAGGGCACAACAACATGCTCATGGACGAGGTTGGGCTAGGGCACAACAACAACAACAAGATTTTGCACATGGCGACAACTTGGAGGATGGACACCAGGATATGGATGATGTTCCTGACTTTGTTTTAGGGACACAGTTTGTCACACCGACTGTTGAACCTCGAACCAGCGAGATGTCAACTCCACAAGCTCATGCAAGGAACATTAGAGGTAAGAAGCTCAACATGTGTATGCTGCATTGACACCGCCACCTGTGCCCACCTTCGAATAGGAAGAAGGCATTGGAAGTTCTCAACAACATGATCTTGATCTCAGATTTTTAAGGACTGCATACCAAAGGAGGAGCAAGAGATAGATATGTAATGTAAACAAAATTTGACAATGTAGTATTACTTTTTTGTATTGTACCCCTCATGTACTCATTTTGGATGCAATGAAGACTATTTATGGACGTCTATTCAAATAATCCTCAAATTTTGTACATATCTTATGGATGAAGAAGTATAGTGATTACAATTCTCAGTGTTGTGGTTATGTTCTGTCCAAGCTTCTGCCTCCCTTTATTTTTTTTGGCCACATAGCAGACTATAATGCAGCTATTCTATGCGCTATGGTTGCCTCCCTTTATTTGTTTTGGCCGAGTAGCAGACTATAACGCAGCTATTCTCTGCGCTATAGGTAGAACACGCACAGAAAGTCTGCGTTAACGTAAATCACATAGAATAAATGCGTCTTAATATAGCGCACAGAAAGTCTGCGATATGCGTACACTATTTGAAGAAAAAAATTTTCAGCTTAGTTGGAAAATATTGTTTTCCAACTACGTCTCTTAGGATTTTTTCTCGAAAATCTTATATACCATGACGCATCAATTTTGAGGGAGTGAAGAAATAGGTTTGGATTTTAGTGACTCCTCTCAGTTTTAAATATCCAACCATGGTCCAATTGTTAGACACTGATCTGAATATGATTCAGATGCAATGAGGAGATTATATTATTCCTGTCATGATCAGACACCTTTGAGTGGTATTCTAGATGTAGATGTGAGACAGGATCTCACTATCCAAGTCACTATATATGGTTTATACAATCACCCTGACCTTGTCTCCAAGTATATTAGGAGAATGCACACGGTTCTTGAAAGAGTTAAAGAATTGTTCCATGGACAATAATATCTAATCATTTGATAATTAGATAATTAAATGGGATCTAATTATCATAACTAAAATATGGATAGAGATATTCGGGATACCAAAAATGTATTTAATTATTATGGATAGTATAAATGTGGATAACACTATCCATAACAATTATGGATAATTTTGATATGATCGAATCCTAGAGAGAGACAATAGTGAATGGGACTCACAAATTACAAGTTAATGTGAATTGGATTCGCATTACATAATTTAATCTAAATATGATTTATATTAAATATAGGATGGAAATGATTATTTATTATTTATTAATGGTATTGTTGCAATTATCATAAAAATAAATATTTTGTGATAAATGCAACATATTCAAATATTCAATTAAGATTTATATAAAAAAGAAAATAGACCGCCCTTTCTTAATGTGGACGTCCATGGTGATTTATCGCCATGGTGGACGTCCTCCTAAAGTTAAATACCGGATTGGTTGTCTTTTTAATTATTCAATATCATTGTTCAAATTATTCTTTTATACTTTTTTTAAGAAACGCAAATGATTTCGGCAACACAACAGCAATGCGACGACTGAGAGGGTCTCTAGGTCAATATGGTGGATGACCACAATATTTAGAGAGAGAGATAGGAAGTATATGATAAGAGAAAGAGATTTGTTGCTCTTCTGATTGTTGTTAAAGAAAGTGCTAGGTCTATCCTTTCTTTTATAACACATTGGATGTTCATGAATCTCAATCAATGTGCACACATAATCACTGGTGTAGATTATTTTGTGCTTTCAAACAATGGCCAAGATTTTATTGCATAAATTAGCAATAATTAAATAATCAATTTAAAAAAGTTAAATATATCTAATATTTAACGATATATTTTAATTTTAATTAGGTCAATCAACATATGGAATGAATGGAAGGAGAGCAAGCCTCCTTCCTTCCATAGAGTGGACAATCACATTGGAATATGACTCAATATGGCCATCCATCCTCCATTTATGGAAGGTGGCTCTCATTCCAATTTTGTGAGATCTCTTATCTCAACAAAATATTCCACATGTGCAACAATTTTTTCATAATTACTCACCAAAATAATTGAAAATTATTTTATGATAATTTCAATTAGTCCATTGATAATTTTGAATCATATTCAAACATCCAATATAATATGTAAATTTCATTTGCAATTAACTGTTAAATATGAATCCAATTCACGTCAACATTTAACTCGTAAATAATATTTACGACTAAATCTCTCCAATGTATTATAAATCCCATTTATAATATTTATGATCATTAAGGATAGGGATATCCACAAAAACCATATCCATGATTATTGAATCATATTTAATTATCTTAGAGGAAACTTTTCATGTTTCGGAATAATATGAATCATATTCACATATTTTGATAATTTAAAATATTTAATTATCCATTTCCTAATGCTCGGATATAATTATAAACAAATGAATTATTCTTGAAATCTTTCAAGAACAATGTGCTTTCTATGCAAATACATGGAAATAAGGATAAGGCGATTGTACATTCCATGTATAGTGACTTAGATATTGAGATCATATCTCAAATCCAGATCTCAGGAACTCTCAATGACATTTGTTTGAATCAAAACTACAAATCTAATATTCTCGTTGCATCTGAATCACATTATGATCAATGTCCAAGATTTCAACTAAGATTGGATTATTAATCGACTGAGAGGTGTCACAAAAATCCAAACTTATTTCATCACTCCCATGAAATGGAAGCGTCATGGTTATACCATCATTTTCGATCACATCACCCTCAAGTATTCCTAATACCTGCACATCCTTCATACTGGAATACTTATAAGAAACTTGAAGTTATAGATCATATTTGGACTTATCTTCTTCATGGTTTTATCATTAAGCTTATTATTCGGTCATTTGGAGTTGTTATAGATCATATGGTTTCCAAAAGCATATATCATACCTAGAAGTTCTTGTCATGCTTCAAAAAAGATGACCATGCATGGAATTTGATCGGTATCAATAACTCATGAGCGAGACCATGTCTTCCGGTTCAGTAGTAAACATGTATGATCCATTTAAGAGATCTTATTACTCATATGCCTTAATATGCATACCAGATTGTTGGTGTATAGACTTTGATTAGGTCACCAACCTAATGGTCTACCTAATGTATAGACTTAGACATAGAGTAATATATTTATCTCTAGCCAGAAGATGTGTGCCTGTATCGTGATAGCATATGACATGGGTGGTTATCCCGATCTCATCTGGTCAACTCTTTGACCTAACTTTTCTGAATCTCTGGATATCTATTCGTATGCAGAGGACCTACATCTAGAGGCCGGTTAGATACCAGCCTTTAGAAAAGGATTACCATCTCCTTTCTCAAGTTGGAGATCAACTCTTAACAATCATTTGATGGTGCTTGATGCGTCCTCAATCTATATCTTTAGATATCATCCAAGCACCAGCCTCTATGATTCATCCATTGAATCAACAGTTGTATGATTATTAAGATGGCCATGGTACATAAACCTATTATACTAAGGGACCTTATAAGTGCATTCAATCATTTAATCTGAAATAAGGAGTGAAATAAGTTAATAACCTTTGTCAATATATCGTTGATTATAATAACATTTATTGTAGAAATGGTTCACCCCGGTCTTACATGGCTAACAATCTCTCACTAGTCCTCATAATCATTTAGGTACACTCTTTAAACCCATGCTCATTACATGTTGGTCGAAATCCTTATGGGGTAAATGTTTGGAAAGGGATTATAAACATTGTCGGAGAGCCAACGTTTAAAATGATGATGTCGCCATGCTCTTGAATCTCCCGAATGATGTGGTATTTCCATTCCATGCGTTTTCTATTTTGATGCCACCTAGTTTCCTTCACCTAAGCTATGGCTCCCATGTTATCACAAAGCAGTAGGATGAGAGTATTAAAGGAAACTAAATCAAGCTCGAAGATGATCTTGTATAACCACACCGCCTTCTTTTGAGCATCCGATGCGGCAATATATTCAACTTATGTTGTTGAATCAGTCCTAATGTCTTGCTTCTTAAGCTCCAACACCACTATTCAATAAGAACAAAACCCCTAAAGTAGATTTAGGTCATCTATATGAGAATAGAAGTCTGAATCTGTGTATCCAAAGACTTGGAGATCACCATCTCCATAGACCAAGATGTTATCTGACGTCCGTCATATATACTTAAATATGTTCTTCATTACATTCCAATGTTATTCTCCATAGCAGGATAGGTAACATCTTACCACTCCCAATTCATGGCAGATATCTAGTCTTGTGCACATCATGGCATACATTAGGCTTTCCACAGCTGCTGTATAGGCACATCTAGTCATGGCTTTCTTATCATCGACATTTTGAGGAGCCATCCCATTAGATAGGTAGATACCATGTCTTAGTGGAAGGAAGCCTTTCTTGGAATTCACCATATGAAAATTTTCCAAGATTTTCTTAATGTACCCTATTTTTGACAATCCCAAAATCCTCTTTTCTTTGTTTTTGGATAGCTTCACACCTAATATATAAATGCTTCTCCAAGATCTTTCATATCGAAGGTATATGAAAACCAAATCTTAATACTAGTCACCATCCCTGTATCATTCCTAATAAGGATGTCATCTATATAAAGCATGATGAAGACAATGGTGCTCCCACTAAGCTTCTTGTAAATACATGGTTCATAAAGATTATGAGCAAAATCATAACTCTTTATGATTTTGTCAACTCTGATCTTCCACTGATGATAAGCTTGTAAGCCCGTAAATGGATTTCAATAGCTTGCATAATTGGCCTTACTCAGTTATGAAGAACTGGTGCTACTCCATATAGATATCTTCCTGGATGTATCCATTAAGAAATGTTATCTTGACATCCATCTACTAGATCTCATTATCAATATATACAGCTATAACTAATAGTGCCCAGATGGATTTAAGCATAGACAAAGGAGAGAATGTCTCATCATAGTCGATGCCTTCTCTTAGTGTGTAGACCATGGCTACCAGTAGTGCCTTGAATGTCTCTGCCTTCCCATCAGGTCCTTGCTTTCTCTTGAAGATCAATTTACACCCAATGAGTTTTACCCCACTAGGTGGATCCTCTAGGGTCCATAAACTATTCTTATACAAGGAGTCTATTTCAGACTTCATTGCTAACATCCATCTATCTGTGTCATGATCTATGAGTGCTTCATTAAATGAAGTTGGATAATTGGCAGTTTCACCTGACACATGGAATCCATACCTTTCAGGTGGTACAACCACCCTCGAACTCATATGAAGAGGTACGAGTATTTCATCTTCATTTACACCTTTAGTTTTCTAGTTCAGGATGGTCAATATCCTCGGGGGACTCAATGAGTTCCTTTACTTCATTTTTATCTTGACTTTTAAGGAAGTCATCCTCCAGAAATTTCATATATCTAGAGACGAAAACCTTTTGAGTCTTAGGGTCCTAAATTTGGTATCCAACACATTCTTTTACATAACCAATGAATTAGCACTCTTGAGTGTGTGACTCTAGCTTACTTGCATCCATGCTCTTCGCATGAACAAACCAACCCCAAATCCTCAAGTGTCTAAAATGGGCTTAGTTCCAAACCAAAACTCATGAGGGGTTTTGGGTACAGATTTGTTAGGAATCTTGTTAAGAATATATATTCCAGTCTCCACTACATATCCCTAGAATCTAAGAGGTAAATGTTCTTTGCTCATTGATAAATCGTGAATTACCCTTCACTTATTACATGAATTAACTTTAATGTTCGTTGGAATTGAACAATCACAAATTAATCAGAAAGACAACTTAATTAATATTTAATCAAAATGAGTGGTCGGATTTATTTTTTAACTTGGGCAAGCTCCGGGTTGAACTCGGGTTGGCCACTTTCTTCTTAGGTTAATTATTAGATGGTTAGGAACTAGGTTTTCAAAGAAAGATTCTTTTATTTTTTATGCAATTAATGATGAAAATGAAATTTTAGCTAAGTTTAGGGGTTAAAATGAAAATTTCAATCAAATGATATCCAAAAGTACTAAAATTCATCCATAATGTTAAAAATAATGAATCTAATCTATTGTGATTTTTAGAATTTTTGGATGCATACAAGATCGCTCTTAGAAATTTCATTAATTAAATAAAAATATCAATAAGAAATGACAAAAGAGGTCAAATCAAAAAGTAGTCAATAAGAAAGTTGTTCGTCTTGAGAAGATCTCCAACTTTCGTTAAGGAATCAAAAATCAAAAGAGAACATGTGTATAACAGGTACTTTTGGCGGTACTCTATATATATATAAAAATTATCGTATTTTTGTATTTTGCAATTTTTTTGGCATTATCTAAATAAGATAAAAAATTAAAATAAAATCACCTAAAATAGAAAATAAATATTTACTCATTAATTTATTTTTTAAGATTTTTAACAACTACAAAAATGGGGAATTATATACAGACTCTTTATACAAGCTCATGTAATTTATTTTCTTTAATTTTTGATTCAATTTTAATAAAATTTTGTGCATAATTTATAACAACATAAATCAAAGAACATAAATAAAAAGTAACTAAATCAAAAATATTTATTTTTGTACAAAAAAAAATAGGGTCAATAGGTCAATAAAGACAATATACAATGAGGCTCGAAAACCCATGTTTCACATATGAACTCAACTTCTTTTGAATTTGATCTTGTTTTGTATATTATTGAATGTATATTAATTCAAAAGTGTATAGAGGTTCATAGGATATTTATGATAGAGATATTCACATTTACAACTTTTAGTCTCAAAACTAGGGTTTGGGTTTTATTGGGCAAATATAGAAGTTAGTATTTTTTGCTCTTTTTACATTGTTAATGTTAGTAATATGTACACAATAAATTTGATGTCATTTGATTTGGGGTTAGCAAAAAAAATTAAAAAAAAATAGGAAGATACATTATTATACATGTAATGTACAAGGTTTTTGGCTTCTTTACTTAATGCAATTATGCATGCTAAACCTTCAATCTTATTTACATATGAAAGAATGATAAAAATACAATAAAGATGAATAAATGCAATGAATTTCTTGAGAATAGAGCTTTATTGTCATCTTTTAGAGTGACTAATACTCATCATTAAATGGACCTTGTCCATGAAGGTCTAGTTGCATCTTTCAGCAACTCCCTTTCGTTGGGGAGTTCCGGGTGGAGTGAGATAGGATACTATTCCTCTCTGTTTGATGTATTCCTTAAGTTCATCTGAGAGGTCCTAGGCACCTCGGTCAGATCTGATTCATGTATTCTTCCTATCAATTTGGTTTTCAACAAAAGCCGAGAATTCCTCGATCTTTTCAAAGGTATCAAATTTATGACATAATAAGAAGATAAACTCATATCACGAATGGTCATCAATAAACGTCAAATAATTTCAATATCCATTTCGAGTCACGAACCTGAAGGGACGACATACATTAGCATGTATTAGCTCAAACATACCCTTGCATCGTGTAACATTGTTATGTATGGTGCTCTAGTCATTTTACCTCTAATGCAATGATCACATGTGTGTAAAGCTCGGACCTATAGAAAATCTAAGGGTCCATACTTTATCAATATAACAATCCTATCAATAGATAAATGACCAAAATTTTGATGCCAAATCATGTTCAAATGATTTCTATCCTCTTTGATTCTTTTAAGATTTTCATTATTGGGCATTATATTCATGAGAGATTCATTAATGCACAATTCATAGAATCCAGCAAAAGTTAGAATACCATCTACAATATATTTCATAATGATTTATGACAAGTCTCTCACAGAATAAGAATTAATACCCTTTTCTAACTAACTTAATACATATATAAGGTTCCTTATAACATCTGGAACATAAAGACATTCTTTAAGAACAAGGACTCTCCCACTAGATAATGATAATTTACATCTCCCGACGGCGACTGCTGCAATAGTTGCATCGGAACCCATCTTGATGACTATTTCCTCTGCATCACGATTTTTGGTATCCTGAAATAGATAGAACAGACGTCATGTTGGACATGTGAGCCCACGATGAGCCACTATGAGATAAATGTTATTGCAATTTACTCTTGAATCTGAAATTTAGACTAACTAATTAACATAATTGGTCCCTTAGTACAATTAAGTTAATGTACCATGTCTCTCTTAATAATTGTACAATTTTGATTCAATGGTTGAATTATTAATGTTTGCAAATGATATGTAAATAGTTAGATTGAGGACTCATTAAGCATCGTCAAATGATTGTTCAGAAAGGATCTCCATCCTAAGAAGGAGATGGCAATCCTTCTCTAAAGGTTGATATCTGAACGATCTCTTGACGCAGGTCCTCTACATGGGAATAGAGATTCATAGGTGTTAGATAAGCTAGGTCAAAGAGTTGACTTAACAAGATTGAGATAACCAAGACCTATGTTGTATACTGTCGTGATATAGGCACGCATCCTCTGACCGGAGAGAGATATGTTACTATATTTACGAGTATGTACATTTGGTAGAGTGATAGGTTGATGGCATATTAAGGTCTATACACTGGCCAACCGATGTTAATACAAGGACATATGGGTAATACTATCTCTAAAAGGGCTTATGCAGGTTCAATAGTTAATTCGGAAGACTTGAGCTCGCTCATGAGATATCATGATCAAATTCTATGCACGATCATCTAGCTTTGGTTGCTTGACTAAATTTGTAGGTATGATATATGATTTTGGAAAGTATATGATCAATACCTAGGAATGATATATGCTTTAGAAAAGCACATGATCGATGCCAACTCCAAATGATCAAATGAGAAACTTAATGATAAAGCCCCGAAGGAGACAATTCAAATGTGATCTAAAACATCTAATTTATTCTAAGTCTTCCTGTATGCAGGATGTTCGTGTATTAGGAATAGTCGTGGGTGACGTTATTGTAAACGAGTGTATAACCATGACACTTCCATTTTAAGGGAGTGATGAAACAAGTTTGGATTTTAGTGACTCCTCTTAGTAGTTAAGCAAATTAATCTTAGTCCAAATGTGGGGCATTGATCTGAATGTGATTTAGCTATGATAAGAAGATAAGATTTATAGTTTGGTTTCTTTAAACATATATTAAGGGTCTCCGAGATCTAGATTTGAGATATGATCTCAATATCCAAGTCACTATAAACGGAATGTACAATTGCCATGTCCTTATCTTAAGTATGTGCAGAGAAAGTGCATTATTCTTGAAGAAGTTCAAGACTAATTCTATTATTTATAATGTATTTGAGAATTAACAAAAATTCGTAATTAAATGTTATTTAATTATTATAAGAAACCTGGATATGATTCATATTATTTGGGCACATGAGAATAATCATCTAAGATGATTAAATATGTTTTAATTATCAAGGAAAAGATTAATGTGGATATTATTATCCATAATAATAATTAATATTATAAATGTATATATGTTAGAAATATTTATTTACAACTAGTATTTACGAGTTAAATGTTGATGAGAATTAGATTTACACTGGACAATTAATTGTAAATTCAATTTATATTTTATTTTGGACGTGTCAATATGATTCGAAATTAATCAAGAGCATGATTGAAATTATCACAAAATAATTTGCAATATCTTTTTGTGACTAATTTTGTAATAGATGTTGTTGCACATGTGGAATTTTAGAGAGATATGAGATCTCACCAATTAGGAAAAGAAGAGCCACCTTCCCCTTTTGTAGGGTGGACGACTATGGAGTCCTACTCCTTGTATGGCCGTCCATTCTACTAAGGGAAGGAGGTTTGTACTCTTTTTTTTATTTCCATATTAGATCGATTTCAATTAAATTGAATGTGTTTTAAATTATTTGTAACAAATTTAAGTTATTTTAAGTTGATTAGTTGTTGTTTATTTATGCAACAAAATCATGATCATAATTGAAAGCACAAAATAAAAGATCCTTGATTATTAGTGCAAATGGATTAAGATCCATGGATATCCAATTTAGTCTAAAAGGTGGGGTAGCCCTATCCTTCTTTACATACAACAACTACATGAATTTCAAGAGCAATAACTTGCTCTCTTTGTCTCCCTCTCTCTCCATATTTGCATATACGCCCACTCTCTCTCTTAACATTGTGGTCATCAACATTTCATATCGACTGCTCATGGATCTCCTCCATATTTGGTGCTTATTTCTTGTAAACAAAGCATCATATTTGGTGAGACAAAATAAGGATATTCCTAGCTCAGGTCATCAACTTTGGGTACGGGAAACATGCATCTCATCCATACACCTGCAAGTCCGATCTTCGTTGGATCGGACTTGAGACAGGAGTTCTCTTACTTTAGAGACTAGGGATCGCAAACACACTTCAAAAGGTATTACGATAACTTGTTTGTTGTTATGACTAAACAATTTGAGAAGTGTTCCTGAATCATGTAGATTCATCTATTTAAATATTTTAATTCCCGCTGCCCGATGCAAGTAGTATGACTAGTTGCCCTAGGTCGTATGTCATGTTATCTACATGCTTTCATTATGTGCTAAGGCCTAAACCCTAGCCCTTCATGTGGTATCATAGTGTTGGTACATCCTTTCAGATTTTTATTTAGATGGAATAAATGTGTCGTCGTTGTTGCAACCAAAATAATCCCGCAACAAAAAAATTATTTTTTTCTTCTCGGGCCAATAATTATAAAAAATATAGCAAGAGAATTTTTCACTATCTAATTAACCTGTATAGCAACAGGATCGAACTTAGGGAGGCTACAATTATTGAGGGTTAGTCTAATAAAAAACAATTAAAAGGAAAAGGGAGTCTCAAATGCTAACTATCTTGGTTTTTGTGAATTTTTTTCTTTTTCTTTTTTTATTATATTTATCTATTTTTTATTTCTGATTTTTTATTTTAGTGATTTTAATTTTTCAATTTTTTAAATTTTCCAAAATATAAATTTCAAAAGAAATTCATACACAAAATAAATGCAATTTGTTTTGGATTTTTCAAATATGATAAAAAATGTCTAGAATAGACAAATAAAAATATTTTGTGTTTTTATATTTTTTTACTGTTTTTGTAATTGTTCAACGATTTTTAGATTTTTTTAGGATTTTCAAAATGAATAAAAACTGTGGAAAATGCAAATAGTGAGCAAATACGATTATTTTTCATTTTAAAAATACCGAATAAAAATTACAAATTTTTTTAAAAAAAAACTACAGGAACATATCTACAAAAAAGAAGTGAAATCACAACTTTTAGATTTTTCTTCAATTTTATATGATTTTTCAACATATTTAGTATTTTGTAGGTTTTTTTAGTTTTATAAATAATTAATGAGTGAAAATTGGATAAATAATAAAAGATACAAAAATAAAACTATTATATTTTAAAAAATATTGCCTAGTATTTAATATTTTATGGTTTTTCAATTGTCAAACAGTAAAAAAATGTGATGCTTTTGATTTCGTAATAATAACAAATAAAAATAAAATGCACAACAAGAATATAACATGAATTTTCGAGATTTTATTTAGCAATAAAAATATTTACTTTAATAAGAAGAACTTGCAAAATAATTGTATGGATAACATGACTAAAACACAAATTGTTATTCTTATTAAATTAAATTGTAACAAAAAATAAAAGCAAGATGAAATGCAAATTACCTAGATAAGTGAGTGTACTTCATGTAACTGGTTGGAGTAGAGACTAATTTGCAATTTTGAAAACTTCGGAGGGCATCTTTGATATTCAACCAAAAAAGTTAGAGATTTAGGGATTCTCCCATTTGTTCTTGATCCACGCAAGAGGGTAAAGGAGGCAGGGTCACCACCCTCTTCTCCTCGAGGTCGGAGTGGCGGCGCGGGTCGACGACGGCTCGTGGAGGCGTCGGTTGAAGGCTGAAGGATGGGTAGAGGACGTAGTGGTGAAGATCGGTGGAGCGGCTCAATGGAGGGAAGACTGCGGTGGTGGAGGAAATCGTGACCGGCAGTGATTTGAGCGGCTTTGGCGGAAGGTGAGCAGCATACGGTGGCGCGTCTCCTCCACAGGGGTGGAGGGGAGGCAGAAGTGAGGGTTGCTCCCACGAGAGAGCTCATTGGGTGGAGGTTGTTGGCTGGTTCTGGAGGGGCTCCGTGTGGTGTCGACGGCGGCAGCTGGTTGGCGAGCGGACGAGGGAGACTTCAGGCAAAGTAGGTCGGGGCGATGGCGAGCCGTGGGTGGCTGTGGTGGTCGATGATGGCTTGGGTTCTGGACCTGCCGCTGATAGAGGATTGGCGGTTGGCGGCCCTGCAATGGATGGCTCGGTCGGGTGGTGGCTAGCGCGATGCGAGCATTAGTGGCTCCCCTTTTTTTAACAGCAGCTTATTATTTTTTTAACAGTAGCTACGAATTTTTATTTTATTTTCTTTTATTTAAATCCTCGAACTTCTAATAAAAGAATAAATCATCTCGAGCATGACGGCTTGGCCAATGAAACATAAAATGAAATAAATAGAGAAATGTGAATGGTTTGGATCCAGTGAAATGGAAGATGAATCCGAGTCTCAGGCCACTGTATGCAGCCGAAGTTGGAAGATTGCGTGAGGTAGAACGTGAAGCGATGAGATGGAGAAAATGAGATGGAATCAAAATCTCGGGCAGATCGAATCGTGATGGTTAATTAAAAATGATTAACTACGATATAGAATTAAAAAAATGATAGCCAAATAAAAAGTGAAAAAACTAAATTACGATCAATCTTAGATTAAAAACAAGAAAAAATAGATCTCACTGTGAGAGCGGAAAATGGCGTAATGGCCTCGACGAAGGCTGACTCTCTATCACCGGAAGGCTCGGAGGCTAGGCATCTTTCACAACAAGAAGTTCATTAAAATTAGGCTCCTCTCACCAAAGATTGATCAAAATGAAATGATGGAGGAGGAGCCGCCTTAATACGGAAAATAATTGAATATGAATTTCAAAAATTTGAATGGAGATGAAGATAAGGCAAATTTGAATGAGTTAAAGATAAGGAAGGAAATTAGTGGTGGAGTTAATGAAATTATTTACATTATTTATACATTTTTATCAGTTTATCAAATTAATTAATAAATGTTAATTATTATATTTTGGTGAGGGTAATTTAAGGGGAATAACTATATACATGTATTATATACATATGGAACATTATATACATAGTTAATAAAAAAAGTTTATTTTTTTGTTTTATTTGTTTTATTTTTATTTTAAGTAATTATTGAAAATATTTATGATTACATATAAGTACAGCATGTATAAAAAGAAATATATATCATAAATAAATGGTAAAATTGCAAAAACCACCCCAGGAAATCATCTTTCAAACCGTAACTCCAAAAATTATGGAACCACTGTCCATTTAATTTAGAATACGATGGAAGTGAGTTTGGTTCAATTTAGTTCATATGGAGCATAAATTGTTCTTTCAACTATTGCTTTATGGCTTTTTCCGGATGTGGTTACTTTTATTCTCTACATGATTTTATTTTGCAATTATTTTTATTATTTATAAAACATTTTTATCTACAACCTTTGATTTAAAATTATTTAATTTTTGGTCAATTTATGTACAAATAAAATAGTGTAAGTCTTATACAAACTTACACTGAATAAATGAGAATTATTTACTAAACATTTTTTTGGATTTTCTGATTAAGGAACCAATCTCCCCCAACTTTATTCCTGGGCGATCAAGTCAAGTATTGATTTTCTCTCGGGTTTGGGTCAGCATGTATCTATTACATATACGCAGTCTTTTTGTTTTTCTGTATTTTCATTTCTTTATTTATTTGTTTTAGGATAAACTAATAATATATGTACAATATTTGCACACATATACATGTTAGTAAGAATATGGATTTAGTATTATATATATGTGTGTGCTTTAAAAGGGATTTTATGCTAAAAAAATGAATAATGATGATTAAATGCAGATTCATCATCTCCCTATGCTTTACCTTTGCTAGTCCCTTAGCAAAGACTTATTTGAAATAGTAAGTGAATGAAATAAGGAAAAATATAGAAATTTGGACAATTTCGAGTATTAAACCTATCTTCATAAAAATGTAGTACGGAGCTCTATCAGACCTTTGGATTATTAATGTGGCAGAACTTTAATGGGAAATGGATTTAAAACCTAATGACTTCTAAGTTGCACAAGACTCCTATTAAGGTCTCCTCAACAGTCAGGTTAGAACAAGTCTACATACACAAATTCATATGACTATGAATTTTTACTTGTACTAAGTGAAATATAGCTCCCCATCTCAAAAGTAGCAAAGAAACAACCTCTCTCAACAAGGTAACTCTAGTCCCCCGGTATAACAACTCTTTCCTCGAGGAGCAGTGATATTCCCTTCTAAGTTCAAGTAAAACCATCTCAAGAAGAGAGGATGGAGAAAAGAATGGACAGTAACCAGTGTAGCTACCTATCCTTGAATGCTTGACCAGTATAGTCAAGTCATCCCGCTGCAAGCTTACAAAAAATTGACTTTGAACCTCTTATTTTTTTTATACTTGTATATACACTAAAACATGCATTTTACTTTTCAATCAGGCCTATCCCTTTTGGAGATTCTGCATTTTTTCCTTTTTTTTGAAATTATATACAAGGTGCAACATGTACAAAAGAAGTTTTTCCTCTTGAGATAGTAGACTATCCCTCTTTTGAAGCATTATTGCAACCCCACAACATCCTCTCTTTAGACCTCAACGCAACTAGATCAGGCTGAGATGCACTACACTCCCTAGAGGAAGGCAAGAGGTTCTTCCTAAATGTACTGCCCTCGTATGCTACTCTAAGCCAAGAGATTATACCTCCTCACTACCTCCTCCATGAAGACCTACGTGTAGAGTGCTTGTCCAAGATAAGCCATGGTCTAGAAGAATTATGCTTGTGTTGTTAAAGATTCTACTTAGACTAATGAAGATTACATATGAACATAGTCTTATGGACTCAAAGAATTAAGTTGTTATGACCTGAAAAGTCTAAACTCCTATTCTTATAAGTTTCGTCTGAAAGTAGGTGGATTAAAGTCCAACTAAGCTCCATTCTTAAATTTTATTCCAGATTTAGTTTAAATGTCAATATTATCCAGAAAAAATGCACATGTAAATGTAAGAAAATATGTACATTACAAAAAGAAAGCAATTTTTTTAAACATTTTTTAAATTTTGAACTTTTTATTGATTTTTTAAAAAATGATGCACATGTAAAAAGAGAGTTTTTTTTTGAATTTCAATTATGCAAATTTTTATATATATTTGGTTTTGTAGTTTTTAGGGATTTTTCAAGGAAAACAATGATACATATGTAAAAAGAGAATTTTTTGAAATTTTACTTATGTAAATTTTTATAGACATTTGGTTATCTATTTTTTAGGGATTTTTTAAGGAAAAAAAAGTTAGCAAAATATATGCAGGTGCATATATGGATTATGAAATTTTTTTAATATAAAGGGAATTTTTCATTTTTTTGTTGTTGTTATCTTTTTTGTTGTTTTGTGCTTGTTTTTTTAATACGGAAGGTGACCAAAGTCTATATACATGTGGATTTTATGAATTTATATATGTATATATATATATATATATCCCGAAAATATACAAAAATAATTACATTTTTAAAAGTATGAGTTATGTCTAAAGTATATGTACAATATATACGGCATCCCCCTATACTTTAGCTCGAACTTTGTCCTCATAGTCATTAGAGAGCGGCAAAGGAAGTCATAACTTGTGCTAAGTATAGAAAAGTGAAAAGACTCCAATGCTACAACGACTCAAAGAATATGAAATGAATAGAAATCGGTAATCCCTCTATACTTAGGATCACATAATCCTTAGTATAGAAGACTGTACAAATGAGGTGAACCGAGGAAGAGAATGTACAAACTCAATGACTCATCTTGCCCCCTATACTTAGGGTAGAATAGTCTTAAGTATAGAATATCAACAAGTTGGGGGACAATCGAGAGATCAAAAGAATAAAATACAAAGACATTATGAGAACATCATCACTTCCCCTATACTTAGGGTAGAGTATCTCTAATTATAAGCAACAATAGGAGTGATGAACAGGACAACACAAATCATTCACCCCCTATACATAGGATAAAGAACATCCTAAGTATATCATATATACACATAGAAAGGGGTGAATGATAAAACGGAAGAAGAATGAATTGAAATAAAGGATATACAGGAGGTAATCTACTCATGTATCAGACGCAAAAGATGGAATCAAATGATCATCGTCTAATACCATAGATATTAAATACACAACGGACAGGAATGTATCATGATCTAGGTATGGCTTCAGCAACTGTCCGTTCACAACAAATGGTTGTGCGTCAAATGACAACCCATATATGAAAATACTCCCAATATCACGCACATCTCTCACAATGAACAATCCCATTTTAATTTCAATTTTCCTAGAAACAACTTCAACTTAGCATTAAATAACAACACTTTCTGATCAGGAGAGAATGTCTTCCTACAAATTTGTTTATCATGCCAATGCTTGACTTTCTCCTTATACATGAGTGAGTTATCATATTCAATATCTTTGAACTCCAGTTATCTATTCAAATCCAACATTCTATTTTTTGCCTTCTCATACTCAAGATTTCATACACGGAGTGCCCATAATGATTTGTGAATTAATTTCACTAGCAGGTGGCAAGGCTTTCCATACACCAAACTGTAGGGAGATATACAAAAAGTCGACTTGTACACCATCCGATAAACCCATAGAACCGAATTAACCATCAGAAATCAGTACTTCCTATCTAGACGTACAAGTTTTTACAAAATTGTCTTCATCACCCTATTTGAACTTTCAGCCAAGCCATTAGTCTATGGGTGGTAAGGAGACGCAACTCTGTGCTCAATGTCGTGCTCCATCACAAGCTTCTTCACTTCTCTATTAATGAAATGGCTTCCACCATCTGAAATCATTATATTGAGAATCTCGAATCATCCAATAATGTGGCCCTCGATAAAGGAACACATTGTACTAGTATCTGCAACTCGGGTAGGTATAGCCTCCACCCATCGACTAACATAATCCATGGCGAGCAAGATGTACTAAAATCACTGACTGACAGGAAATGGGCCCATGAAGTCTATGCCCAAAGCAACAAAAACATCAGAAATATATGTGTATCTTAGGGGCATGGTATCTTTGGAACCAACAAGTCCTCCCATTTTGTGACAGTCAGTACAACCTCGAACATACTCTGTAACATCCTTAAACAATGTGGGCAACCAAAGGCCACTCTATAAAACCTTTGTTGTCGTGTGTTTCCCCAAAAGATTCCCATCATATTCTAATTTGTGACAATGCTCATGTACACTAGTGTTCCTCTTGAGCAATGCACCTTCTCCAGATAAGATCTGCACCCTTGTGAAATATGTACAAATCCGCCCAATGGTAATAATGAATCTCTGACAGAGATCTATCTACCTTATACTTAGACCAATCTTGGGTAACTTTCTTGGAGATAAGATAGTTCACAATATCAACATACCAAGGGAGTGAGTCCACAGACAAAATGGTCTCATCTGGAAAGTTTTAGGAAATAGGTACCATGTTTTGCTCAGAGGTCTCTGCATCCGTGATACGGGAAAGGAGATCTGCCACAACATTTTCCGCTCCAGGTTTGTCTTAAATCTCTAAATCAAATTCTTGAAGAAGGATACATCTGATAAGGCTTGGTTTGGCATCCTTCTTTGTCTGCAATTATTGTATGGCAGTGTGATCGCTATTTACAATAATATGGGAACCAAGGATGTAAGTTCTGAACTTCTCTATCCCAAACACAATTGCTAACATCTCCTTCTTTGTAGCTATATAATTTCATTGTGCTTTATCCACAGTCTTGCTAGCATAGTGTATAGTAAATAATATCCCATCCCTTCTCTGTCCTAAAAGAGCTCCAACTGCGAAATTTAAGGCATCCGTCATGATCTCGAGAGGAAGATATCAATCAGGTGGTTGTAAAATAGGAGCACAAGTAACCATATTTTTCATCTGATTGAATGCCAGGAGGACTTTCTCATTGACAACAAACTCACTCTCCTTACACTGAAGCTCAGTCAAAGGTCTGGCAATCTTGTTGAAGTCCTTTATGAATCCCCTATAGAATCCTACGTGTCCCAGAAATGACCTTAATTGCTTCAAATTTTGCGGTGTCTCTAACTTGGAAATCACACGAATCGTAGCTGGTCAACCTCCAAACCATGTTTCAAGATGACATGGCCTAATACAAACCCATTAGTCATTATAAAGTGACTCTTCTCCCACGAGAGCACTATGTTTACGTCACAACAACATTGAAGAACTCAGTCTAAATGAGCGAGAGATTTGTCAAAACTATCCCTGTAGACTAAGAAATCGTCCATGAAGACCTTAAGGAAACTACCCACCATGTTAGCAAAAACGGGCAACATACACCTTTCGAATGTAGCGTAAGAATTACATAGTCCAAAGAGCATCCTTCTAAAGGTGTAGGTTCCAAATGGACACATGAAAGTAGTTTTCTTCCTATCCTCAGGAGCGATAGCAACTTGATTGTATCCCAAGTACCCATCCAAGAAGCAAAAGAACTCTTTCCCTGCCAACCTCTCAATAATTTGACGGAGAGGGCAGCAGAATGTGATCCTTCTTAGTAGTTGAGTTCAGGCATTGGTAATCTACACAGACATGCCATGAAGTAGGTTCCCAGCTAAGAATCTCCTCACCACGGTCATTCTTTACTATAGTAATCCAGGATTTCTTCGGGACAAGACTCCGAAATGGGATATATAAAGGTAGCATCACACCATTTTCTAATCTCCTTCATGACAACCTCCAATAGATTTGGATTTAAACGGTGCTGACATTCACGGGAGGGTTTACAATCGTCCTCTAGGTAGATATTATGCGAGCACAAAGCTGGGTTAATCCCACAAAGATCCAAGATATTCCATCTTATGGCCTTATAGTTTCTCTCAAGAACCTCAAGCACGTGAGATTCTTTTTCAGCGGTCAATTGCAAGCTAAGGATGACTGGAAACATTTGGGGAAGACCCGTAAGGAAGGCATATTTCTACATTGATGGTAAAACCTTGAGCTCAGGTGGGGTCTGAATCAGCTTTACAATAAGCTCTACAATTGTACTGGTAGATGGTATGTGATATGTACTCTGTGGACTATCTACCTTGGCTACTGAAAAACGAGAGTGCGAGAGCCGCTAAGTAGTGATCTGACAAATCAAACTCACTGTCGCTGGGGCGACTACTCAAGCCTTCACGTTCATCAACAATTAACCCACACAATCAATCAAGCAATCAAGAGCAAGGATTAAAATTTAGTATACCCTATAAAAAATGTACAGTGTCAAGCAAGTAGGGGTCGAACACATGAAACAAGGGTGTAGAGTGTAGACAAAATGTCAAACCCGATGCCTAATGAACTACTTAGCTAATATGGATTTTTATGGGTTTTTAATTTTATATTTTTTATGTTATATTTTTTAATTTTATATTTTTGTATTTTGATTTTTAATTTTCTAATTTTATATTTTCTTTTTATATTTTATACTTTTTTATTTTCTTTTTCTTTAAATAGGAATATATAAACAATATAAGAAAAGAGAGGATGAGGTTTCTATAAAAATAAGTACAAACACTCAAAAATTAGGAAATAAAATATTTTTGGCATTTTTTATATTTTTTACTATTTTTGTTATTTTCCAGATTTTTCTTAATTTTTTTGGTATTTTTAAATTCCAAAATACTGAAAACAGTAGAGAAAATAGAGGCCTGAAACTAAAATGGAGAGATAAAATGGAAAACATAAAAAAAACTCCAAATTAATTTTCACTTGAAGATAATAGAACAAGAAAATTCATGGACAAAAATTAGATTTTTAGGATTTTTCTAGAATTTTTAAGATTTTTAGGAAGGTTTTTGGGGTTTTCTAATTTTTTGGAGTTTTCTTTTGTATTTTTTATGATTTTTGGTCTGAAATTATAACACATTAAAATATGCAAAGTTTATTTTTTTGGGAATTTTCTTAGGTGATTTTATAATTTTTATAGGTTTTCTAATGCAAACAGTAGCAAAAATGCATGTTTTTATTAATTTAAAGATATTAAAATGCAATAAAATGCAAAAATAAAAATGTTAGCATGAAACTACAATGCTACAGGAGCCTAAACTAATTTTTGTGGATTTTTTAGGGTTTTAGAGATGCATGAAATAAATACTAAAAGCAAAGAGAAACTTCATTCCTGGTAGGGGTATTTTAGTAATATGCAAAAAGTCTAGGGGCTAGAATGTTATTTCCACGCAAAAAGTATAACTATATTAAAACTTCGAGGACCAATGACCAACATATATAGCCGTCGTGATATGCTCGCAAAAAGCCCACCCGCGTGCGTGCGACACACGCGCTAGGGAAGGACTAAAAAGCAAATATCCAAAAACTAGGGGGTTATAGTGCAAAATGTTCAAAACCACGTGTGGAACCACATGCGCCACTAGCAGGGGTATAAGTGCAATATTACAAACATAAGCGGCAATCATGCAAAATATACAAAACTTTAAAAAGAGCAAATGAAAGTTTATGGATCTAATATAAAACACAAAACTGGCGGGGTTTATCATGCAAAATGCCCACGCCTAGCGCGATCCGACGGTGCTGATTTATCAACTTAGGCCACGTGTCGAACTGGTAGGAGCCGATGACGTTTCATCTCCAACGACCATGATTAGATGATCAAGGCTGCATCGACGACGGATATTGGTGGAGATCGGACGGTGGTGGCACGACCTGGAGGAGCTGGGCTAATCCAACGGATCTGGATTGTAATGCAAGAACAGCGGAAGAACACGGGTCCGGTGAGGTTGAATCACCGTGCTCATCTCCCACTGCCGTCTTCCGCCAAATCTGAGATGTCCAGGAGCACCCCGGAAGTTTCCTCTGACGTCTGGAGGCTTCAAAATGCCCAGGCGAAGGACAGGGCTCTCCTGCTTGGAAGGCGGAGCCTGGTGGCGCGAGGTACCTCCGACGAGGCACAAAACTCCCTCCAAGATGCTTGGTTGGGCTTCAGACCTACAAGGAAAGTGTGAAGAAGTCAGGGGCAAAATGCCCCGATTTCGTGGAGGGTATAATGGGGGTATGAGGCGATGCGGGGGAAGTGACGTCGGCCGGCGAGACTCGATGCCGGCCGAGACGAAATCGGAGTAGTTTGATGATGATCAGGCGATGAATCGTGACCAGGAAAATGCAAGAAATGTTCTAGCTAATTCGAGATTAGTTAACAGTAGAGTAAAAGGGGGAAAGGGGCCTCACCAAGGTGCGCAAGAAGGGACTTCCGGCTAGAACTCCGGCGAGGGGATCTGACTTAATTCGACGTCTCCAGCTCCAACCCAAGGATGCGCTGGCTCCCTGTTGTCACCAAGGAGGTGGCTGAAACCCTAGGACTAGGATTGGGAGGCGGAAGAGTGATCCCAGAGAGAAGGGATGTCAGGGATGTCTTTTTGTAGAGTTGACGTTGTGGTGTCCAAGAACGAGGAAGATCGGCCAAATCGCGGGTCCGTTCCCCGAGATTTCATCTGGGCGTGAATCATGGAGTCTTGGGCAACAAGATTGCAGAAGACATCGATCTGATTTGGTTAAAGGTCAGCCTTCTAAAAAGTCAAGAAAAGGGCGAGAAACGATGTTCTCACAAGTCTATGGGAGGACGCCATACAGTTGACCGTGGTCAACTGTCAGACCAACCTAGTTGGTCCACGTGGACCAACCAGGAAAAATCCCCTGGAAAATAATTAAAAATCATTTAAAAATAGTAATTGAATTTATTAATATTAGGCTATTAAATAAAAAATATTTATTATTTTATAAATTATTTTATGGCAATTTTTATATATTTTTTCAAGATTAATAATTACAAGTTGCCTTTTATACCCTTTATAGGTATATATACCTATATATTCTATTGTTTTATTTTTATTTTGTACAATTAATTTTATTTAATTTGTTTGTTAATTTATAAATTTATAAAATATTTTTATACACTTAAATTCATTTTTATTTTATTTTTCTGATGTATTTTGTACACTTAATAAAATATAAGTCTGAATTATACAGGTATGTATATAGGTATTTTACCTATGTCTTTTAGATACAAGTATTTTATTTTGAGTTTTCTTTGTGTTTTTATTCTGATTTTAATGTATAAATAGATTATAAATAATATTTACAAAATTATAAAAATATTAAAATATAAAAAGAATGAATAAATAATAAAATGAATATTTTAATTTGTACAAGTATACAACAGGGGTCAAAAACTCAACTTTCAAACCGTAGCTCCGCCAAATGCGAAACCACCGCCATTAAATAGCTTATTTTAAATTATATACAATTAAAGGTGTGTTTGATGCTTTTGGAGTTTTTAATTGTGAGATACGGGTCTAGAAAGTTGGGATTTGGGATTTTATCCAGACCATAACTTTTTATCTGTATATTATTTTTGAGTGAAATCAATTTTGTATTTTTGTTTATTTAATTATCTACAACTTTCATGTACAAAGTTTCTTTATTTGAGGTATAAAAAGTGGAACCAAGAAAGGTCCCAAAATGAATAAAGAATGGGTAAAATAAAAGGAATTTTTATTGTATTTTGGTCCTTATCTCCCCCTACTTTATTCCTTGTCGACCTATTCATCAAGATGCCTAGGTCTCGGGGTTTCTGGTCATAAAATATTTACAATAATTTTATTCTTTTTCCTTTCTTTTATTTATTCTATAATTTTGGCTCTAATTACAGTATTTTATACACTATTTACATGCACATGTATGAATGCTAAGATGCTCTAATTAAGGGTATTTACACGCATTTGCTGGGATTTTTAAGAAAACAATTATAGAACAAAGATGATGAAATGTGGATTCATCATCCCCCTATACTTTACCTTTGCTAGTCCCTAGCATACACTTACGCAATAAGTACAAAAAAGAAAAAGAAAGAAAAGAAAAAAGAAGAAATTGGATGAAGTTTAATTATCAAACTTGTCTTCATAAAATCAAAATTTGGAGCTTAAGTCGGACCTTTGGAATTTAAGTGCAGGCGGAACCTCAACGAGAACAGAATTTGAAATCAACAGTCCCTGAGAATCCCAAAAGTATGTTCAAGTCTCCTCAATAGCCAGGTCAGAAATATTTCAACTCATACGCAAACCCTTACGACTATGAATCTGACTCGTACAGTGTAAGTGATAGTGGCTCTCCCCAACTAGATTTACAAAGAGACTAACTTCTCCAGTATGACAACCCAATGATTCCCCAATCCAACAACTCCATCCTCGAGGAGCGGGGTATTCCCTTCTAAGTTCAAGTAGCAACCAGCTCAAGAGGAGGGGTGAAGAGAAGAATGGACGGTAACCACTGTAGCTACCTATCCTAGGATGCAAGAACAGTGTAGTCAAGTCATCCAGCTGCAGGCTCACATATTTGACTTTGGAACTCAAGCTTGCTTATTGGCTTTACAACATTTGTACTTACTTTGCAGGCAATTATTTTGCACAGGCCTGAACATATATTTTTTTTGATACTATTCACAGCAGCATTTACATAAGGCGTTTTTCCCCTTGAGCCAGTAGACTATCCCTCTTTTGAAGCTTTATCGCAACCCACACTCTCCTGTCTTTAGACTTCCTCATCACTGGATGGGTTGGGGTGCACTTCCCTCCCTAGAGGAGGACAAGTGTTTCCACTTTTGTGCGTCACATACCGGCAAATCCAATCCCCTTACCACCCTAACTGAGTTGAGCCATGTGAAAGGTGCATGTGTCCAAGTTAGGTCATTATCAACAAGAGTCGGGCGTGTGCTCCGAAATACCCTACTTAGGCAGTGAAGAATCCATTGAACCAAGTCTTGTGATCCTCAAAGAATTAAGTCAACTAGACATGAAGTACCTCAAACCCAGTTCCTATAAGGTTCCTGTTATTAGGTAGATTTAAGGTCCAATCAAGCTCCAATCTCTGGATTTTACTTAGACTTGTTAAACTATCAAACTCAATCCGAAAAACGTTCATGCTATGCAATGCGGTGCAGAAAATATTTTTGTGATGCAATTTTTCAAAGATTTTGAACTTTTTATGGATTTTTGAAAAGATGATGCATATGCATTTTTTGTATTTTTCAAAAAGATCTTTAATTTTTTTGGATTTTAATTTTGCAAATGTTTTTGGGATTTTTAGACCCCTAGCACTATAAAGTTGGAGCTCCGCCGCACTCTCACGCCATCTTTGGTTCCCCATTCTCTCTCCAGTGAGCTCCATCGTAACCAGCAAGGTGACAGCTTGCCCCCGCCGGTGTCGCAGCGAGGAGGAGGTGTCCGACCATCGATCCGGCCGCTTCTTGCAGCCGTGCTCCGACGACCACCCGGAGCTCGAGCCTCGGGAGTTGACGACCCTTGAGGCGAGGACCAGGAGCTATCTGAGCTCCAGCACAGTCTACAGCATCACCCAGGTAACCTTAGTTCCTACCCAGTTAGAGTAATTTTGGATTTCGCCCAAATCGACCGTTCGTCGTGTTCCTTTGATTCCGACCGTCTCGCTTCATATTTCGGTCATCGGAGCATCCCATCACCTCCGTCGTTTCCCCACGCACCTTCTACGCCCACTCGTTCAACCCAGCTCGCCCCGGAGCTGGGAGTCGAGCTCCACCGTCTTCCGCTCGCTGGAGCTCCTTCGCCCCGACCCACCAGCCACCTTCACCCCGCTTCTTTGGGTCGAGGCACTTTGCCCTCGACCCGCGAAGCTTTCTGGTTGCTTTGCAGGTCCAAAGGGAGGTGTCTGAGCCCCCCTTACATCCCAGACCGGAGCTTCGCGCCGCCAGCCTCGCCGGAGCCCCTCCAGGGCTCGGCTGGGCCATCGGCCAATACCATCAGCTGCGGGGCTGCACCGGGAACCTGTTCCGACATCCAGAAGCAGCTGAGGAGGAGTGTAGCTCACGCAGGAGGCCGGCGAAGTTCGCCGGCGTCGAGTTCCTTCACCATCCTCCAGAGCCGTCCGATGAGGCCTCTGCTCCAGTTCTGATCGTGACCGTCCGTTCGTTGAGGAGCAACGTCCATCCGATCATCCACGTGGCCTCCCTCGTACCGTTGATCGAGCCCAAGAGAAGAAGAGAAGGAGAGCGCCGCCCATCCTGACCGTCCATCCACCACGTGGCGCGCATCTGGCCGTCGACCAATAAAGGGGTAAATATCTTAGGGCCCCCTCTTAGTTTGTCATTTCATTTCCAGTCCTGTAAATATTTTTAGAACTTTATTTATGTAGGGTTATTTGCAGTATGGACCTTGTGCTTAGTTTTAATTGCATGTATGCCCCTGTGTGTATGTGACCACGTGCTTCGTCACGTGTTGTGTTGGGCATTTTACATCTTTTGTCCTGTAGAACTGGGTTGTTATGAAATGAATGAATATTTTTGAGTAATTGCAGTTATGCCCCTGTGAGTGTTTTTATTACGCATGTGCGAATTTTATTGGGCTTTTTGCAACCGAGTCCCTGGGCTTTTGATACGAGTTATCAAAAGGCCCTAAGACTTGGTTTTTATTACCATTTGGTCCCTGTGTGCCCCAGCCACGCGCCACGCGCGTGACTTGCTGGGTATTTTGCACCAGAGCCCCCAGGTTCTCGGGTATTTGCACAATCGTCCCTGTGCACTGTGCCCTCTTTGCATTTTTGAATAAAATAGTAAATCATCTCCAAATCCAATGAAATTTCGATACATGGCTCCTGCCATGATGTAGGAATTTCTGTGATTTTTGAGAACATTTTCACTTTTATTTAGTATTTTTAAAAATTCAAAAACAGCCTTTTTAGTTACTGCTTAGATTTAAAAATACCAAAAAAATATAAAAACATCTCCAAAAATTCTAAAAAAATTAGATATTGTTGTTTGCTTGCTGTTTGATTTTCTAGCCAATTTTGGCTATTTTTCATCACTTAAAAACCTTAAAAATTGAAAAACCCCTAAAAACCCATAAAAATTATAATAAATTAAATTAAAAATCCAAAAACAAGAATTAGGGTGCCTAAATTTTCCTTATTCTTCCTAGACTACAGGAAAATTACCTCCAGGGCTTAGTGAGACTCTTAGATATTTTATTTTTGAGTTTCAAGCCTTGCTGGACAGTACCTCTTTTATTTAGCACTGTTTGATTTTTAGAAAATAATTTACCCATTAGAAAAATTTCAAAAATTCACCAAAAACAGTAAAAAACTTAAAAAAACATAAAAACAATTTTTCCTTAATTTTTGCATTATTTTTAGTGTGTTTAATAAATTGTTGAAGTTGTCTTGTATTTCCTTTCTTTCATTTTCTTTATCTTTTAAAAATCACAAAAAAAAAATATAAAAATTAACAAAAACAACTAAAAATCACTTTTATTTCATTTTATTTTCTTTTTACTACTTCGTAGGCTTCTAGCCAATCCGTGCTCCTTGTGTTCGACCCTGGGAGCTATACCAGGTTAATATCATAGCTAGGACCGCTTGTTTTGCCTTGTTTGACTTTTGATTAGTTTCGCGGTTCGATTTTTCTTGATACACTTAGTCTACTCGATCGAGGTCGCAACGACCATTTTTAGACCTTTTACCCCGATCACTTAGGCTGGTTATCAGTTATACAATTGTTTATGATCACATCACCCTCAGATATTCCTAATACATGTACATCCTACATATTGGAAGACCTAGAGTAAACCCAAAGTTTTAGATCTCTTTTAGACTGCTGCCTTCAGGTTTTTGTCATTAAATTTCTTATTTGACTATTGGGAGTTTGTATCGATCATATACTTTCCAAAAGCATATATCATACCTAGGTGTTGATCATATGCTTTCCAAAAGCATATATCAAACCTACAAATTTTAGTCAAGCTTCCAAAGTGAGACGACCATGCACGGAATTTGATCCTTTCCAATCTCTCATGAGTGAGATCATGTCTTCCGATCTAGTAAATAAACTTGTATGATCCCTTTGAGAGATCGTATTATCCATTTGCCTTTGTATGCACACCAGCGCGCTGTTGTATAGACCTTGATTGGGTCATCAACCTATTTGTCTGCCAAATGTACATTCTAAGACATATAGTAACACATATGTCTCCAATCAGCGGATGTGTGCCTATATCGTGACAGTATACAACATAGGTCTTTGGTTATCTCGATCTCATTAAGTCAACTCTTTGACCTAACTTATCTAACACCTCTAAATCTCTATTCTTATGCACATGACCTACATCAAGAGGTCAGTTATATATCAGCCTTTAAAGAAAGGATTGCCATCTCCTTCTCATACTGGAGATCATCCCTTAATAATCATTTGATGGTGCTTGATGAGTCCTCAATCTAACTCCTTAGATATTCATCCAAGCACCAGCCTCTATGATTCTACAATTGAATCAACAGTTGTATGATCATTAAGATGACCACGGTACATTACCATAATTGTGTTAAGGGATCTATTATACAAATTAGTTATTCTATATTTCAAATCAGTGAATGATATTTGCAATAACATTTATTTCATAGTGGCTCGTCGTGGGCTCGTATGTCCAACAAATGTTGTTGTATATAGTATTAAAAAATTGAAAAATCAAAAACTCAAAAAAAATTGGACATGCCTGATTGAAAATAAAATACATGACGGAGTGTACATATTTGTATCGTCAATAAGCAATCTTGAGCTTCAAAGTCATATGTATGTAAGTCTATAGTCAGATGGCTACACTGGTCAAGCATCCTAGGATAGGTAGCTACACTGGCTACCATCCATTCTTCTCTCCACCTTCTCTTCTTGAGCTAGTTCTACTAGAACATAGAAGGGAATACCCCGCTTCTCGAGAAAGAGTTGTTGGATTGGGGAATCAGGGTCACCATGTTGGAGAAGACTGACTTTTACCGCTTCAGCTGAGGAGAGCTACATATCTCACACACTGTCCAAGATAGATTCATAGTCATAAGAGTTTGTGTTTGAGTTGAAGTATTCTGACCTGGATATTGAGGAGACTTGAGCAGAGTTTTGAGATTCTCGTAGGTTGTTGTCAAATCCGCTTTCCATTCCGAGCACACCTAAAATCTAAAGGTCCGACTTAAGTTCCAAACTTTGATTTTGTGAAGACATGTTTGAGAATTAAATTCAATCCACTTTATTTCCTATTATTTTCTTTGTTTTTTTATTTTCTGAACTTATTGCATAAGTGTTTGCTAGGGACTAGCAAAGGCAAGTATAGGGGGTGATAAATCTCCATTTCATCACCTTTATTATATAATTTTGGCCTTAAAAACCTTAGCTAATGCAAGTATATAACATTATTTTGTACAAATTAACATCCATTATTTGTTCCATTTTTTGTGTATAAAATACAGTTTTTAATGACAAAATTATAGAATGAAGAAAAGAAAAGAAAAAAATAAAATGCCAAAGGTATTTTATGACCCTAAACCTCGAGATCGAGGCATCTTGATGACTGGATCGACAAGGAATAAAGTAGTGGGAGATAAGGGTCAATAAATCAATAAAAGACTCATTCTTTTATTCATCAATATTGCATTTTTGGGACCTATTTTATTTTCTACTTTTTATACTTCAAATAAAAAAACTTTTTACATAAAAGTTGTAGATAATAATTGATAACACGGGTTTTCCGAGGGTCAAAATACGTCTCACACAAGGCGGAGACAATGTTGCCGTGGCGACCGCTCACGAAACCCCTATTAATCAGCAATTAACCCACAATAAAGAATAAAGCAATTAAATCTCAAAAATGTGGAGTTCAAATTTATTAGCTCTACCATAATGATGCATAGTGCGTAAGTATGTAGAGGTCGAACCACAGAGAGCAAAAACTGGTAGCCTACAATTATTCATATACAAGCTAGTCATGTATGCACACAAGTCTTTTTGTGGGTTTTTTTATTTTATATTTTTTATTTGATTTTTGGTTTTATAATTTTTATTTGATTTTTAATTTAAACTTTTTTGTTTTATTTTTTATGTTTTTATATTTTCTTTTGAAATAAAATGTAAAGCCTTATAGAATATATAATAAAAGAGAGATAAGAGAGAGATGAAAATAGGGGAAAATACTCAAAATACAGTAAATAAAATATTTATGTGATTTTTATATTTTTCTAATATTTTTATGTTTTTTCTAGATTTTTCCTAATCTTTTTGGTACTTCTAAAGTCAAAATACGAGTAAACAGTGAAACAAATTGCTGGTCGAAATTAAAATGAGGATGAAAAATATCAAATAATGTCAAAATTTTCTCAAATTAATTTTAAAACAAAGATAATAGAACATAGAAAATTCAGAAATAGGTATTGTATTTTTATGATTTTTCTGGGATTTTAATATTTTTATGAAGGTTTTAGGGGTTTTCTAATTTTTAGGAGTTTTGTATATTTTTTAGTGATTTTTGGATAGAAGATCAAACACACTAAAAGACACAAAACATATTTTTGGGGGAATTTTTCAAGAAGCTTTTATATTTTTTAGGATTTTATAATGCAAACAGCAGCAAAAATGCATGTTTTTGAATTTTTATAAAATGAAAATGCAACAAAAATGCAAAATAAAAATATGGCATGATAATACAATGCAACAGGAACCTATGATGTTTTTTGGTGATTTTTGGAATTTTATAGATGCATGCAATAAATAGGGAAAGCAAAAAGAAATTCCAACCCTAGCAGGGGTATTTTTGCAAATAAAATAAAGCCCAGGAAGTTTTGTGCAAATTTACCAAAACTTTTAAACGTTAACTTGAAGCTTTCAGGACCAAATACAAATCTCAAAACTCGCCAGGGGGCCCTTGCAATTTTACCTATCACGTGGGACTACACGTGACTCACACACGGCTGGACCAAAACGTAATTTCATAAAGTATAGGAGTCCATGTGCAAATTCCACAAAAATATAACACTGCAAACTTCATTTAATGGACTTTTTCAAAATACAAATTTATACAAGGGCTCTAGTGAAATTTTCCCAAGCCCACATGGGACCGCTCATGAGGTGACATGGATTGGACCTAAATATAAATACAAGAAACCTAGGGGTCCTTTTTACAAAATATCCACTTTATTTTAAACGTTAAACATTATTTATAGGGCTAAACAATAAATACAAAAAGGCAGGGGCTAAAGGTGTAATTACCCCTATTAGGCGCTGGCGGACGATGATGATGCAGCCACTTATCCACGCGACGCCCATCCAACGCTTGGTACCAGTTCGCGGTCGGACGCACGAGATTAGATCTCCTGCTGAGATCTGAAGGCTCTGGTGCTTGGCATCCGACAGCTGCTGCTACGTCTGGGATCTCCATCTTGATCGGACAATGATGGAGCAAGGTGGAAGAACAGGGACGAAGCTCGCGCGCGGTGAGCTTATATCGTGAATGGTCGGTGCCTCCAGCCTCCTCTGTCACCTCCGAAGGTCTCTACACATTCCTGGAAGGTCTCCGCGTCTACTGATTGCTTTCGCTTGCCTCCTGGAGGTCCCAATCGATCAGGTGAGCTCGAGGAAAGGGGGAGCTCCAGGAACCTCTTCTCAGGTTCAATCAAGCCCAAAAGGCTCTGTTTGGTTCCTAACCTGCACAGAAAGAATACACGGCTCGAGAGCTTCACCCTCAGCCTGGGGTTTGAAGCTTTTGCGCAAAAACGGAGGTGAGCGGCGAGGTTCCGGAGAGCAGCGGAGGCGAACCTCGACTCGCGAAGCCATGGGGGCTCCAATTGATCTGGGGCGTGCGGGTGATGGAAAAAGTGATAGGGAACGAGATGGTTGCGATACGGGGGTCGGAAAGTCACTGGAAGGCTCGGGAGTCATCGCCGTAGTGGAGCTCCAGTGAACTACGACTCGACCAATTCATGGCGATTTACTTAACTACAAACTAAACTAACGACGGGAAATAAATGCTGGAACAAAAATCTATCTAAGAAAGTGAGAAAAGGGCTCTAATATCTGGTGGGAACCAGGGAGCGTGGCGATCGCCGGAGCGCCGCCGTGGGTGCAACTCCCACCTCCTCCGACCGATTCAAGGCGCCAAGAGATCCCTCCTGTCACAAGGAAGCTCCTAGGACCGAATACGAGGAAGGGAGAAGGGCAGAATTAACCAAATTTGCAAAGGAGGAGGAGTTGGGTTATTTATAAACCTATATGGGCACTGTTATTAACCGGTGATTAACGATTGATCTGGTGTATGTACAAGCGATCCAAGGTGTTGGCGTGTATGTACAAAGTGCCAGGAACAATTCTTGTGAAGGAAGCAAGTGCGATCGATGGAGGAGATGCCCGCAAAAAATGCAATAAAATCGGGGATTCAGCAGATTTGACGACTCAGAGCAATAGATGGGACAGCTGACCAGAGGTCAACAAAGGCCGCGCGCGGATTGGTCCACGTCAGCCGCTAAAGGACAAAACAGAAGGTTTTATTTGAAAATAATTAATTTAAAATAGTAAATGATTTTATTATTTTTCAAGTATAAAATAAAAAATATTTATTATTTTATGTAGTATTTTAATATGAATTTTTTTTATTTTTTTGGCTTAATTTTTTAGTAGTTAATTTTTATGAGTGTATTTATAGGTATATTTATCTATATTTTGTGCATTTCTATTTTTACTTTGTATATATGTTATTTTATTATTTTATTTTCTTATTTTATATATTTATAACTTATTTTTGTGAGTATAAATACATTTTTAGTTGATTTTTATGAGTTTATTTGCACATTTAAATAAATAGGTATATGAATTGTATAGGTATTAGTATAGGTATTTTGCCTATGTTTTATATACTTCTTTTTATTTTTAATGTATTTTATAAAGTTTTTTATTTTTGTTTTGTATTTTTAATAGAATATATATGATATTGACAATATTCTAAAAATATGAAAGAATAAAATAATTAAAGGATATAGTTCCCTTTTATTTATATACATATAGGTGTTTCATCTATGTTTTTATATAACTTTATTTTATTTTCATTTTCTTGTTAGTTTTATTTTGATTTTAATGTACACATATATTATATATAATGTTTACAAAATTATAAAATATGAATTTGTAAAAATAATAAGTAATGAATAAAATGAATATTTAATCGATATTATGTACAATAGGGGCCCAAAACCTATCTTTTGCACAGTAACTCCAAAAATATAAAACCACCACCATTAAATAGCTCATGAATAGTTATATACAATTAGAGGTGATTTTGCCATGTTTTGAGTTTTTATTTGCAAGATATGGGTCTGGAAAATTTGGTTTTTGGCTTTTTATTCTGGGTATAAAATGTACACTGTATATTATTTTTGTACAAACTCAATTTTGTATTTTTATTTACATTATTATCTACAACTTTTATGTACAAAGTTTATTTATTTGGTGAATGAATACTTAGATACAAAATAGGTGTCAAAATGCATAAATCAAGAATGAATAAATGAGGTATTTATTGTATTTTTGGCCCTGATCTCCCCCTACTTTATTCCTTGTCGACCAATTCCATTCTGGACTTGGTCTCGGGGTTAGGGTCATAAAATATTTGCAATATTTATTCCTTTTTCTTTTCTTCTCTTTATTCGATAATTTTGGCATTAAAAACCTTATTTTATGTGCAAGAAATACAATAAATCATAAATGCTATTATGGACAAATTAATGTTATTTACATGCATTAGCTCGGGTTTTCAAGGCCAAAATGATAGAATAAAGGTGATGGAATGGAAATTCATCACCCCCCCCCTATACTTGTCTCTGCTAGTCCCTAGCAAATACTTATGCAATAAGTACAAAAAAAGAACAAAGAATAAGAAGAAAAGAAAAAGAAGATTGAAAAAGATAGAGTGAATAGGATTTCTTTCAGTGCAATATCTGTCCTCACAAAATCAGAATTTGGAGCTTCTGTTAGACCTTGAGTGTGGATGTGTGCAGAACCTGGTCGGGAACCAACTTTAAAACACAACATCCTTCGAGAGTCTCAGAACTCGGTTCAACCCACCTCAATAGCCTGGTCAGAACTGGCCTACATCATACGCAAACCTTATGACTATGAAGCTGACTTGTATAGTGTAAGTGATAGTGGCTCATCCCAACTTAAATGACAAAGGAACTAACTTCTCCAGAATGACAACCCAATGATTCCCCAATCCAGCCCTCTGTCGTCGAGGAGCGGGGTATTCCCTTCTAAGTTCAAGTGGCATCCGACTCAAGAGGAGGAGGAGGAGAAGAGAATGGACGGTAGCCAGTGTAGCTACATATCCTGGGATGCAAGACCAGTGTAGTCAAGTCATCCAGCTGCAGGCTCACATGGTATAACTTTGATGCTCAAGCTTGCTTATTTTCTATACAACACATATACATACTCCGGCAGGCACTTTTATATTTATTTTCAAGCCTGTTCACTTTTTTGGAGTTTTTTTGAAAAACTATTCACAGCAGCATTTACATAAGGACTTTTTCCTCTTGAGCCAGAAGACTATCCCTCTTTCGAAGCTTTATTGCAACCCACACTCTCCTTTCATTTGACTTCATTGAAACTGGACCAGGTTGGGGTGCACTTCCCTCCCTAGACGAGGACGAATGTTTCCATCCGTGTGCATCTCAGACTGGCAAATTCAACCCCCTCACCACTTCAACTGAGTTGAGCCAAGTGAAAGGTGTAAGTGTCCAAATTAGGTCACGGTCGCCAAGAGTCATGCGTGTGTCTCGAAAAGTTCTATTTAGTCAGTTGAGGTGACTTGAACCTAACCCTGATTTCTCAAAGAATTAAATCTGAATAGACATGAAGTACCTTAAACCTAGTTCCCGTAAGGTTCCAGTGCAGTTGGTGCAGTAAGGTCCAGCCAAGCTCCAATTTTAGACTTTATTGGACAGGTTCAATCATCAAGCTCACTCAAAAAGAATATGAATGATATGCACATGCTATGCAATGATGCAAAGAATAAAGATTTTGAAATAAAGAGAAAGACTTTACACACCTTTTTTGTAAAAGGAATTTGGTATTCCAAGAATAACATATGTACAGCTATTTACACGAGCGTACTTCTTTATTTACAAGAATTAAGAATTTTAAGGGATTTACAAGTGTTAACCTGTTTGTTCTAGGTACATATATGTATACAATTGATAAAGACTTTTTATTTAACGGCTTTACAGATATGTCAAGTTTTTTTAATTTGAAAACATTTTCAAAACTATATTACACAATAATTTTTGCAAGCATTTACAAACATTTGAAAGCCATTTTGCAAATATTTGTCACACTATGTATATACATTTTCCACAATAGTTTTTACAAACATTTTCCAAACCGTTTACACATAGGTTTTCAAATCCTTTATTTCACACAAAGAAGAGAATTTTACAAACAAAGCGATTTTACACAGGTTGAAAACATTTCACAAAAGTTTTCCAAACGGTTCACACCATTTTTCAAATTATTATGCAAAGATATTTAATCTGATTTATTAATCAGTATATACAAAGGAAAACTACATTTTATGTACAAAATAGTTTAGGCTCTTATAATATTTATTTGGAATTATTGCTTGTTTTTGCATGAGAAATTTTTTTGTGTATACTCCTCAGACTTATTTGAGAATCATTTTCAAAAGATTTTGAAGACTATAGTCTAAAATATTTTTACAAACATGTACACGCACTTGAAAATTATTTTGCAAGGGTTTTTCGAACAGTATAGATAGATTTTTCAAAATAATTTTACAACCATTTTTCCAACCATTTGTAAACCGCTTTTTAAACATTTTTATTTCACTCAAAGAAAATAAATTTTGCAAACAAAAATAGTTACAAAGGTTGAACACTTTTTACAAAATATTTTTCAAACAATTTTCAAAAGATTTCTTCACAAGGAGAACATTTTGCACAAAGCGTTTTTCATGATTATTAATCAGTACGGACAAAAAGAGTCTGAGGAGCTCACAATCATCTTTTATTATCGTATTAGAAATACTTTTAACATTATTTTTAGCTCCAGGTAGTATTTTTATTTTCACTACGAGTTATAGCTTAGAGTATATACATAGTATATGCGACCCCCCTATACTTGGCTCGAGCTATGTCCTCATAGATCAAAGAGAAGAAGTAAAGACATAACTCGGACTAAGTAGAGAAAAGTCGAAAGAATGAATGAATAAGGAGATAAATAAATCAAGAAGTGGACCGTCCCCCATATACTTAGGATTAAATAATCTTAAGTATAGCAGATTGTACACAAGACAGGGATGGTCAATGATGAGAATGGACAGATTGTGCTCAGATTGTTTCCCCCTATACCTAGGATGAAGTATCACTGAGTATAGTCAAGAAGAGGAGACAATGGATGATATTGACGAAGAAAGAGACTCATGGTGCACACCCCCCTATACTTAGGGTAAGGTGGATCCTAAGTATAAGCAATGGCTACAAGGGCAGCACCTATGAAAAGAAGAAAAGAAGAAATCAGATGAATAGTTTTTGAGGTGCGGCGTCTGAATCTTCTGATGCTGACAATGTGGTGGATATCTCATCAAAGCGTAGAAGCTGGATGGAGTCGACAACGGCCAAGAACGTATCAGGCTCGAGGAAAGGCTTCAGGAGTTGACCGTTGACGACGAATGGTTGTGCGTCAGGAGACAATTCAGATATGGCAATACTTCCATTGTCACGCACTTCACGAACTCGGAATGGCCCTGTCCACTTACTTTTTAATTTGCCCGGGAAGATCCGTAACTTTGCATCAAATAACCACACCTTCTGTCCAACTTCAAAGGTCTTTCGTCTAATGTGCCGGTCATGCCAACGTTTCACCTTTTCCTTGTACATCAATGTGTTATCGTATGCATAGTCTCGGAACTCCAAGAGTCTGTTCAGATCATCTTTTCTTTTCTGACCACTTTTCCAGGAGTCCAAATTGCACATGTTAATTGCCCATATAGACTTGTGAATTAATTCGACGGGCAGATGGCACGGCTTCTCATATACAAGACGATAGGGCGACATGCCCAAGGGAGACTTGTAGGCGGTTCAGTAAGCCCAGAGGACTGAGTCCAAGAGTTGAGACCAGTTCTTTCTGTCCGGCCATACAAGTTTCTGAAGGATCGTCTTGATTTCTCTGTTCGACAATTCGGCCATGCCATTGGTCTGAGGATGATAAGGGGATGCGACTCGATGATCGATGTCTTACTCCTTCATTAATTTCTTGACCTCTTTGTTAATGAAATGGCTACTCCCATCTGATATGAGAATCTTCAGAATCCCGAACCGTGCAATGATGTTATCTCTTAAGAATCGGCACACTGTTCAGCTGTCAGCGGCTCGAGCGGGAATAGCTTCAACCCAACGACATACGTAATCTACGGCAAGAAGGATGTTCTCAAAACCTTGACTGTTAGGGAAAGACCCCATGAAATCAATGTCCCATGCATCAAAAACATCTGCTATCTGAATGATGTTCAGAGGCATCGAATCTTTTGCAGTGAGTGTACCCTTCAATCTCTGACAGTCAATGCATCATTTGACAAATACTGCTGCATCCTTGAATAGTGTGGTCCACCAGAAGCCACACTGAAGTACTTTAGCTATCGTACGGTCTCCAGAGTGATGTCCACCAGATTCGAGCAAGTGACAGTGCTCGAGGACACTATAATGCTCCTCCTGAGGTATGCACCTGCGCCAAATGCAATCCACTCCTTCCCTAAATAAGAGAGGATCTTCCCATTGATAAAAACGGATGGTCGACATGAAATTATTCTTCTTATTTTTCGTCCAATCCGATGGTATTTCCCCTGAGGTGAGGTAATTGACTATATCAGCATACCAAGGGAGGGAATCCACTGCTAAAATTGACTCATCTGAAAAGGTTTCTGTGATAGGTGCATTGTTCAGTGGAGGCTCTTGCTGCTTAATTCTGGAGAGATGGTCTGCTACCACATTCTGGACTCCAGGCTTGTCCTTGATTTCCAAATCAAACTCCTGGAGAAGAAGGATCCATCTAATCAGTCTTGGCTTGGCATCCTTCTTCTGTTGTAGGTACCGGATAGCAGAGTGGTCTGTAAAAATGGTAACTTTTGATCCAAGCAAATAGGATCTGAACTTTTCCAGGGCGAAAACCATAGCCAGCAACTCTTTTTCTGTCACAGTGTAATTTCTTTACGCCCCATCTAATGTTTTGCTGGCGTAGTGAATGGAATAGGGTGCTTTTTCTTTTCTCTATTCCATAACAGCCCCGACTGCAAAGTCTGGAGCATCAGTCATGATCTCAAAAGGGAGAGACCAATCCGGTGGCTGTAGGACTGGAGCTTGAGTGATAAGCTCCTTCAGTTGATTGAAAGCAAGTAGAACCTGATGATCGACATTGAACTTAGTTTCCTTGCATAAAAGCTCTGTTAAAGGTCGGGCGATGCGGCTAAAATCCTTGATGAATCGTCTGTAAAATCCCACATGCCCCAGGAATGACCTTACATTTTTTACTGACTGAGGTGGCTCTAGATTGGCAATAACATCCACTGTTGCCGGGTCGATTCCATGCCACATTTGGAAATGACATGACCCAGCACAATTCCTTCGGTGACCATGAAGTGGCTCTTTTCCCATAAAAGCACTAAATTGACTTCACGACATTTCTGAAGCACTCTATCTAGGTGCCCAAGACAAGAATCAAAACTGTCACCATAGATTGAGAAGTCGTCCATGAACACCTTGAGAAAACTGCCTACCATCTCGGCGAAAACTGCTAGCATGCATCTCTAGAATGTCGCAGGTGCGTTGCATAATCCAAAGGACATTCTCCTGAAGGTGTAGGTGTCGAACGGGCAAGTGAAGGTAGTCTTATCTTGATCTTCGGGAGTGATTGCCACCTGGTTGTACTCGGAATACCCATCCAAAAAGCAGAAGAACTCCTTGACTGCTAGTCTTTCCAAAACATGATCAATGAATGGCAAGGGGAAGTGGTGCTTCTTAGTTGCTGCATTAAGACGACGGTAGTCAACACACACCCGCCAGGATGTTGGTACCCGAGTGGATATTTCCTCTCCTTTGTCATTGGTAACCACAGTCAGCCCTGATTTCTTTGGAACTACATGCAGTGGGCTTACCCATTTTGTATCGGAGATGGGATAGATGAAGCCTGCATCACACCATTTCATGATTTCTTTCATGACGACGTCCTGGATGTTTGATTCAGTCTTCTTTGGAATTCATGGGATGGCTTGGCATCTTCTTCCAGATAAATGTAGTGTGAACACAAATCTGGATTTATCCCACGGAGATCTGATACGCGCCAACCAAGTGCCTTGCGGTTCTTTTCTAGAACCTCGAGAAGTCAAGATTCCTGATCCGGGTTCAGCATGCTGCTGATGATGATAGAATACATGCGTTCTTCACCCGCAAGGAAGGAATACCTCAGTCCTGTAGGAAGTGGCTTGAGTTCTGGTCCTGATCTGTCCAACTTGTTGGTCACTTCAGACACTATACTGATGGTGGGATGTACTTCATTGATGGAGCTACCATCCTCAGTATTCTATTGAGATCCCGATGATGTGCCAAATGGTTCTGTACTTGGCTCATTATGTTCGGGATGGAGTGAATTCTCGAAATCACATAGTTGCACCAGCATCGGAGAGTCTGACTCCCAAGAATCATCAGAGCATAGGTCAACTGTGCTTTCGAAGTCCTCCTCGAGAGTGAGGATTTCTCGGGTCCATGAATCATTCAATGAAAGTGATGAGTCCCTGATCTCTGCAATAAAGTCACAGTCGGCTTCTGATGCTGCATGGCTCTCATTAGTCGTGGCGTTCAGCTCTTTGATCATGTCTATAGTGATATGCTTGCTGTCTGAGCGGAAAGTTATCTTGTCGGACCCGTAATCAACCACGACACCTGAGGTACGCAAGAATGGTCGGCCAAGGATGATAGGGGTCTGGAGTAAGGGTGCAGGTGAGTCCATATCGAGGACCATGAAATCAACAGAGAATTGCATCTCCCGCACCTTCACCACAACGTCTTCCACCCGACCTCCAGGTCATTTGGTGGATCGATCAGTGAACTGAAGGATCATCTGTGTTGGCTTGTGCAGACCTAGCTCAAATTCTTTCATTAGGGATGAGGGCAAAAGGTTGATTGAAGATCCGTTGTCAAGGAGAGTACGCTCGAAGACCTGATCAAATATCTCACAACTGATAAGAGGTACTCCTTTGTCTTTTTTCTTCTGAGGGAGATTGCTAATAGCCGCGACAGTGGCCATGGAAAGCACGTGCCTCTCGAACTGATTGCGTTTGTTCTTATGTGTTGGTCGACGCTTGCTGGTACATGCTTCTTTCAAACCTTTCTTCACAGCTGGCATACATTCCACGGCCTTCAGTAAGGGAATCTCAACGGTTAAGTTATCTAATATTTCCACAATTCCAGGATCATACAATGCACTTTTTCTTTTTGCAATTTTTTTGGATTTTTCTATTGCATTAGGAAAAGGAATATTTACATCACTGATAGGCAGAGTAGAGTTCTTATTTACATCAGAACTATCACCCACAAACTGTTGTACATCCGGACTACAAAAAGGAGTACAAGATGGGTCTTGAGATAAGGGTGTTGATGAGCGAGCAAAAAGTAGGGCGTCTGCTCCATCGGTTGGCGAGGGATCGGCTGCAGGTGGTTGCTCCTCCGAGGCTAGCGCGGATTTGCTTCGGCTGCAAAATTTTTTTTTCTTTTCGGTTTTGCTGATTTTTTTGTAGTTTTCGCTGAGGGTGCTGGTGTTGCATGACTGCTGGAATGGCTTCTCCTTCTTCTTCCTCCTCACCCGTCCGTGTAGCTGGCACGGCTGATGCAGAAGATGACGATTCACCTGGTCCTTTATTATCCCCATTCTTGATAGCATGCGGAGGCAAGGCCCTACCGCTCCTGAGAGTGACAGCATTAGAATAAACAATATTATCATTTTCTGACTCTACAGATGTAGACAGGACATCACATTCTACCTGCTATTTCTTTTTAAAGCTATGGGGTTGGCCTCGACCTGATTTGGGATAGTGGTGTTGGTGGCGGTCAGATCGTCGAGCCTCTTAGTCATATCCGCTAGCCCTTTGACGAGTTGGGCCAAGCAATCCATGGTCGGGTTCACAGGATTTGCCTCAGTAGATTCAGCATGCAGACCACGTTGTTGCTGCATGTGTTGGTGCTGAGACTGTTGTTGGTGGTGTTGGGGTGGTGCAGGAAGCTGAAGTTGTTGGTAAGAGGAAGGAGATTACTGTTGGTACTACTTAGGTGGAGCGGCCACATACTGATGGAAAGGTTGTGGCTGGCGGTACTACGACTGCTGATAATGCTGATTCTGACTCCATTGATTTGCATATGAGGGAGGCTGATGATACTGTGGAGGCGGCTGTGAGGACTACCCAAATCGACCACCCTGAGGTTGGTGGTATTGCTGGTTGGTTGGTAGCTGACCCTGAGGTTGTCCCATGGGACGGGTCGGTTGTGCTTCATTGCTCCAAACCCCATTGACTTCTTGAATCAGGGGTGGTGGTGGGAAGACTAGATCGGATCCTGTTACAAAATCTGGTTGGTACACAACCATCTGCTGTTGCGGCTGGCCTTGGTCAGGCGTCAGCACGTAGTACACGTGTTGGACCGCCAGTGGCTGCTGGCTCGGTTGAGGCTGATGCGGCGGTGGTAGATCATCCTTCTTCTCAGCTGGAGCTTCTGATGGTGCTGCCGACTAGGCATAGTTGATGGTGCCCACCAGCAGTTCTAACTGTTTGGTGATTTTATCTAGTTTGTCAAGGTTTTAAGTCCTCTTCTCGATCACAGCAAGTTTTTCTAAGTCCTGTGATCGTTTCTCGATGATATCAACCTTCGAGAGATGACCCCCGACGATGCTGAGGTTGGAGCTCTCATCTCTCTCTGCCTCGCAGGACGCTGCCATGTGCACTTGTTTCTGGAGGATCTGGGGCTACTTTTGGTATGCTTTTGATGAAGAGATGGCGGCCTCTCCTTCGGCCATTTCTTCAAAGATTCGCCAGACTACATCTTCATCCTTGTTGAAATGTGAGCCCCCACATGCTGTGTCGACGAGCCTTTGGCTCTCAATGTTTAGGCCACCAAAAAAATGTTGGACCAAGCTGGTCTTCGAGATCTCTTGATGGGGGCATTTCTCGTGCAGATCGGTGAATCTCTCCCAGACTTCATATATGGATTCGTGCACTCCCTGAGAGAAATTGCTGATACGTGCTCGCATCTGGTTGAGCCGATCAAGAGGGTAAAATTTGTGTAAGAAGGATGACTTCAGTTCCTCCCAGGTGGTTACAACCTTCCCCAAATGGTTGACCTAGTAGAGGGCCTTGTCTTGCAGGCTGAAGGGAAATGCCATCATTTTGACAATGTCCAGAGGAACATTCGGATAGTGAGTAGTTCGGCAAATGCGGGAGAACTGCTGCAGGTGGATATACGGCTCTTCACTGGTGTTACCATGGAACGATGGAAGAAGAGCGAGGAACCGGGGCTTTAGCTCGAAGTGAGCATGCACCAGTGGAATGAGGATCCACTCGGTCATCTGGCTGTCTCCAGGGTTGTATGTCTCTTTTAGTGTAGGTTTCGATCTCCCTTGTTCCGACTCTTCCTCGTCATCCGGAGGATTACCATCTCCTCATCGTCCTCCTCCTCCCTCGGGTCTATTCATTACATCATTCAGTGTCTCTTGGAAAGCAGTCTGTGCTAGGGCATGCTCAGTCAGCTGTTGTTGGATAGCTTGGATGGATGCCAACAGATGTGCATTAACCTGATTCTGATCAGGCATCTGTCCTTGCTCTGGCTGGGGTGGCTGCTGACCCTTGCCCTTTCCTTGAGGAGCCATGTCAGGGTCTGAGTCTGACGAAATGAATTCTGGATTAGAATCCAGGGCTTGGTTTATCTTCTATCTATAGAATGAGAGAATCCTAATCAGACCTCTTGCAATCTTATTCAGCTTTCATGATGGATCTGGAATCGAGGTCAATCCCAAAATGTTATGAACGGAAAAGGATATGGACTAAGATCGACTTCCATTTACAATGGTGAAAGTGGGACAAAAGTGATCCTGGTTTATTGGGTGGTCAAAAGAAAGGTAGAAGATGAGAAGCTTAGAGATCGATCCGCAAAGTCCGGGTCGGGCTCTCGGGAATCGCCTCAAATTTATTGGCAAAGTTGAGTCTATGGAATTGATGTGGGTACCAGCGGGATCCCGACGGAAACCATCCATGGATCAACTTCGTAAAGCAAAATGAGGATTGTATGTTGGAAGAAGGATATGATGGTCAACGAGGAATAGAAAGGAGTGCAAAACAGTAGAAAGGCTCGACTGAGCGGGGGTCAAAGGAGAATGATACAACAAAATTTGCGCAAAGGCGCGGGACTTGATCTTTGAACCTTAATCTATATCCATACAAACGCAATACAAAATCGGGTTCACCAACTCATGCCATGTGGAGCCGTGAAGTTTCGGCTACTTATTATCTTTTCAGTTTTAGAGTTGTTATTTCAGGCATATCTTTTAACAAGTCCTTAGCACGCTAACCCTATAGGAGAGAGAGTAATACCAGAAAAGAAACTCGTAAGTGTCCTCCTCCTTTGAAACCTGTAGTCTGTACTTTTTGAGGTCCTTGTAACCCTTCCCGGGTCCCTACTCAGCCAAAGAAATAGAGAGAGGAAGCCGATAGGCGAAACCAATACTTCGGTTCTCGCTCGGAACGGAATCACCCGTGAGCATGCAAGAGCCTACTCGGACACAAACCAATGAGACAGACACCCCCGTGAAGGCGTGGCCTATGCTCAGTACTTCAGACCATGTCAATGTTCCACACAAGGCGGGAACACCATCGCTGACAAGGCCCTACTCGGTCACGTACGATAGAAGCGCCAATACTTCGGAAATCCAGGCGATACACAAGGCAGTTGCAGACTGGGATTTTGGCTCTATTCCTTATGGGACGTGCCTTGCTCAAGGGAGTGGAGTTTTGGTCCCCCTCTGAAGGTACCCGAAAACAATGAGGGCTTTATGAACCCAATACAATCATAGTCCATTACAATTAAGGTCAAAATTTATTTAGCAGTCCCCTTGTTTTAGTTGTTTGGGTTTTCACTTTTTTGAGTCTGTTTTCATACCAGCGCCTAACGTTTTTGTAGATTCTCATTTATGTCCTAGGTGCTCAAAATCAGAGGGAGATAGAGGAAAAGACGTGCAAGTTGGTTCCATGATGGAAATCTCACCATTGATCCGAATGATGCATGCTGAGTTAGAAGACTTACAGTGCATCCCAGCTCTCTCCGTGCGGTATGCAGAACATAATTTTAAACCTAACTACATGATGGTGTGCAAGCGACAAAATCACCCTAAACATTAACTGATATTAATCGTGAAGAACCAATTAAGTTTGACTAAATCCATACGTAAGAGACTATAAGAACAAGCATTCTTATTAATGTGTGGACCTAGCTATTGAGTCAAGCAACCTAAGTCTAGGGGCTCCATGCACACAAAACAAAATAAAGAAAAGGCGGAAAGCTCAAAACCGCGGGAAACAAAGAAAAGAAAGCGGGAAAACACGAAAAAGTCGCGATGAGGCCCCCAGGTGAACAGACACCCAGGCACTAGACCTCGTCGTGAAGAGTAGAGTCCAAATTATTACATGCCAAAATTCTCTCTCTCTCTCTCTCATAAAATTACACATATTTTTTTAAACTAGCTAAGCCTTCTTCTTGCTTCCTAGGTGCTTGCTCCAGCTGGTCAAACAGGTGTGACCCATCTTCATGCATGGCTGCACCAGCCTCCTAGAAGATCGTCCTCTCATGGTGGACCCTCGCATCAAAGTTGCAAGAAAAAGGGTATTAGCACAAATAATCACAGAATATAAACAAAGGCAATAAATATTTACAAGCAATTCATGAATATAGCAAAGGTCATGCAAGTATTTACAACATGACAAACTAAAGTAAGCTACACTCATTGCTCCCCGGCAACGGCGCCATCTGATAACACGGGTTTTGCGAGGGTCAAAATACATCTCACACAAGGCGGAGACAAAGTCGATGTGGCGACCGCTCACGAAACCCCTATTAATCAGCAATTAACCCACAATAAAGAATAAAGCAATTAAATCTAAAAAATGTGGAGTTCAAATTTATTAACTCTACCATAATGATGCATAGTGCGTAAGTATGTAGAGGTCGAACCACAGACAGCAAAAACTGGTAGCCTACAATTATTCATATACAAGCTAGTCATGTATGCACACAAGTCTTTTGTGGTCTTTTTTTATTTTATATTTTTTATTTGATTTTTGGTTTTATAATTTTTATTTCATTTTTAATTTTAATTTTTTTGTTTTATATTTTATGTTTTTATATTTCCTTTTTGAAATAAAATATAAAGCCATAAAGAATATATAATAAAAGAGATATAAGAGAGAGATGAAAATAGAGAAAAATACTCAAAATACAGTAAATAGAAGATTTGTGTGATTTTTATATTTTTCTAATGTTTTTGTGATTTTTCTAGATTTTTCTAATCTTTTTGGTATTTTTAAAGTCAAAAATACGAGTAAACAGTGAAACAAATTGCTGGCCGAAAGTAAAATGAGGAAGAAAAATATCGAATAGTGTCAAAAATTCCTCAAATTAGTTTTAAACAAAGATAATAAAACAAGAAAATTCAGAAACAGATATTGTATTTTTATTTGAGTTTTTTATATTTTTATGAAGGTTTTTGGGGTTTTCGAATTTTTAGGAGTTTTGTTTTATAATTTTTAGTGATTTTTGGATAGAAGATCAAACACACTAAAAGACACAAAATATATTTTTGGGGGAATTTTTCAAGAAGTTTTTATATTTTTTTAAGATTTATAATGCAAACAGCAGCAAAAATGCATGTTTTTGAATTTTTATAGATATGAAAATGCAATAAAAATGCAAAATAAAAATATGGCATGATAATACAATGTAACAGGAACCTATGATATTTTGTTGTGATTTTTGGAATTTTATAGATGCATGCAATAAATAGGGAAAGCAAAAAGATTTTCCAACCATGGCAGGGGTATTTTTGCAAATAAAATAAAGCCAAGGGAGTTATGTGTAAATTTACCAAAACTTTTGAACGTTAACTTGAAGCTTTAGGACCAAATACAAATTTCAGAACCCACCAGGGGGCCCTTGCAACTTTACCTATCACGTGGGACACACGTGACTCACACACGTAGGGACCAAAATGCCATTTCATAAAGTGCAGGGGTCCATGTGCAAGTTCCACAAAAATATAACACTGTAAACTTTATTTAATGGTCTTTTTTGAAATACAAATTCATACAGGGGCTCTAGTGATATTTTCCCAAGCCCACATGGGACCGCGCGTGAGGTGACGTGGATTGGACCTAAATGTAAATACAAGAAACCTAGGGGTCCTTTTTACAAAATATCCACTTTATTTTAAACATTAAACATTATTTACAGGGCTAAACAATAAATACAAAAAGGCAGGGGCTAAAGGTGTAAATTACCCCTATTAGGCGCTGGCGGACGGTGATGATGCAGCCACTTATCCACGTGGCGTCCATCCAACGCTTGGTACCGGTTCGCAGTCGGACGCACGAGATAAGATCTTCTGCTGAGAGCTGACGGCTCTGGTGCTTAGCATCCGACGGTTGCTGCTACGCTTGGGATCTCCATCTTGATCGATCGGTGATGGAGCAAGGTGGAGAAATAGGGACGAAGCTCGCGCGCGGCGAGCTTAGATCGTGAATGGCCGGTGCCTATGGCCTCCTCCGTCGCCTCCGAAGGTCTCTACACGTTCCTGGAAGGTCCCCGCATCTACTGATGGCTTCCGCTTGGCTCTTGGAGGTCCCAATCGATTAGGCGAGCTCAAGGAAAGGGGGGAGCTCCAGGAACCTCTTCTCAGGTTCAATCAAGCCCAAGAGGGCTCTGTTTGGTTCCTAAACTGCACAGAAAGAATACACGGCTCGAGAGATTCACCCTCGGCCTGGGGTTTGAAGCTTTTGCGCAAAAATGGTGGTGAGCGGTGAGGTTCTGGTGAGCGGCGGAGGCGAATCTTGACTCGCAAAGCCACGGGGCTCCGGTTGATCTGGGGCGTGCGGGTGATGGAGAAAGTGATAGGGAACGAGATGGTTGCGATACAGGGGTCGGAAAGTCACTGGAAGGCTCGGGAGTCATCGTCGGAGCTGAACTACGACTCGACCGATTCACGACGATTTACTTAATACAAACTAAACTAAGGACGGGAAATAAATGTTGTAACAAAAATCTGTCTAAGAAAGCGAGAAAAGGGCTCTAATACCTGGTAGGAACCAGGGAGCATGGCGATCGCCGGAGCGCCACCGTGGGTGCATCTCCCACCTCCTCCGACCGATTCAAGGCACCAAGAGATCCCTCCTGTCACAAGGAAGCTCCTAGGACCGAATATGAGGAAGGGAGAAGGGTAGAATTGACCAAATTTGCGAAGGAGGAGGAGCTGGGTTATTTATAAACCTATCTGGGCACCCTTATTAACCGGCGATTAATGATTGATCTGGTGTATGTACAAGCGATCCAAGGTGTTGGCGTGTATGTACAAAGTGCCCGGAACAATTCTTTTAAAGGAAGCAAGTGCGATCGATGGAGGAGATGCCCAAGAAAAATGCAAGAAAACCGGGATTCAACAGGTCCGACGACTCAGAGCAGCAGATGGGATAGTTGACCAGAGGTCAACGAAGGCCGCGCGCAGATTGGTCCGCGTCAGCCGCTAAAGGACAAAACAGAAGGTTTTATTCGAAAATAATTAATTTAAAATAGTAAATGATTTTATTATTTTTTGAGTATAAAATAAAAAATGTTTATTATTTTATGTAGTATTTTAATATAAATTTTTATTTATTTTTTTGGCTTGATTTTTTAGTAGTTAATTTTTATGAGTGTATTTATAGGTATATTTATATATGTTTTATGCATTTCTATTTTTACTTTATATATATGATTTTATTATTTTATTTTCCTATTTTATATATTTATAACTTATTTTTGTGAGTATAAATATATTTTTAGTTGATTTTTATGAGTTTATTCACAAATTTAAATAAATAGGTATTTGAATTGTATAGGTATATGTATAGGTATTTTGCCTATGTTTTGTATACTTCTTTTTATTTTAATGTATTTTAATGAGTTTTTTTATTTTTGTTTTGTATTTTTAATAGAATATATATGATATTGACAATATTCTAAAAATATGAAAGAATAAAATAATTAAAGAATATAGTTCCCTTTTATTTATATACATATAGGTGTTTCATCTATGTTTTTATATAACTTTATTTTATTTTTCATTTTCTTGTTAGTTTTATTTTGATTTTGATGTACACATATATTATAGATAATGTTTACAAAATTATAAAATATGAATTTGTAAAAATAATAAGTAATGAATAAATTGAATATTTGAATCGGCATTATGTACAATAGGGGCCCAAAACTTATCTTTTGCACGGTAACTCCAAAAATATAAAACCACCACCATTAAATAGCTCATGAAAAGTTATATACAATTAGAGGTGATTTTGCCATGTTTTGAGTTTTTATTTGCAAGATATGGGTCTGGAAATTTTGGTTTTTGGCTTTTTATTCGGGGTATAAAATGTACATTGTATATTATTTTTGTACAAAATCACTTTTGTATTTTTATTTACATTATTATCTACAACTTTTATGTACAAAGTTTATTTATTTGATGAACGAATACTTAGATACAAAATAGGTGTCAAAATGCATAAATCAAGAATGAATAAATGAGGTATTTATTGTATTTTTGGCTCTTATCTCCCCTACTTTATTCCTTGTAGACCAATTCCATTCTGAACTTGGTCTCGGGGTTAGGGTCATAAAATATTTGCAATATTTTATTCCTTTTTTCTTTTCTTCTCTTTATTCTATAATTTTGGCATTAAAAACCTTAATTATGTGAAAGAAATACAATAAATCATAAATGCTATTATGAACAAATTAATGTTATTTACATACACTAGCTAGGGTTTTCAAGGCCAAAATGATAGAACAAAGGTGATGAAATGGAGATTCATCAATAATATATAGAAAAATACAAAATTAAGTTTACACAAAAATGAAATACAATATTATTTTTATACTCTAATAAAAAGCCAAAATCCAAACTTCCCAGGCCCATATCTCCTAAATAAAAAATCAAAATGTCTAAAATCACCTTTAATTGTATATAACTTTTAATAAGCTATTTAATTAAGTTAGTTTCAATTAATTTGGATTTAAGGTGTGAAAGTTAGGTTTTAGATCCCTATATACCCGAATAATATATTCATTTTATTTATTCTTTGTTATTTTTATAATTTTACAGATTTATAATTTTGCAAATATTATTTATAGTATATGTATGTATTTAGAATAAAATAAAACAAAAAAAATACACAAAAATAAAATAATATACATAAATACATATATGAAATACATATACTTATACCTATATAATATACATCCCTATGTATTTAAGTGTACATAATATATCAGAAAAATTTAATAAAAATATATTTATTCATATAAAAAATAAATTATAAATATATAAATAATAAAATCAAAAATACAAAATAAAAATAAATCACGCAAAACATAGATACCCCTAAAAAGTAAATTATAATAAATAAACTCCAAAAAATAAATAAATAACATAATAAAATATTACATAAAATATTAAGCATGTTTATGTTTTAACCAAAAACTAAATAATTCGTTATTATTTATTTTCAAATTATTTCTATTTTTTACTTCTGATTTGTCTTTTTGTGGATGACGTGGCCCAATCAAGTCATGCCATCCGTTGACCTAGGGTCAACTCTCTTACCCCAGCACTAGGACTGTCAGAACGACTCCTTCCCCTCTCTTCTCGATTTTTTACACAATGATACATGACTCAAGGATATGTAGGCTCTTCAAAGACTTTGATCATTGTACATCCATGATTCACGCCGACCACCTCTTTGGCGCCATATCTTCTTCTTTCACATGTGATTCTTCCTCGAACTCTCCCCCTTCGTTGCTTGTACATATGCTCCCCCTCCTCTTCCTTGTATTTTTGGTTCGATTTTCCCCCGCTTTAGACCCCTCGGAGTGCACCAGGGTAGATCTCCTTGTGACAGGAGCTCCCCACTCTTCGCACTGAGGAAAGAGCTTGGTGGAGGTTGTTCCCAGCCATCTTTGCCGCTCGCCGGCATGAGGTTCCCATCTCTTGGCTCCGACCAATCGAGGTTAGTTTTTTTAGCTTTTTAGATAGACATCAGCAATAGGTTTAATTTTGTGTTTTTATTTTTAATTTTAATCACTTGCAGTAGCTTAAAATACCAAACTCGTAGTTCAGCGGAGCTTGCCTCGGGCGAACCCTTCCATCGTGCACCGCCTGTTCTTCGAATCACCTTCCATCTTCACCTCCTTCCCATGTCGATTCTTTACACCCACCACTCCATATCAACTGATCCCCTCCGGATCAGAACCCGGTGCTCCACCACCACCACCTCGTCAGAGCACCTCCACCTTGCCCCGCTATGCCTACATTCCACCCTCTGAAGGGTCAATGCAGTTTGTCCTCGGTCCTTTTTTTGTTTTGTGAGGGTCAATGCCTTCAAGAGCCCATCTGGGCTAAAGATACACGGGGAAGGAGCTCTAGGTGCCTGAGCGACATTGAGATCCAAAGACATCCTCAGCTGGCTCTGGACACTTTTGAAGCACCTTGAAGCTTCGCATGTCAAACCGCCATCTCGAGCGGCTACTACGGCATGTGGCAAGTGGAAGACCACCAGGGATCGCGCCTTAGTGAGGGTTTGCAAAATCCACCCCCACATTTTTGTCATTTTGTTTTGGTCCTATAACTTATTTATTTAGTTTATAACTTTTGCGAATTTTACAAGCGAACCCCTATAGTTATTGTTATTTGCACTTGGGTTCTGTCCAGCTCACCACATGTGTCGTCCCATGTGAGGTGGATTTTTTGCATGGAAACCTTGCACATTTTTGTATTTACATTTAGTCTATAAACTTTCATTTAGCTGTTATAATATTTTAGGTAATTTGCAAGAAGCACCTTGACTTTAATTTTGTTTGTATTTACTCCCCTACAAGCCCAGTAAATTTTATGTGTATTTTCTATTTATTAAAAATATCATCATGCTCCAAAAAATCTCAAAAAATAGGATTAGGTGCATGCTGGCTTATAGATTCATGCCATATTTTGGATTTTAATTTTGGGCACCTTTTAATATTTATTAAAAATCAGAAGTGCACATTTTTGTCCCTGTTTGATTTATAAAATATCAAAAATATAAATACATTTTGAAAATTTCCCAAAATGAGACTCCAGACCAAAAATCACTAAAAATAGAAAAAGAAAATTCATAAAAATTAAAAAGATTTAAAATCCTTTAGAAAAATCTAAAAATTCCTATAAATTCCAAAAATATCTTTTTTTGTTCTGTATTTTTCTTTTTATTATATACTATTAATTAAAAATAGATTTGTAAAATTTTGACTTTATTTTCTTATTTTAATTTCCAAAACAATTTAGCCTATTTATTTAATCTCTGATTTGGGATAATTTTTACTTAAAAAATACATATAAATTAACAAAATTGTTTAAAAAATCACAAAAATAGTAAAAAATTATTTAAAACTCAAAAACAATTTATTTTGCACTTTTTGTTTATATTTATTAGTATTTATAATTACATCATCCTATATTATATATATAGCCTTCTATAGTTTAACATTATATATATAAAGGAAAATAAATTAAAGATCAGAAAATATAAAAAGAAAATAAAAATTATAAAATTAAAAATTTAAAAATATATAAATTAAAATCCATAAAAAATATAAATTAAAAAACCCATACAAAAATACAAAGACAAAAGGAACACAAATTTTGCGCATTAACTTGCCTGATCTACCGTTTGCTCCTTGTGTTCGACACTCTAATACTTACACATATATACATCCATTATAGAGTTATAATAAAATTTAACTACGTGCTTATGTTCACTTTTATTGATATATCTAGTGTGGGTTAACTGTTGAATTAGTCTGAAGTTCTCATCAGTCGCTTTGATGATGGTGTTCCTACCTTGTGTGGAACACAAGACCGATAGAATTTTCGACTTTTCAGGTGCGCGGTGAAGAAGCAGGACTGCATCGGTGAAGATCTGATAAGTAGCTAGAACATGAATCCCCTACAAAGTTGAGCTCTCCCGGGTGTGGAGAAAATGCCCTGTCACTGCACCTCACTCCAGAGATCAACCTCGAGCATAACTAGGATGGAGAAACAGATCAGCCGCTGAAGCTAGTGGATGTCATGTATAAATCGGGATAGGTCCAATGAGCTTTGAAATTCAATAAGGGAGCGAATCAAGGAGAGATCGATGGATCTGATGAGTTGGCGATGGAGTCAATTGTTAGGGTTAAAAATTAGGAGAAGGAATTGAGGGAAGTTAATGGGTGACACACGCGGGAAAATTCGAGAAGGAAGAGAGACGCGCGAGAAATGCGGAAGCGGCTGTTGAATGGGGAGTTGACCTGGGTCCGACCAATCAGGGAGCGACTAGAATAAGACAAAACAGGAAAACAACAAAATAGCATAGAAAATGAGAAATAAATGGAAAGAAAATAAAAAATGAATTAAAAAAAGTTTTGAAAATAAAATATGTTAGTAATTAAATTAGCTTATTTAATATGATTTTTAATTAACTAAATAAGTTATATACAAAGGTATAAATAAATAAAACATGTTATTTTGTAGGCATATATATCTATATTTACAACACTTTGATTTTATTATATTATTTTTACAAATATACTTGTAATTTAATAATTTATTAATTTACAATATTTTACAAGGATTTTAATGACATTTTTATGAGATAATTTATTAACGTAAATAAATATGGATATTTACAATATACATAGTGATATATATATGGGAAAATGGGGATGCCCCCTAGGGGCAGCCAACATGGCTGCCCCCGCCCCCATTTTTTGCAATTTTTTATTTTTTGGAAAAATATCACCATGTATATTCATCCCTATATCCCTCCTATATATCATTTGAATTTTGTCAGAAACAGAGACACCTACGGCCTCCATCCAGACGTCATATTTTTAACGGTAGCAAGATTTTTTAAATCGACCATGTCTGGATGGAGGCCGTAGGAGTCTCTGTTTCTGACGAAATTCGAATGGCATATAGGAGGGATATAGAGGTGAATATATATGGCGATGTTTTCAAAAAAATATAAAATTTGCCTAAAAATGGGGCGGGACAGCCATGTTGGCTGCCCCCAGGGGGCAGCCCCATCAACCCCTATATATATACAATATGTACATGATTTTATTTTTGTATATTCTTATTTTGTGATTTTTATTTGTATTTTATGTAAGTCAAATACAATATATACAATTGTTTAAAAATACATATATATATAAATATAAATAAAATAATTATACATATAATATACAAATAATATGCTTAGGTATAATGTACAATAGTATCCCAAAAAGCCACATTTCACACCTTAACTCCGATTTTTATGAAACCACCTAAATTTTAAAGGTTATTTAATTTGGAGTACAATGAAGGTAAGTTTGATTAATTTTGAGTTTAGGTGGAGAATATATTGATCTAACAAGTTGGGCTTTGCGAGTTATTCATGGTGTTGTTATTTATAAATTGTATACTGGTTGTTCTTGAAATTATTTTTATTATTTACAAATTATTTTTAGGTACAAGTTTCAAGAAGAAGTCATTTGTATTTGGAGTGACTTTGGTGATAAATAAACAGTGTAAGTAATATGTATTATATAGTAGTGTACAAGTAGTGAATATACACAGGTGGAACATGATCTTTTGGATTTTCTCGTATTTATGCTTGATCTCCCCCTACTTTGTTCCTGGTCGATTAGGTCAAGTCTTAACCTACTCTCCGGGTCAGAGTCAATCCATATCTATTGCATATATACAGTCACTGTTGTAAAAGTCGGCCGACTAGGCCGACTAGTCGGTCCGACTAGTCGAGTCGGGGGGTACCCGACTCGACTAGGCCAAATAGGCCAATAGTCGGTCAGACCCGATTAATCGCCCGATTAGTCAGCCTAGTCGGCCGACTAGTCGGCCGACTTTTGCATAGAGATTTCTCGACTGACTTTTGCATAGGGATTTCGGAAATATGTTTCGGCGCAAACCGTAAACTCGATTACCCGTTTAGAATTAGATGAGATTTAGGGCTTGTTGTTAGACAATAAGATGAGATACTTAAGGTTACATGCTAATAAGTATAACTCACAAATAAATTAAAAATATAAAAACAAAAAACACTAAAATGTTAAATAAAAATTATAAGAAAATTCTGTATACTTCTGTACTTTAAATTATAGTTTTTCATCTAGATATAAAATATCAACTAATTAATATACTATCTTGGATAATTTTACTTAAAACTTTGTGATTTAATTTCATGTTGGTTAACTTATATAAGATTAGAATTATGTTTATTACGCCTAAATGTTCGTTAAATTAAATACTTCTTGTTGATTTGCATGATAGTTAGGTAACTTAGGTTATTTACCTTTTGTGGTTGTTGATTAGCTTTGTATTAATTTATTAAATAACTTCAACTCGTGCTATGTACCAAACATTTTGTTCTTAACATTTTGTCCATGCTATGAACCAAACATTTTGTTCTTAACTTGCTTCGTTTTTTCTTTTGTTGTTGTAATTTTTAAGCTCTTAAAAATATTAAAACTGCTAAATATATGAATATAAATGAGAGTATATGTTATAAAACTTGATTTATATATTTAAAATAATTAAAAAATTCAAAACCGACTTATGCCCGACTAAATCCGATTACTCTCCCGACTGCCGATTAATCCTTAGTCAGTGACCCTGCCGATCGAGTACCGACTGCCGGCTTCTGCAACCTTGTATACAGTCTTTGATTTTCTTTATTTTCCCTTTATTTATTTATTTGAGGTTAAAATAATGATAAATATACAATATTCACACAAGTATGAGAGTTAGTAAAAGGAGAGAATTGTTAGTATTTACAGATATTTTATAAGGTATTTTAAGATAAAATAAATGAATAAAGATGTTAAAATGTAGATTCATCAAATATGTTGGAGAGATGTTATTGTAAATAATATTTACGAATTAAATGTTGATGTGAATTGGATTCACATTGAATAATAAATATAATTTACATTTTATTTTGGATGTGTGAATATGATTAGTAATTTATCAATGGTATGATTGAAATCATCACAAAGTAATTTGAAATTAATTTTATGAATAATTATGCAACAAATGTTGTTGCACACGTGAATTTTGGAGAGATGAGATCTCACCAATTAGAAAAAGGAGAGCCACCTTACCCTTTTATAGGGTGGACGACCATAGAGTCCTACTCCACGTATGACTGTCCACTCTATTAAGGGAAGGAGGCTTGCCCACTTTCCTTTATTTCCACATGAGATTGATTTGAACTAAATTGAATGTGTTGTAAATTATTTGCAACAAAATTAATTTCATTTTAAATTGATTATTTGTTGTTGCAAATTTATGCAACAAAATCATGGTCATTGATTGAAAGCACAAAATAGTCTAGACCCTTGATTATGAGTGCACATGGATTGAGATCCATGGACATCCAATTTAGTATAAAAGGAGGGGTAACCCTAGTCTTTTATACTTACAACAACTACATGAATTGCAAGAGCAATAACTCTCTCTCTCTCTCTCTCCATATTCTCATACACACCCACACACACTCTCTCTCTCTCAACATGGTGGCCGCCCACATTGTTGACTTAAAGAGATTTGCAGTCGTCACGATGTCATTGTGCTATCGGATCGACTGATCGTGGATCTCCTCCATCTTCGGTGTTTCTTTGCTCATGAAGAAGGTACCAGATTTTGTGAGATGAAATCAGGAGACTCCTCACCCGGATCGTCAGCTTGGATTGTGGGAAGCACACGTCTCATCCACACGCTCGCAACTGTGACCTTCATCGGATCGGACTTGAGACAGGAGGTCTCTTACTTTAGAGACAAGAGCTCACAAACATGCTTCAAGATGTATTTCTATGACTCATTTGTGATCTTAATGAAACTATTTGAGAAGTGTTCTCGATTCATGTGGTTTCATCGATAATAAAATTTTTAATTTTTTATGCCCGATGCAACTACTATGACTAGTTGCACTAGGTCATATGTGATGCGACCTACATGCTTCCGTGATGCACTAAGGCCCAAACCCTAGTCTTCACCCATCCCATCCCAGTAACCAAACAGACCCCAAGACTTAGATATTATTATCTCCATAGATAAAGACATAGTCTTGAGTTATTCTTAGATACTTAAAGATGCTTTTCACCGCACTCAAATGTTTTTCTCCATAGCAAGATTTGCTATGACTTACCACTCCTATTGCATGGTAGATTTCTGGTCTTGTGCACATCATGACCTGCATCAAGCTTCCTACAATTGATGCATAAGGGCATCCAACCATATCCTTCTTATCCTCAACACTTTGAGGTGTCATCCCTTTGGATAGATGAATACCATGTCTTAAGGGAAGGAAACCTTTCTTGAAATTATCCATGTTGAATCTTTCTAAGATCTTCTTGATATATCCTTGTTGTGATAGTTCCAATATATTCTTTTCTCTGTTTCTGAACAACTTCATACCCAAGAAGTAAGAGTCTTCTCCAAGATCTTTCATCTTAAAGGTATGGTACAACCAGATCTTAATACTGGCCCTCATCCCAATATCATTTCCAGTGATTAGGATGTCATTTACATAAAGCACGATAAACACAACTTTTCACAAAGAAATGGGATGATATACTTGAGTATTTTCATCCTCATTTTGATTTGGTCTTATGGAAACAAGTACTTGGTTAATTCATTTATTTAAATTTACTAATATGTTACTATATGATTTTACCACCTTTTAATCAAATGTACGTACTAATTGAGAGGAACATGGGGTTGTCTTGATGAATCAATGGCTTGGAGGTCTTCCTCCATAATATATAGATCCCTCGACGGCTTCATTACGGACATACTATTCAGCTCAGTAGATCCGAGCCTAACCAAACTTCTCATGGTCACTCATATAATAGTGGTTTGAAGGATACATTTTGAGGCATCCTAGTTAGTAACCAATTCCATATTGGGGAAATAAAATAATACTCCAATATTAAGTTTAAAGTTGTCTGAACTTCAATTAAATGTGTGAAGTTAATGGAATTTGTTCTAGATTACAGCAAATGCTACTAGAAAAGAATAATGAAAAAGAATATGAGGAGAGCTGTGAAGAGGAATACGAAGCAATCATACATATACAACAAGAGCTTACAAAGAAATCAGAGATTTAATTTACGAAATCTAAATACTAAAAAGAAGAGTTGATTTTATTAACAATTATATCAGTAGAACTTTATTTTATATGCACTTACTTTTGATTATTTGTATTCTCTATGTGCTATTATTGTTTCAAACTATATATTCTATTATTATTAGACTTTGTTGTTTACTTATATCCATGGTTATTGTTTTCATTTTATTTGTAGCCATATCTATCTATTATATTTATACATGTTTATTTGCAGATAAATTTATGTTTGTTTTGTTTTAAGTTAATATAAATTTTATTGGATGGATTATATAACGTGCCATACAGGTTCAACGAGGCATCAAAGCGCTATCGAGCCTATCTAAAATTTCATTTTCTCTAGATTTTACGAGTATGGTTCTCTCCATGTGCTAGCAAGGAACTCATAAAGCTAATACTAGCAAGCCCTACTTGCCCTCCTTAAGGAGCACTTACGCACACAAAGCTGAGATGTTGATGATGTAGCAAGCACATATCCATGCAACATCTTGTTAACGACGAGCGATATAGTGTGGCAAGCCTTGCTATCAAATATCCTCGCACAATATCATTGTGAGGACATTTGCGAGGCCCTTATAAGAAAATATATCTTTGTAAGGACCTTTTCCTTCATCAATTTAGCTATATAAATGATTTATATCCATTCTAGAACGGTTTCTTTAATGAATCAACTATGTTAAATAATAATGTATATCCAACAAATGAACTAAATAGAGAAAATCCCATTCTTGTAAGGGCCTTCTATCCAAATAATAAGAAAAAATATACAATCTATGCAAAAGAAGTAAAAAAACTACATAAGTGCAAACAAGAAAAGACATGATATCTACAAAAGAAGTAAAGCAACCAAATATATGCAAAGTAATCAACAGGTTATAAGAAGTCTACCAAGTTGAAGAGAATTTACAATATAATAATGAACTAATAAATGATATCTTATAACCACTAAGATGAGAGGTTACCCTTAATGCCTATAAATAGGCATTGACCTTTATATTAAAGGATGCATATTGAAGCCTCTCTATTGGATTTTGTTATTCATTTCTACAATTGTGGGAGTTATGAGTCGGAAACAAAAAAAAGATCTAAAATAATGTGGAATAAATATGTGTATCTTAGCTTGAACAAACTTAATTCCTTAACGATTTGCCCAAAGTGGTGAGAAATTTACATGATGCATCAACGAAAGACATGCGCGTCTATGAATTCTATCCTTTTTATTGGCAAACTTTGATAATCAAATATGAGTGTGGATTTATCTATCATTTCTTTTTTTCACACTATATTACATGAATGATGAATAATTTATGCAATGTTTTTGCAAAGTACTTATTTAGAGATATTCACTGACATTTTATCAAAAGTTCATTCTTAAAATATAGAAATAATGCATGCCTCAACCTTTATTATAGTTTCCTCTGGAATTCCATCAACCACATATATGAGCTCCACCTTCCTTATCGCATGAGGAGGAGACAAAGAGAGAAATTATGATATATACCATTAATAGTTTGCTTGAAGATAACTATACACATCATTTTATGCACATAGAAGTGTTTCATATCTTCTTGAACCAATTAGGTTAGACAAGGAGAGGTTTTCATGACGAGTTAGCTATAAAGTTGGTTAAGTTATCACGTGGCACATTCTAACGGATGTGATTTTTTAACCTCCCACTAAATTTCTATTTTTGCACGCACTACTGTAATTGTAATATTTAATTCATATTGCCAATATTGGAGAGTTGAATGACAATTGAATGAGATATTTATACTCCATTAACCCCTCCCTATAATCACCATAAAAGTTTAGGACAATTCCACTCACATTGCTTCTTCTCTCCCAATTTCCCTTGTTCATAGAGAGAGAGAGAGAGAGTAAGAAAGAGGAGCCTCATTAGAAGGATATTTCTCCTCGTAGGAGATGACACAATGTGCTAAGGGAACGCGAGGATAGACAGACGGTGTGGATAGTTGCATATAAGTAAGCACAACTTGAAGGTGCGCGGATTCGAATTTGAGGTATGTATCGGTATAGGAATTTTCGTATGAGTAATGATCATGTTCGAAATAAGATCTAATATTGTATGTATCGGTTTAAGATTTCGAGCAACAACGATTACAGCCAAACTATGAACTTTAAATGTATGTATAGATCTAGGTTTCCGTATGAATATTGGTCATAATTGAAACAGATCTCTTGCATCCATCCATTTATGATTTCGTGTGAACAAAGAGTAAATCCAATATAAGATCTACAAATTTTATGTATTAGCGTAGTACTGTGGCTAAGTGATTCTCGTATCTGAAACAAGGCATTTAGGTTAATAGACATGTTTATTTGATATAGACTATTCTTGTAAGTGTATTTGTTGAATCATAGGGTGATGCGTGTAAACGATGATTCTACCTAGAATACCACTTTAGAATATGCATTGAATTATTAGGATACCATATTTGTAAGTATTTGCGAATGTATGTGATCCTTTCGGCAACGGTAATCTTTGGCACAAGATTGTACATCATAAAATTAAGTAGTGAGTAAGATACACAAAAAATCATACGTATCCACTTTTAAACTTTTCTATACCTAAGAGATGGCTGAATTCTTTGGATAAATGTATCAACATATATCTTAAAGTTGGGAAACATGTGATGGAAGTTATCTGGTTTTCCCACTAAAGTATGCGGAGCATAATAGATATAAGTGTAAATTTTTCCATTGTTTTTTGGGTCCATAATTACAGAAACGTATCACCTGTATTAACCTTGGAAAAATTACCATTCTTTTAATTAGATATTTTACGTCATGGATTCATCTTTCTGTGTGAAGCCATTTTAATTGTTTCTCTTTATAACTTGAAAGGTATATTTATCCATAATAATTGATTGTGGAGATAAGATATCAATTTGAATCAATGGATGAAAAGAAAATATAAATATGAAAAGAAAATGTAGAAAACAGACTATATGATTTAGTTTGCAGCCAACGAGACTAGATATATATACACGGGCTAATATAATCAAGGAGATTTTCAGTTTGACTTGCACTAAATATTATGATGCATATGTGCTTCTCCACGTCAACCAAGTCATGTAAGATTTCATCCACTTTAATCTCTAGAAATCAGTACTAATAACAACTAGAGAGAGATTTTATTTTTCATCAATGAAATGTACTAATACATTTATTTTTCTTGATAATTGATAACCTTCAACAAGATTAAGGCGCCGACTCATAAGGAGTCACATTGACAACCGCAAGGGATCGTATTAGCCCAAGGGGCAATGCCACAAGGGGTGTATGGTTGCAATGAACCACGAAGGCAAAAGTTAAGTCCTCTACAGTTGTACCTACACTGTCATGTTATCGCCACAAGGGGTGTATGGTTGTAAGGAACTATAGAGGCAAAAGCTAAGTCCTATACAGTTATAGCTACACTATCATGTCATGCCATGGACCGCACATGCCAGCGGTTGAAAACGTATATCAATATACATATATGAAAAATGAAAAAATGATTTGTAAAGGTAAACAATTATAAGTATGCAAGAAAATGGTTTAATAAAAGAGCAACCATTACATGTTGTATAAGATTTGGTTAAAGAAAAGTAGACCATCAAGGTCATGGGGCTAAAATGCAAAGTATTAATATGATAAAAGAATTACATACTTGCAATGAATTATATGAAATATGCCCTACACGATGAAAGAAATGTATGCCATATTTTCTTATACAATTTACATATGTATACCCATGGTTATAAAAGGATCCAAATTACATATGTTAGGAATCAAACTTAGACATGCATGGGAAGTAATTAGGCACGTAACGATGTTTTCCATGGAAACTCTAGTGCATGAAAAATAATGAGTTATACGACCATTAGAATTCCCATGCATGGACCCCAGATGCATACTGGGCATCAGGCTCATGCAAAATTTTATTTGTCAATTTCAGGTGAAGAACATGGTTTATTGTGTATACCAGATCGTGCTACGGATTCCTCGGGATTTCTGATGTGGTATGATTCAACTCGTGAAGATTAAAGGATGTCTATATGCGTACAAGAACTGTTGAGATGTTGTTTTAACTTCTTAGAGTAGTTTTTGCAAAACTACCCCAGTTGGAGTTGTAATAATGGAACTCTTTTTTAAATGGATTTTTATGGTATTGATATTATCTCTGCTCAATGATTACCATGCATGTTATCGGTAACGGCTCGATCGCACGATCTACTATCGCATGTTTCTGCTGGTCGTCGCGACCTATTCCATTACAAATGGTATCAGAGCCTGAGTTCCTTTGGGTATAAGATATCCACAACCATAATGATCTAAGACGTAGATACCTAGAGTAAGACTTAGGTATTACATGCAAGTAGTCGTCACTTTATATTTCTGAATCATATGAACCCTTCATGAGACTGAGGTGAACATAGATTGTGAATCATCATTGAATAATGAGATCATGGATAAACAACAACTATTACCAGAGTTGATGAATATTGGTGACTCACTGGAAAAACATCTCGTCCGAGTTTTGTTGGATTTATCCCGAAGTCCTTTTTTCACAATAACAACCCTTTATCTTGAAATGTGAACATGAGATGGAGAAGGTTGAATATTGAAGACAAGAGATGGATGAGGTTAAGAAATGAATACAAGAGATATGGATGTCATTTGAAAGTTCAGGCTATCTTAAAGAGAAGCATGTTATATTAGTACTAATAGAAAAAGGTACAACAGAGGAGTGGCGGATTGAATGGAAAAAAATCACAGTCTTGAGACATCTACCATTGAATGGAGTGTTTTTATTGAAACCTCTATTGAATGTTACAACCTTTGTAAATGCTAGTGTTTCAAATAGATGAGAATTCTTAAGCCTTTGATATTGTAGTAAGATGATCAAAGAGTATGTGATGGTGATATGGAGTTTGAGAAGTATGAGAAGCAAGTGAATTGTCTATTAGTTATACATGATCATCTCAGTTACATCACAGAAAAATGTTATTAAGGACTGTTCTTGGTGCTTTTTCAGATGATTGTTTGAGGTTATCTTCTCACAGACAAGAGGATTTTCTTCATTGATGTTATTCCAAAAATTACATTGATTTTAGAAGCTCCTCATGCACATGTTGAATTTAAAAGATTAAAGAACCGATTACTATAACAATTGTATATATGCAATCTCTTTGAGGAAAGAAAGATGGATCACAGTCGCCGCCTTGATTGTTGAAATATGATAAGGTATTGGATGAATACTTACAGCTTTAGATCAATGACTTACTGCTTTGGTTTAGTAATTTACCAATGGATTATAGGATGAAAGATCTTTTCTAAAATTATTATGCATACAAGTTAATCGAGCCATGAATTAATGAGGAGGACATTCAAATATAGCTTTCAGAATAAGATTCTATTATTATAATTTTTTATCATGTCTTTTGATCTTCTAAGGATACTTGTACCTTTTGTGGAGTTTATGAAAAGGACATTTTCAAAATACCTTGATGAATTTGCAACCATAATTGTGGATGATAATATGCTAGATGCTCTTTTGATATGAAGAACTGCCAAGTACATCTCAATATTGAATTCAAGACCCTACTCTGACACCATCTTTATGCAGTGCTCTTTAATTGTAGCTTCTTGTTGGAATAAATCATCTTTCTAGTCATGTCACATTTATGGATGGTATTGAATTTGATCTAATCAAGATGAAAACCTTATTGCCATGGAGTTAGCTGAGAATTATTTGGAGATTCATAGATTTCTAGGATGACATGGCACATTGATGATTCATGAAGAATTTTCTCACATATTACAATAGTATTGAGAAACTAATTAGAGAGGATGTGAAGCTTGTACATTAGTTGAGTATGAATGAATTTTCAAAAACTATAGTAAAAGTCGACTATGATTCTGACCGTAAGCTTATATTACTCATCAGAAGCTTTGTGGTTAAATTGATACATCCAACAAAGAAAATAAGGGTATGTTTAATGAAAAAAATATGGATTTTACATCATGCCACCTAAGATCATAAGAGAGCAACTATCCAACTTTTTAATTGAAGTATCTTACTAATGACTTGAAGTTAGTAGTGACAATTATTTCTCCAATAGATTGATGGAATTATCAATACAATGAGAAATATTTTAGATAATTTGAAGGATTGTGGTATCGGAAAAAGATGTTGATCTTTCTAGAGAATTGGAATGCCCAAGAAGAAAGAATGTGATTTTATAAATTGGATTGATAAGGACGTGATTTACTGAAATGAAATTAAAAGCACATCAGAATGGATTTTGTAACCGATTTATCCAAGATAAGGATACATCATTAAGTAATCATCGGAGTGTTTGTAGATCAAATTGTCTCACTTTTTACAATTGCTTAGATTGACCGATCTTTAGTTTGGATAAATTATAAATGGATGACAACATCAACATATATTCCACATCAATGGTGTTCGATCGGATAGGAGACACAAACTGCAATTATAGAAGAGCTTTCAAGATGCTATGGGTACTCTATAGAAGTTTATCACTTAATTTCATTTATAGTCCTACGAGCACTTAGAATGGATCAATATGACATTAGAAAATATGTTGAATACATGCTTCTCAGATGTCGCACATGGTGGGGATGGACATCTTTCATTAGCTGAGTTCTCTTATATCAATATCTAACACTCGAGCATCAAGATGTCTTTCTATGAAGGATTCTATAAGAGACCTTATAGATTACCTACATGCTACATCAATGTTGACGGTAAATATATTTTGATACCATAGAAAGTTCATATTAGTAAGAAGAGTGTTGATCACAAAAAATAATAAGGTGCAAAAAGAAATCCACGATTGATGATTACATTATATACAGTTATAACATGCTTAAATTATGTGGAGTACATCCTTAATATTTGATTTATAAACTCCAAATTCACACAATCTACATCTAATTTATTCCATGCACCCAACAGAGAAAACCACTTTAATACATATAGAGGACGGTTAATCAAAGTATAAATCAAAAATTCATGCTTATATATCTGGATAAAATATTTCAACAATCTCTATTTATATAAATGAACTAAATCCAGCACTGAGGTTGATAATTATCTTTGTTCATGATCAAAATATAACTTAAATTTAGATTTCATTAAAATTATATTGATACAAGAGAGATGGAGAGAAAAACATTTAAAAACCAACACATTGATTTGACTCTACAAATACATCTCACATTTTGTTGGAAAGAAATTGGGAGGCCATTTTTTGTAAAATACCCAAAGCACTTCTCCATGTGCCATGAGCCCCACATACAACACAAGTCCCATGCACATACTCTTAAACTTTTCTCTCTCCTTCCCATGCAAAGTAGCCGCCCATGCCATCCTTCCCCATGCAAAAAATTAATTCCTCATGCATTGATATTTTGTCTTTATGTGCATGGAATTGAGTCTCTTTATTGCATGCAACCATCATCTATAAAAGGCATGCACGGCAACAAATGGGAGGCCCCTAATTCGTGATCTATCACGTCTCCTCCCTCCACGCCAAAGGCTCACCCCGCCAACTCTCCCTCTCGATGGATGCTTTTCTCCCCATCTCTCATCACTCTAGCATGCTCCTCCCCAACTCCTCTTGTAGCAGCTCCATTCAGCGGCCAACCTCCTTGACGTCGGCCAACCTCCTCGCGTGCATAGTGAGCAGCAACAGCTCCTCGTGAAGATTGCAAGCAACGGCCAAGTCATCCTCCTTGCGGCCAACTCCTCCTCTTCGCACGCACCCGCACGTGTGCCCATATGCACGATCTCTCCAGCTTGCACCTCCTTACACGTGCGATTCACTTTTGTCTCCGCGCAACCATTGCCGCCACCATCATCTTCATTTTGGATTTCGAAAGCTCCAAGAGAGAAGAACTCCTTTCTCATTTTTATATCTCTCTTGCATTTTGTTATATTAGTTGCTCTTGTTTAAGATGAAAAACTTGTTTGGTAATATTTTTTATTTACTATAGTTTGTTTCTGATATGCATTACAACTCTCATATATTTTATTACATCTTGAAATATTGCAAGTCATTCTCAATTCCTCCTTAGTAAGTTGTGAGTTAAACCTCATTCATTCACTTAGTTGCACTCACATCCATATTTAATTAACCTAAGCTCTTGGAAATACTTTCTCCGTAGATCGTATTTTTCCATCATTTGTCTTTCATCGCAAAAGATCTAAATTCGAATCAAGTTTTTAAGAAGAACAAAAAGAGCAAGTTTGCTTAGTCCCTAGGGATACGAACCTCTACTTGCATTATACATCTGTTATATTTTTCCAACATGCTTGTAGTTGTAATATTATTTGTTTGATTGCGGTTTTTCGTGGAACAACAACGACGTGGTAAAACCAACTTTTTAAACCATGTAAAATCGCTTCAACAACGATCTTCGGTATGTCTCCTTACCAAGAAATTTCGAGGACGAAATTTTTTTAAGGATGGTAGAGTGTAACGGATATGATTTTTAACCTCTCACTAAATTTATATTTTTGCACACACTACTATAATTGTAATATTCAATTCATACTACCAATATTGGAGAGCTGAATGTCAATTGAATGAGATATTTATACATCATTAATCCCTCCCTATAATCACCATAAAAGTTTATGACAATTCCACTTACGTTGCTTCTTCTCTTCCAATTTTCCTTGTACACACAGAGAGAGAGAGAGTAAGAAAGAGGAGCCTTATCAGAAGGCTATTTCTCCTCGTAGGAGATGACACAATGCGCTAAGGGAGCACGAGGACCGACAGTGTGGATAGTTGCAGATAAGTAAGTACAACTTGGAGGTGCACGGATTCAGATTTAAGGTATGTATCGGCACAAGAATTTTTGTATGACTAATGATCATGTTTGAAATAAGATCTAATATTGTATATATCGATTTAAGATTTCGAGCAACAATGATTACATCCAAACTACGAACTTTAAATGTATGCATCGGTCAAGGTTTCCGTATAAAATATTGATCATAGTTGAAACAGATCTCTTGCATGTATCCATTTATGAACTCGTGTGAACAAAGAGTAAATCCAAGATAAGATCTACAAATTTTATGTGTTAGCGTAGTACTGTGGCTGAGCGATTCTCGTATTCGGAACAAGGCGTTTAGATTAACATACATGTATACTTGATCTAGACTATGCCTCTAAATGTATTTATTGAATCACATGTATATTTGATCTAGACTATGCCTCTAAATGTATTTATTGAATCACAGGGTGATGCGTGTAAACGATGATTCTACCTAGAATACCACTTTAGCAAATGCATTGAACTATTAGGATACCATATTTGCAAGTATTTGTGGATGTGTTATGTGATCCTTTCGGCAATGGCAAATTTTGGCACAAGATTATACATCATAAAATTAATTAGGGAGTAAGATACACAAAAAAACAAGATGTACCCACTTTAAACTTTTTTATACCTACAAGATGGCTGAATTCTTTCGATAAATATATCAACATGTATCTTAAAGTTGGGAAACATGTGATGGATGTTATCTGGTTTTCCCACTAAAGTATGCAGAGCATAATAGGTATAAGTGTAAATTTTCCTCCTGTTTTTGGGGTCTATAATTACATAAACGTATCACCAATATTATCCTTGGAAAAAAATGCCCTTTTTTTAGTCAGAGATTTTAAGTCACGGATTCATCTTTCTGTGTGAAGCCATTTTAATTATTTCCCTTTATAACTTGAAAGGTATACTTATCCATAATAATTGATTGTGGAGATAAGATATCAATTTGAACCAATGGATGAAAGGAAAACATAAATATGAAAAGAAAATGTAGAAAACAGACTATATGATTTAGTTTGCAGGTAACGAGACTAGATATATATACGTGGGCTAATATAATCAAGGAGATTTTCAATTGACTTGCACCAAATATTATAATGCATACGTGCTTCTCTAATTCAACTAAATCATATAAGATTTCATCCACTTTAATCTGTAGAAAATCAATACTAATAACAATTAGAGAGAATTTTTATTTTTCATTAATGAAATGTATTAATACATTTATTTTTCTTGGTAATTGATAACCTTAAACAAGATTAAGGCACCGACTCATAAGGAGTCACATTGACGACTGCAAGGGGTCGTATTATCCCAAAGGGCAACGCCACGGCGTATGGTTGCAAGGAACCACAGAGACAAAAGCGAAGTCCTCTTCAGTTGTACATACACTGTCATGTTATCGCCGCAAGGGGCGTATGGTTGCAAGGAATCATAGAGGCAAAAGCTTAGTCCTCTACAGTTGTAGTTACACTGTCATGTCATGCCATGGACCGCAAGTGCCAGTGGTTGAAATTGTATATCAACATACATATATGAAAAATAAAAAATAGTTTATAAAAGTAAACCATTATGAGTATGCAAGAAAATGATTTAATAAAAGAGTAACCATTACATGTTGTACAAGAATTGGTTAAAGAAAAGTAAACCATCAAAGTCATGAGGATTAAAATGCAAAGTGATTAATATGATAAAAGAATTACATACTTGCAATGAATTGTATGATATGCCCACACGATGAAAGAAATGTATGCCATATTTTCTTACGAAATTTACATATGTATACCCATTGTTATAAAAGGATCCAAATTACACATGTTAGGAATCGAACTTAGACATGCATGGGAAGTAATTAGGCACGTAATGATGTTTTCCTATGGAAACTTTAGTGCATGAAAAATAATGAGCGTTAGAATTCCCATGCATGGACCTCGATGCATATTGGGCATCAGGCTCATGCAAAATTTTATTTGTCAATTTCAGGTGAAGAACAAGGTTGATTGTGTATACCGAATCGTGCTACGGATTCCTCGGGATTCCTGACGTGGTGTGATTCAACTCGTGAAGATTAAATGATATCTATATGCCTACATGAATTGTTGAGATGTTGTTTTAAATTCTTAGAGTAGTTTTTGTAAAACTACCCTAGTTGGAGTTGTAACAAATGGAACTCTTTGTAGATGGATTTTTATGGTATTGATATTATCTCTGCTCAATGATTGCCATGCATGTTATCGGTAACGGTTCGGCCGCGCGATCTACTATTGCATGTTTCCGCTGGTCGTCGCGACCTGTTCCGTTACACATTTTATCAAAAGTTCATTCTTATAACATAGAAATAATGCATGCGTCAACCTTTATTATAGTTTCCTCTACAATTCCACCAACCACATATAATGAGCTCTTTTTTCCTTATCACATAAGGAGGAGACAAAAAGAGAAATTATGATATATAGCATTAATAATTTGCTTGAAGATAACTATACACAACATTTTATGCACATAGAAGAGATTCATATCTTCTTGAACCAATTAGGCTAGACAAGGAGAGGTTTTCAGGACGAGTTAGCTATAAAGTTGGTTAAGCTATCACATGGCACATTATCGATAAGAATCCTGGATAAGAATTATCGATAAGAATCCTGGATAAGAATTAGATGTAAACTATATGCGGGAATCTCAACTACATATGTTCTCCACAAGAGCATGGAGAGGGATGTAATATGTCGTTGGAATAATTGCATTTCAATTTCAGTGAAACACATACTTGACAATCACATTCTTATATAAATAATATTTCCCATGTAATTTTTAAGTATAGTACACTAGAATATGGCATCAATTTTTGTTGAAATTAGATCGAATTCGATTTCGATCTATGAGCGAAATGGTCGAATTTCAACCTTTAAGGCTATCAATAGAAGCATTAGTGATCGAAATGGTCGAAATTTGATCTAATTTTGGCAATCACCAATATAGTGACCGAAATCAATATTTAAGGCATTGCATCATAGCACTATTTTGTATGTACCAAGCATTAGATAAATAAGTTTAGGCTAGGTAGAAACAATGACTTTTAGATCGACCTCAATAGAATAAAAGGAATTTCTTTTGAATCAGATTAACAAAATCATGGAATGTAATCCTTTACTCGCCATTGTTTCAGGAGTAATCCATACAGGATTGCATTCCAATCCCAAACAATTGTATAGTTACAAAAGCAACCTTCTTATTTCGTACAAGTGAACAAAAACTCCAGCTAACTACAAATGAGAGATGGAGTCAACAATGCTAATACTCGCAAGGCGTTGAAACTATTCAGAGGATTTTCCCCCGCGTCTTCACGATTGGTGGGCGGCAACATGCAAAGATGCCCTCCCTAAAGGCTTGATTGGCAACAGTGACACCCCACTCTGAAGGAAAACGTTGCATTCAAGCTCTATTTTCGACTCTATCCCTTCACCACTACCTTTACGATGCCCCCACCAAATGAGTACAGATCTGGAAAGGAGAAAATTATCACCCCTTCGTTGACAGGAAAGGAAACCCATTGGAAAGGGGAGCGAGAGGGTGTGAACAGAAGAGCAGAAAGCAAAAGTGTGCCTGACGACTCTCCCAATCTCCCTTCTTCTCGTCGACAGAGAGGTAGAGATCTGGTGCCAAATCCCCTTCTCCGTTCCTCCCATTGACAGAGGTGAGCAAAGATGACGAGCATGAGCGTGGACAAGATGACAGAGGTGAGCAAACATCCGACATGGAACCCCCCGACATTCCTAACCCTAACCCCCCGAAAAACCCTTACCACCGCCACCCGACAAGCCCTTTCCACCGCCTCCCGACAAGCCCTTTCCACCGCCACCCGACAAGCCCTTACCACCCCCACCCCCTTTGTTCTCCAACTTCCTTTCCTCTGAACAGGTCGCTTTCAACTTGGCGGAGAACCACCCGACCCCTGGCCCCCCGCCGACAACATCCACGGAGGTGGTTTCTCGACCTTCCTGGAGAGACATTTGCGGGGTGTTACCTAAAGGTCCACTTCCCTCGCGAAGAATGGCGTTCATCCCTCCTGATCTCGTTAATGGGGAGGAGGTCGCATTTGTGGATGCTCAAGAAGCGGTTGCTCTGGACCACGTCTGGGAACACACCCTCGTGTTCTATGTGTTGGGAAAACGCCCCTACAGGGCACATCTAAACAACTTCATCGATAAGGTTTGGAAGCCGAAGGGGGAGACGAAGCTCCTCGCTCGCCCGAATGGATTCTTCTACCTAAAGTTGGCTTCGGAGGAAGATTGCCAGAGAATACTAGAGGGCGGCCCGTGGCTTTTCCAAGGAAGGTTCATGGCTATTCGACGCTGGGAGGCCGGTATTTCACTTGAGCGTGATCTTCTATCGGAGGTACCTATTTGGGTTCGTCTTCATGGTCTAAGTCTGGGTCACTGTTCGGACAACATTTTGAACAAGCTGGCAAGCCTTATCGGCACGCCCCTGTTCATGGATGCCGCTACGGCTGCGGGGTTAAGGGATGGTTATGCTAGATGTTGTATCTCCGTTCATGCTGCGAAGGACATCCCCCCTACGGTTCCCCTTGTCTTCTTCACTGGGAAGCGAGAGAGCATCGGGGTGGAAGTTGAATGGCTTCCGCCATGTTGCAGGAGCTGTGTTTCGTTTGGCCATAGCTCGAGTAGCTGCCCTTTTGCTAGAAAGGACAAGATGTTGGGAGCTCAGAAGGTTATTATTGATCAAGGCCAGGAGTCCACACCAATTATTATTGACCAAGGCCAGGAGTCCACACCAATTATTCCAACCGAGAAGGAGAAGGAGAGCAGTGCACCCACTCCTGGAAAAGAGCCATCCGAAATTCCTGTAGATGTGGAGAGCTCTGATAATCCACAGGCCAGCAAAGAATCCTTGCCGCCGAAGCAACCAAAGAGAGCTCCTGCCCAAGGTAAGCTTGGAAACTCGTTCCCTTATGGGCATAGATCCCTCCTGCACAGAAAAATAGCTTCTGCTCGGAAGCAACCACATTCTAGTCATATGTCGGGGAGCACCTCGTTCATAGACTTGAACTTCCCTTCCAACGAGCAGGGGAGCTCTAAGAAGATGGTTTTCCAGGGTCAGCAACCTCCTGAACTGCCTACTGGGGATCAGGCGAGGGACTCTTTCGCACTACCGGAGATCATCTCCTCCCCTAACCCGGAATGGACAACTGTTAACCACAAAAAGAAGAGGCCTCAGAAGGCCGGCATCAACTTCAACGGGCCTCAAAAGCCCTCTGCTTCTCGTTCCTAATGTCCATTGCTGTGTGCAACACGCGTTGGCTGAACAAGCCACACAAACTTAAGGCCTTATTGGGGCGCCTCATTAATAAGCAGGCTGAGATAATTGGCCTTCTCGAAACAAAAATTAGACCGGAGTCGAGAACAACTTTTGCTGATAGGTTACCTATGGGCTGGTCTTTCTTCCATAATGACACACCACTGGGTAGGATTTACGTTCTGTGGAAGAGCGCGTGTTGGAACTGCTCGCCGATGGCTTCCTCACATCAAGCTGTTACTATGAATTGCACTAATCGTGGGGGCCTGGAGCTGGTGATCTCGTGCATTTATGGCTCCAACTCAGCGGTGGAACGTAGGGAGCTCTGGAACCAACTGAGCCTGGAATCAGCGAGAATGAATAAGCCGTGGCTTGTGATAGGAGACTTTAATGTGGTGCGTTTCAACAGTGAGAAGACTGGTGGTCATCCTCCATTGCAGAATCCCATGGACGAGTTTAATGATTGTATCGACCACTGTCAGCTTATTGACTTGTGCTCCCTTGGCAATAATTGGACGTGGTCTAACTGCTCCATTGGTTATAACAGAATCACTGCCAAATTGGATAGGGCTCTCATTAATGCTGACTGGCTCAGCACCTTCCCCCAAGCCAAATGCAACATCTCGCCTCTGCCTTCTAGTGATCACAAGTTGCTATCGGTCGAGCTCGCCCGCCTACCTTCCTGGCCAAAGCCCTTTCGTCATTTTGACTACTGGATGGATCGCGATGGTTACGTGGAAGCAGTTTCGAGAGGTTGGAATCCCACAGTGGCGGGTAACCCCTTGTTCCGCCTTGCAACGAGATTAAAAAATGTTAAACTCGCGCTTAAAGCTTGGGCTGGCGATGAGGCGAATGTTTGCCTAAACTCCAATAGAGCTTACTCCTTCCTAGAAAAATTGCACGTGGTCCTGGAAGGCAATCCTATGGACGACATCCTCGCGCAGTTGGATAAGGACACGAAAAGTTACATTGAGGGGCTTGAAAAGGATCTTGAATCGGCTTGGAAGCAAAAAAGCCGTGTGGATTGGCTAAGGCTCGGCGACAGGAACACAAAATTTTTCCATCTTTCGGCTAAAGCTAGAACAAATAAGAACACCATCTCAGCTCTTTTGGATGACCAAGGGCGGGTCATTGATAGGCCCATAGAGATTGCACGGGCTGCTGTGGAGTACTTCCATGCTTTGCTTGGACCCGAATTACCTCGTCCGTCCAGGGTGGCTCCACCCTCGCCAAAATCTACCCTTTCGGAGCAGGCTGCGAGTTGGCTAACGAGGCCGTTCACTGAAAAGGAAGTTTGGAAGGCCCTTTGTGACATCCCGTCAAATAAGGCTCCGGGCCCCGATGGTTTCAATGCCTATTTTTTCAAGAAACACTGGAATATGATGAAAGGGGAGATATGTTCGGCCATGGATTTCCTTCATGGGGGGGGGAGCATGGTCAGGCAGATCAATCACACTTTTCTAACATTGGTTCCCAAGGTTGCAAGTGTTACGGGTATGGGCGACTTTCGTCCCATTTCATGCTGCAATGTTATTTACAAGATATTCTCAAAGATGTTAGCATCCCGATTGGCGGAGACCCTACCTAGCCTTATCTCTACAAATCAGTCTGCATTCATCAAAGGGCGGTCTATTGGAGATAACATTAGACTGGCTCAAGAAGTGCTTAATGGATTTGATCGTCGCCGTAGCTTGAATAGAGCATGCCTCAAGATTGATCTAGCTAAAGCTTTCGATTCCATAGAACACTCATTCATCCTGGAAGCTCTTAAGGCTATGGGCTTCAATCGAATTTGGATTGGTTGGATCCAAAACTGTATTGCGACGACATCCTTCTCCATTCTTCTCAATGGGTCCCCACATGGGCTTTTCAAAGGTTCTCGAGGTTTGAGACAAGGGGACCCTCTTAGCCCATTGCTGTTCACTATTGGGATGGAATCCCTCACTTGCCTTGTGGACAAAGCTCTACTCGAGGGCCGGTTTCAGCCCCTTGGTAGAGGTCGCTCCCTTGCGCCTACACATCTCATGTATGCTGATGATCTTCTTTTCTTTTGCAAGGGTACTTTGCGCTCTCTTGAGTCTATCAAGGCTATCCTCGATGATTTTTATAACATCTCGGGGCTCCGCATGAATGCTAGGAAGAGCAAGCTGTTCCGCCCTAAATCCTTCAGGGACAACTTCTCCCTTACATTACGTATTGGCATACTCTCGCAGGCCATGCCAACCACATATTTGGGTATTCCGCTGGTAACCTCTAATCGGGCTAAGTTTACACAACGATCTTTGATTGACAGGGTTAGGGTCCTGCTTGGGGGCTGGAAGGCAGCGACCCTATCCATGGCCGGCCGAGCTCAGCTATTAAGGTCAGTTGTTTCAGGCGTTCTCCTATTCTGGACAGCCAGCACAGTCCTTACTCGCTGCACTATCCGAACCATTGATATGCTATGTGCAAAGTTCTTATGGAATAAGAAGATCCATGACATCTCTTGGTCTTGTATTTGTCTCCCGAAATATGAGGGGGGACTAGGTATTAGATCGCTGGACACTCTTCAAAGGGCAATGATAATTTCATGGTCTTGGAGGCTGGTGAGTTCAGATGCCTCTATTTGGGCGACCTACTTGAGGCAGAAATTTCTCCACTCCTCCTCCTTCTGGGACGCTCAATCAGCCCCCTCTCACAGTTTGATATGGAAGGCTATTCTAAGAGCGAGGGAATCGTTTGCCAGCGCCGTTCAACCTTCTTCGTCCACTACTCGGTGGACTCTCTCCACATCAGGCTACTCATTTGCAAGTGCGGTAGATCTTGTCCGCCACAAAGAATCGCTCAAAGCTTGGGCACCTTGGATTTGGAGGAGGAGCATTCCACCTAGGTTCTCCTGCACGCTGCTCAGGGCACTGAAGGAGAGGCTGCCTACCTTGGACCGGCTCGCAAGATTTCAGAACGGTCTCCCCTCGCTGTGTTACCTGTGCCTCAATCAACCAGAATCTCATGAGCATCTGTTCTTTGAGTGTAAAGTCACCTCCGCTATCTGGGAGACCTCTTGCTCCTCCCTAAAATTGACGTCGCCTCCTCGGCAGCACCTTAACGAACTATACACCTGGCTATCCTCCGATCCGGTTCAATCATCATGTGAATTGTTGGCTCTCACGCTCGCTGCTGTGGTCGCCTACACCTGGGAGGAAAGGAACTCCCGCTGGAACTTGGGCGTTCATAGGACCGTGGAGTGGATTGTTGACAAGATTGTGAATACTTGTCGCTCAATGTTCTGAAAGATACTTAGACCGAGTTTTTTGTTTTTCCACTCGGTTGTTTGTTTGTCATTTTAGTCCGGTTGTGGACGAATTTTTTGGGCGGTGATGTCTATTGGATGTTACTGCTGGAGTTTTAGGCCGTTTGTGCCAATTTTGTAAATTTTGTAACTCCTTTTCTTATTGAAATACTTATATACCCTTCAAAAAAAAAAAAAGATGAAGGAGCGTCAGAACTTCAGGAATCTCTGGCATTCGAGCCTCATGAACACCATCCAGGACGACGCCCCCTGTCAGCCTCCCTTCTTAAAATTTCTGTTTCCCCTCTTTAGTATCGATCAACTCTTTTAGATCTCTGATGGTTTTCGTTTTCTTTTTGTTGGCAGATTGCTGCTTCGCGCTGTGGTGGTGAGTGGGCTTTGTATTATTTTTTTGTTGGTTTCTCTAAGTGGCGTGTGAAGATAAACAGAAAAGGTGGGGGTTTTGCTGGGAATGTTTTTGGGGGTCTATTTGAGGATAATGGTGATGGAGATCGGATAGACAATGGGAAGAGGATGCAATCTTTCTCACCTCTTTGGGAGGAGGATAAAGTGCAAATTTTCTTTAGATAAATCTTCGGTGATAGCATGATTACTGTTCCTCACATGTTATGAAAAGAAGAACCGGAAGATGAGTGCTATTCTATTTGTTTTTTTTCTTTTTGATTTTTGTGGGCACCTGGGACATTTTCTTCCCTCTCTGAGGACGGATGCCCTCTCTCTCTCTCTCTGTATCAACCAACCATAGTTAATGTAATGACCCTCGATCTGGGTGGCCATCGGAAGTATGGAATGATTATGCCAAGTCGGATCGAGGTGTTACTCGCGAATATCAAAACAATCAATTCACAGTCACAAATAGGGTCATACAAGATATAACTTTTAATTAATTCATAAAAGTCACAAGAGTATAATGTATTACATTTACTAACAACAAGGAAACTGGTACTATCACAGCTCAAGTCACCGTCTTCCTGCTTAATCAACTTCTTCTGCTTTACTCCTATGTATCCGCGGATTGCGGCTGGGCAAAACGCATGAGCAGGACAAATGCTCGTAAACAAAATAACTTAGTATGGTATCAATATATAAAGGACTTGACAATGACTTGATACAATTAAGGAGAAGATTGACAATATAACTTTTAAGAAAATATCAGTGTAATTTATTAAGAAAATCATTTTTATTCCAACATGTACATTTTCATGAGAAGATGACTTGATACTTTTGAAAATAGCAACATAATCTAATCCGGATTTCCTGATCAATATTTCATGTATGCCTTCATACTTTCATGAACCATATTTTATGCATGCCTTCATACCTTCATGATCAATATTTCATATATTCCTTCATACTTTCATTATTCAATTAATATTATCCTCATATTTATTTAGGGTGCATTTTACTTACCACCGGCACGATGATCGACCAATCACTACGATAACATGATGACAACAATGCTGAGTCAATAGTGGACTTTCCACAAGGTTTCATTGAATCCAACACCCCCGGAAGGTGCTGTCCTTTAGGTCGATAATGTCCCTTAGGACCTGACATAATGGATTCTAGAGGTGGCTCCCGCCTTAGTGTAGCATTTAGGTCCATATGTCGTTACAGTACCATTCATTATTATACTTTATTTTATAATTTCTTTCTTTGAATTATGTCTTAACTTGATTCTACGCAGTAAATGGCATCAAGTTTCAGCAAAATTCGGTCGAATTTCTGTCGAATATCGATATCCAGTCGAAATCGAAATTCGATCGAAATGACCGAAATGACCTAAATATGGGGGTCCTAGTACAAGAAATGACCGAAATGATCGAAATTTCGATCGAAATTTGACCGAAATTCCATCGAAATTTTGTTTTGGTCGTCACCGAAATGGTGATCGAAACCGACATTTAACTGGCCTTGCGCAGTATAGAGCACATATTCTCTAACAAGGAGACTTGGTTCATACTCCAGCCGTTCAATTCCTCCTGACCAGTATGACATGAGAAGCAACACCATCAGCGTGCCACCAACATACTATGGTTGAATTGATATTATCCATAGTGTCTTGTATTTTATGAGTGAGTGCCATCTTTCTATTTGTCGAAGCTGAGCATTGCATGCTCTGCTTTGTGGGGGAGTGTCTGGATTCCTCCAAAGTTCAACTACCACATCAATAGGTTTCATCCCACATTTTTTATGAGTGGGATTTCGTCTTACTAGTGGGGCTATATAAGAAGCCCCACACAACCTGTATTTATTGAGAGAGGGGGTTCCATATACACATCAACCTATTGAGATGGTTCTCCCATGGTTTCATCCCGCTCCATATAGAGTAGGGTTCCACGTTAAAATCCTAGTGTTCTTTCATTTCTTTATCATTTTATCTCTGATTACGCTTCCACATTGTTGTTTTGTACAATGTGGATGCGTCATTGTCACAAGAGATGATTTACAAGGCATATCTATGATCAAGGTTTCCTTACAAGAACTTTGTTATGATTCAACAGAAATATGAGTCATTAGTTCCTTGGAGATCTACACTGGTTCCTTGACATAGAGTTTACAAGAATCAGAGTATGAGTCAACATAAGTACGTGACATTCCCGAGAAAACATGATTGTTGGGATCTCGCCAGGTATGATTCCCATTTATCACAATGTTCGTACAATCGCATTTATGATGATGATGATGATGATGATGATGATAAAGAAGATGTGGATGCCAAATAGCATTAAGGACATGTTGGAGTGGCTCAGTGGATGTCAACTAGTATAAAGGACTTGTTGGAGTGGATGTCAAATAGTATAAAGAAGCTAATCTATATCATTGTTACTTGTCCAAATCTCGTGATTTTAAGGCGGCCGAAGAAAAGAAAGGGCTCGTCTTGTTCCCAAGAATATATTTTCATAATTTTTAGAGAAATAATTTTGGATTTTTAAAAGAAATCTGCCGTCTTCATTGCAACTTGTATGTTGTATTATAAGGAAAATCTAACAGGAGTTACGTGATGATATAGAGTTCGTAGATCCCAAATTACAAAGGAGTTGTTCTATGAAAGCTGTATCTTGGAATAAATTGACATTGGCTATTGTTTGTGTCCATAGTTAGTTCATGGAAAAGCCCCCCAATACAGTCACTGCACTAATGGACTCTTAGGCATGCCAAAAATTCTCCTTGTTAATGAAGGGAAGATGAATCAGCTGATTTATGTTCAGAACCCTTCTCTATGAAAAGGGAAATAGTAAAGGACCAAAGGATAATCATACACCTTGTTGGCAGCCAGGCTTTCCCTTCCTAGTTGTCTCCTAGAAAGTTAGAACATCCGCCTCCAAGATCCATATTCCCGACCACATTAGAAAAAGTTCAACACATATTCATCATTCCTCAGCTGTATATATAAGATATTCTCAACTTATCTAAAGATTCTCTACAGACTACATAATTATCTCTACAGACTTCAATAAGAAAAGATTTAATGATAGCACCTGCTTTTGACTTATGTTTTAACAAGAATACCAATATAGTGTAGAATAATCATCCACAACAACCATATAAAAACGATGCCCCTGATGATCAGGAACATGATTGGGACCCCAAATGTCAAAAATGAAACAACTCAAATGACCGATTGCTGTGACGATTCAAACGACTCGGAAACAAGGAGCGATGGTGCTTCCCAAGCTGACAGGCTTCACAATCCAATGTAATACGAGTAGATATCCGCGGGAGCACATGTATCATCTTTTGAAGAGGAATGTGACCAAAGCGAAGATGCCACATGAAAGGAGAAACAGATCCTGAAGGAATAGTAGCAATACCAATGCATGGTGATATGGCAAGCTTATACAACCAATTACCCTGCCAGTTAGTATGTCTTGAAATACAAGAGAAGAGGGATCAAAGATGACACGACAATGTAAAGCTTTTATAATTTTACTAATAGACAAAAGATTCATCTGTAAGTCTGGAGCACATAAGACGTTCTGAAGATGCATAGAAGGGGCCAGAACAATCTCCCCCTGACCAATAATGAGTAGTCAAACCCCATTAACAATGACTACGGATCTTCCAAGTGGGATAGACATGTAAGTACTAAACTGCGTCCGATCTCCACACATATGATGTGACACTCTAGAATCCATAATCCAATCAGTGAAATCTGAACTGCTACAACTGGTAAACGCATAAGGAATACCTAATGAACCGGACGACGCTCTGGCAATAGCTACTGCATCTGAGGAACCTGCCGCCGGAGTCATGGGCATGCTCATCATCTCTCGAAGTCTAGACACAATGTCATCCAAACGTGCATCCGGATTAGTCGCAGACGAAGACTCAGTCTGCTCAGCAACACGGGCAGACGTCGGATATCCATACTTTTGAAATCATGTCTCCTCCGAATGACCAGGACGATGGCAATGGGAACATGGACCACGCTGACGGCCTCCTCCTCGTCCACGAGGTCCGCGGCCACGAAACTGGGAAGACCACCCTCTGCCACGAGAAGTTGCCATAGCAGAGGGAGTCATCTGGACCGTAGTAGTAGATGTGGTAGTAATCCTACTCAATCGTTTGTAGACCTCCTCCATCGGCTGTATCGTCTCTCCAGTCAGAAGTTGAGTACAAGCTGCATCATACTCAGAGTCAAGAGATGACAGGAACACTCCTGTCATTGTGGCATTCTGATATGCCTGTTGTTGTTCAGTGCTGATGGTAATAGGCATGAAGCTGTGTAGTCACTCGAACATGCCTCTCAGATGTGAGAGGTGTGCGTGGAGCGGTCGACCATTTTGTTTGGTCGAAAAAATATCAAACTGTAGTTGAAGGATCTTGCTCTCATTCTTTGCCTGCCCGTATGTGTCTGCTAATATGTCCCAAGACCTTAAATGTCGGTTTCGATCACCATTTCGGTGACCGACCGAAACGGAATTCCGGTCGAAATTCGACGGAAATTTCGGTCATTTTTGTACTAGGACCCTCATATTTCGGTCATTTCGGCCATTTCGGTCGTATTTCGATTTCGACAGGATATCGATATTCGACAGAAATTCGACTGAATTTCGCTGAAATTTGAGGCCATGATATGTCCCACATAGCCTTTGTTGTTGGCTGATTAACAATATCGTTGGCAATCTCCGTGGTAAGTGTCCCAGAGAGCCAGATGTGAGCATAGGTGTCATCTTGCTTCCATGAAGCATTGGCCCCAGTCTTATCCGCCGACTCTAAATATGTCAGAATGTGCTCCTTGTTATGGCATTGCATTAGGGTACGGAACTTCATGGACCACAACTCGTAGTTGGTCCCATCCATCATCACGATAGGAGTTGGGCCCTTGAAGGCATCGGAAGAGGAAAAAACGTCACCCTTGTTCTTTGACATTGTACCAAGAAGTTGAATCACGAAACAACTGAGGAGTAAATCGAAGATAAAGTGTCAGAACCATAATAAGGATTGGTTGTATCTGTAGACTCATACGACCATCCCCATGACTTCGTGTGAGGTCTAGAGTCGTACGATGTGAGATAAATCAGAAAAGGTCATGATCTGCGAACTAGGACAGACCTCTGACCCAGACGAGGACACGTCTCGACGACGCACCGGGGTGGCTGGGGCCACCACGACGGCACAAGGGGTGACAGGGAGTCAGGGATCACCGACAGAGGCGCATGAGAGACTGGAGCCTCACGCGGTGGCGTTGGAAGGGGATGGGTGATGAACACCCATTCATCACTCTTTATTCTTATATTTTAGCTACAAAAACCTATGCAAATGCATGTAGATATGTGTAAATAGGAAAAATTAGCAAAAGCATGCATGTTTGTAAATACTTATAATTAGCATGTTTTTGTGCAAAAATAAAAGAATAGAGATGAAAAAGAAAAAGAGGGAAATATTTAGAATAAATATTGAGCAACCTAACCCAAGGGAGGGCTCAGCATGGGCCTGACCGCATAAAAAGCCAAGTAGAGGGAGATAGGGGCTCATGTGTAAATATCTATGTAAATAAATAAATTATATATTTTCCTCACCCAAAAATATGTTGTAAATATTTGTAAATATTTGTACATATTTATAAAGTATAAAAACAAAATAAAAATTTAAAAATCAAAAACTCAAAAACATCCTTTCACCATGTACATAAACCACCCCCCTTATCTATTTAACCTTGTAAATAAATTTATTTATTTTCAAAACTTTTTGTAAATATTCTATTTTATATTTTGTAAATAAAATAAATAAAAAGAAACACAACAAAAATCAAATAAAAATAACAAAATTAAAAATACAAAACTATGATGTACATATACCATGTATATAGTTGTACATAATTAATTATTTCCTCTATGTATATAAATAATAAAAATAAAATAAAAATATCCTTTTATTCCTCATTTTATTCTATAAATAAATAAAATATAAAATAGGAATAAAAATGTATAAAAATAACTAATTAAAAATCAAAAATCAAAAATCAATATATTGTATATATACCTATGTATAGCTATATTGTACATACCTTATTTTTATTTCCAAAAATTAATTAAAAATCACAAAAAAATAGAAAAAAATAAATTAAAAATATTTCATGTTTTAAGTTTTTGAAAATTCGGTCATTTAATGGCCCAAAAAAAATCAAATAAAAATTTATGGCTTGGCGGGCTCTGATTGGTCCACGGGGGATTGTTGACCCCCGGTCAACTCCCCCCCCAGGACCACCAGAGCCGGGTCTGGTTCGCGGACCCAACTTCTCTCATTTACTCCCACCAGACCCGATCACCATTTCGCCTAATCCAAGGTCCTAATTGCTCCCCAGGTATCCGGGAATCTCGCCCGACATTGATCCTAGGGATCCGTGCTCAATCGAGCTGGACCCGAGCCCTTCTTCCCGGACCTGCACCCACATAAAACCCCAGCTCCGCCGCATTCATTTGCCATCTTTGGTTCTCCACTCTCACTCCCGTGACCTCCATTGCAATCCCTGAGGTGACAGCTCGCGTTTGCCTTTGTCGCAGTGAGGAGGAGGTGGCCGGACCACTGATCCGGCGTCTTCGCGCCGCCGTGCTCCGCCCGTTGCAGGAGCTCGAGCCTCAGGCCTTGGCGACCTTCGAGGCGACGACCAGGAGCTTCCTAAGCTCCAGCATAGCCTTCCACGCCACCCAGGTAACCTTCTAGTCTTCTCATTTCGTTTAATTTTTGGTTACCACCAATTCGCATCTCCGACGTATTCCGCTGATTCCGGCCATATCGTGTATCTTCTCGATCATCGGAATGCACCGTCACCTTCGCCTTTCCCCCACGCACATTCTTCGCCCTTCGTTCAACCCAGCTCGACCCGGAGCTGGGGTTCGAGCTCCACCATCCTCCATTCGCCGGAGCTCGCTCGCTCCGACCCACAGTTCACCCTCACGCCGCTTCTTCGGGTCGAGGCACTTTGCCCTCGACCCGCGAAGCTTCTGGTATACTTTGCAGGTCAAGAGGAGGCCATCTGAGGCCCCCTCACTTCCAGGCCAGAAGCTTCTCGCCGCCGGCCTCGCCGGAGCCCCTCCAGGGCTCGGCTGGGCCATCGGAGGCCACCACCAGCTGCGGGACGTCATCGCCGATCTTCTCCGATCCTTGGAGGCAGCTGAGGAGGATCCTAGCACGCACACGAGGCCGGCGAACCTCGCCGGCCACCTGTTCTTCGAAGGTCCTCGAGCACCGTCCGATCAGCCCCGCCTTCCAGTTCGCATCGTGACCGTTCATCCACGAAGGAGCAGTTATCGTCCGATCCGCTCGAGGGTTGATCTGGACCGTCAGAGCAGAGAGAGGGAACCACCAGCAACCACCAGCCGTTCGATCTTCCATGTGGCCCCCTCTGCGCCGTCGATCAGGCTCACGGGCGGACGAAGAGAAGCGCCAGCCATCCGAGACCGTTAGATCAGCTACGTGGCGCTCATCCAGCCGTCGACATAATAAGGGGTAATTTACCTTAGGCCCCCTCGTAGTTTGTGCTTTACATTTCAGTCCTGTAAATATTTTATGTCTTTTATTTACGTTGGGATATTTGCACTAGGGACCTGTTAGTTTAGTTTAATTGCAATTATGCCCCTGTGAGTGTCTGTCACGTGCTTCGCCACGTGCTTTATCTGGTGTATTTGCAACATTTACCCTGTAGTTCTGGTTGGTTTATGAATGAATGAATACTTTTTGGTAATTGCATATATGCCCCTGTGAACGTTTTATTTCCACATGTGCGGATTTTAGTGGGTTAATTGCAACCGAGCCCCTGGACTTTTTGGTACGAGTTACCAAAAGGTCCTAGGACTTGGTTTTTATTACCAGAAGGTCCCTGAGTGCCCCAGGCACGCGCCA